>JAPKLW010000693.1:0-58042 GCA_026898455.1 Plectranthus barbatus
CAGCTGAGTAACCAGCAGAGTGCAAGAAACGATTAACCATATTTTCCGCTGCCAAGTTATACCCTGATAATCCGGGACCAACAAAAGCATTATTGAGACTTAAAGTTTTCCCAGATGCAAGTTTTAGAATAATCTTCCCTTTACCGAGAACTCCAACGACACTCGAATTTCCCATGTACACGCATTCACCTTCAACAGCTTCTTCAAAGTCATGAAAGAGAGCCCTGTTAATACAAAAATGTCGTGTTGCTCCCGTATCCAGCACCCAATCCTTCTTGTTCTCCACCATATTTGCTTCCACTATAGCAGCTATGACATCCTTAGTTTCCAATAAGTTAGCTTGATTTCTATAATTTCCATCAAATTTTAAGCCTGGATTTTGCGCTTGGCCTTGGCGTTTGAAACATTAAAATGCTTTGTGTCCCGACTTTCCACAAACAAAACAGCTGAGTGAACATGTCTCTTTGCAGCCTTCTTGTAGTTCGACTTCTGCTTATGCTTGAAGATTTCTTTGTTGACCGGAACATGCAATTTTCCTTTACCTGAAGACACGAGATTCAACCAAGTTAGCATTGAAATTAGGAAGAGACAAATTTGTATCTTTTAGTCGATTTGCTTCTTCGGTTCACATATGGCTAATGAGCTCTTGCAATATGAGATCGCGCGTTTTGTGCTTGAGTTGATTCCGATAATCCGTCCATGAAGGTGGAAACTTTTCCTTTAACACATTGGCTTGGAAAATCTCGCACAATTTCATTCCCCCATTTAGCACATCTGCAGTCAGGTTTTCATTTTTATGGAGTTGGTCTATTATTGGCTTCTCATCCATCATTTGAAATTGCAGCCATTTTCCAACCACATATTTCCTTCTCCCAGCATCGTCTGAGCCATATTTTTTCTCTAGTGCATCCCATATTTGCTTCGCAGATTTGATGTTTACTAAGATATCAAACAGATTATTGGTCATATGATTCAGCATATGGCCTCTTGCAATTTTATTGTCTCTGTCAAATTTCTTTCGTGCTGCAACAGAATCATCGTTGACTGTGGTATTAGTATCATCTGCTGCTCCCAACTGATTTGATGAGGTTCCTAAAGAATCAAGCGCAGATGCAGACATATCTTCAAAGAGCACATAATCAACTTCCAACTGTTCAAAAAATATAAGCAACTTCTGCGACCATCTTTTGTAATTGGAACCATCTAAGGGTTCCAACTTTGACAAATCCGGTAGCGAATGAGAACTTGGATTAGCAATGAAATCACTTTCAATTGTTAGAAAAACAGAACAACATTACTGATTAAATGTTGCAAATAAACCAGCAGCACAACAACAGACACTTCCAAATGAATTAAGATGAACAATCAACAGATTTAATAAATAACACTTAGTAGCAGCAGCATACTCAATTAACAGAACTAAACAACACACCAAAACTTGAAAGTCACAGAATCTGCAACTCAGAAAGAAATACAACAGAACATCAGGTAAAAGATAGAAATTAGCTGTGGCGTGGGAGAATCATCCACTGCCTTGAAAGTGATTTCGACCGACTAATGTGCAAGCCTCCACTCGCCGTTCACTCCCCAAGGATACACAGCAGTCACCTAATTCGTGCACTCGAGATAGGTAATGTAGAGATGTTCGATCAATGCCCTTCAAGCGAAATCAAGAAAGCGATGATTTAAGATATTTTTGGTTCTACCCCTCTTAAGCTATCAATGGAACCAATATATAGATGAAAATCTGAACGTTCCTCTCCCATCGTGCCGCAATGTGCTTTTTACCATATATCTAAAAATTGGGGTGGGAATAGATGTTCGTCCTATGGACTTGAACCCGGCCTCTTATCTATAATAAGTATGCCTATATTTGATTTTTTTTGAAGTAGACTTAATTTTAATTTATATAAAGTCTATGTGAGCATAGTTTAAATTTCTAATGAATATTTTATTTTCAAATTACTAATATATTATGTAATTTAGCAAATATATTTAATAAATTATATAAATACATTATTGAATAACAAATAATTTATTCAATATATTTTTATTTATAAATCATAAATATATTTTAAATTTTAAATAATAATACATTTAATTAATTATCTTAGGTATTATTATTTAAATGGGTAGGTCAGTTAGGCTTAGTAGGTCTATTTCGAGCTCGATCCTGATCCTATTTTGGTAAATAGACTTTTTTAAATAGCATAAACCTAGCCTATTTAGGAAATCGACCCGGCCTGTGATAGGTTAGGCCGAAGGTCCCTATTGTCAGATAGTCCGACCTAATCTCGCCCCAATCTATAAAGCACAATATCATGTTTCGTCACTAGACATGGTCACACGTCTGTTCCGAATTGCCGGTTCGGCGATTCGAAAATCAGGGCCCTGAACCGACCTGTGTAGTATATGGTTCCAGTTCCGGGCGGGTTTTATATATAGTTTTTTAAATGTAAAGAAGAGGATTCGAACCTGGGACCTCTATATAATTCAGAGATCATTTATCCACTAGGCTACTAGTCCTCTATTGATGTAAATGTAATCTAAAATATATAAATCTATTATGTTATTATATCTGTTATAATTATAATGCGACATATGTTATAACTTATTAATTATAGGTTATAACAAGTTATATTATTTTAAGAAATTACAATGGGTATAATTTAAATGCTCAAATATATTATGTTAGAAACTGAGTTTTAGATAACCCTTTATTATGATATTTTGGTGTGTTAAAACTTACTTTAGCTTTAAGCTTCTAGTGTGCTTCTACATGTGATCCTTGTATAGGATATATATTGAGTTGTAAGAGAAATTAGAAATTGAAGCTAAAGATCGAGCAGATAGAGATTTATTCTCTAAGGGAGAAATTGTCAGAAGCCAAAGCTCGAGCAGTCCTGAAAACAAGTTTCATAACTTAAGTGTGAAGATATGAAGAAACTTGAAATGTCCAGAAACTCAGTTTCTAGAAACTGCGTTTTTCACCAAAGAAGAGCGGAAACTTAAACTGACTTTGTAGAATGTCAGTTTCCAGTTTCAGAATTTAAGAGCACGTGAAAAGTAAGGAGATCAAAGGAATCTGAAGAGGAACTCAAAGTTAAACCGTAGATTCCTTAAAGTGTCGACAATCATTCAGTACGAGGAACCTTAACTTTGTGTTTCTAGGACTTAGTTTGCTCTAACAAAGTAGGTGAAAAGTACACTACCAAAAGCAAAGCAGAATAGACAGAAGAATGGCTATGATTGGACGATCCAATATTTGTCTCTAACGGATGAGAATCTGTCTCTAACGGACAGAAATTCAAATTGTTGACCAATTGCCTATAAATAGGAGACAACCTGAACTGTCTAAGTACACGAGGCTCAAGCTTTCTAAGCTTAAGCTATTTTCTTGGTGTTTATTACTTCTTAAGTAATAAACATAATTGTGAGTATTGTACTCTGGACTACTGATTCCGACGGGCTTTGCCAACAACCTGAAGTTCTGGGAAGAATCGAAAACATCCAACCATCTAGATTGAAGTCTGCGAGGTGCCTCCTCAGTTCAAGCTGAAGAAGGAGCAGACAAATGTTCTAGGCGAGTGACCTAGTAGACCGGAAGATGAAAGTTTTCGACGGGCTAGCATAGATCGTGAGAACTTGTATTATGTGACTTAGTGGATTCTCGATTAAGTTCAGAAGAGTGGACGTAGGACTTGAGGCTCTGAATCACTATAATATCTTGTGTCATTTTATTGCTTTCTTTAAGTTTCTGCATTTTAAGTTTACATACTTATTGGAAACCTTCAATACTTTCTAAGCGTTGAAGTGTATACTTGAACCTGAAACTTAAACTTACTTTGAGCTAAAACTGAGTTTTAACGGAAACTGAAAATTGAGTCTGAAAGTCAGTTTTCAAGAAGTGCAAGATCATTTTAAAACTTCCGCTGTATACAATATGTCTTTAATTTCGGGACCAACAGATTATATTATAAATAATATTATTAGATGATATAAACAAATATATAATATGATGAAAATGCTTATTAATTACTTAATTATATAAATAAATACAAAACTTATTCATTTATTCTAATCATAAATTATTGTTTATTATTTACTTGATAGTCTTTATGCACTCACAATAATACAAATAATGCTCAATTATAATAAATATGGCATATTATGCATTTTCCAATATTTAATATTAAATTTAGTATCATTCTTACAAGTTTATATTTGTTATTAATTAATTGTTAAATTTTAAAACTTAAATGACATATATTATCGTTTGTTGTAATATATATATTTTTAGTTAAATTAGGTATGTATAAATACATCTTTAATTCTTTATGTTTTCATTTCATTATTTTAGTCCAAGTTTTGTATTAAATCTTATACTTGTACATTAAAGACCATAAGTGAATACTAGATTTTTATCAAAGCTTGGTTTAGCAAAATAAAATTAGTTTGATTTTAAATAGAAACATAAATTAATCATGTAAGCCAATTATATATCTTATGCAAGGATATTATTATGTAATTTTATACAAGAAAATATTAATAAATAAAATTTACCATCCAATAAATCTTGTAGTAAATACGAATGTATATATTACATTATTTAATTCAAACAACATGTTATGATTTATAATACAACAAATCAAATCATAATTGAATAAAGCTCGATTATTTTTTCAAATTTCTTAGTTAAATTTAAATTAATCATGTCTAGAAATTTTTTGCTGAGATTTATTAAAATATGACAAATATATTGTATTTTGTTAATGATTGTTAAATATATAATATTATTTATAAATTGAAGTAACCTTATAAATATTTTACTATCTATAAATATAATAAACTATGATTTGACTACAACAACATAGTGTAGTTCAGTGGTTCAGTGTGTATCATTGCTCCGGGAGGTCACTAGTTTGAATTCAAGTAGCAGCAACTTATATAAAAAATTAGTTTTTTTTAAAAAAATAAAAAATGAACTTAAATAGCTGGTTCAGAATCGGTAGTTCTGCGGTTCCAAAAATTAAGAATCGGAACTGGCCTTGGTAAAAAAAACGAGACTAGGCTGATTTAGAACCGTATGGCAAGGTTTGGGCCGGTTCGGTGAACCGACGGGCCGGTTTCAGGCCCAAACTGCTGGTTCTAGTTATTGGAAATTTGGGGTTGATTGAATAAATTCCCCGTGATAAATATTTGATTTTGTTGTAATTTAATATTTTTTGTGTTATATATATTCTCAAAACCGAATTTCGGTGAGTGAGAAATTAAACCACAAATTGACATATTATGGTGTATGAGATAATTAAACATGTGTTTAATGACCCAAATTGATACAAGTTGAAACTTGTATGTGTGTAACAATAAGTGTGCATTGGTGGTACATGTTAGTGTTAACATAGACTGATTGTTAAGTCTGTCGGATGTTACAAACATCGAGATTAATATTTGTATTGTGCATGCACACATAGTTGACTCAGTCAACGCGGTAGTTACAACATGTGGGGACAAGAATATTATGTGCTCGATAATTTACGATATAATTCGTAATTTTCATAATAATGACATCAGTTTTTAACCAACGTGTTAATGATGTCGGTTTGTAACCGACAAGACAATGATGACGTTGTAGCGTCTCGATATTAAGTATCGAAACGTAACCGTCACGAGCACTTAGTATTCGATTTGTAACGTCACGATATTAGTGACGAGAGACGTAACCATTGACATGATAATGCTCGGTTTGTAATAGTTGATCGTATTCAATTATCGATCGTAACCCCCTGGGTGGACATGTCTATAAATAGGTATGCATAGGAGCTGTCTCCTGTTCCCCTGACATCCGACACGAGACAAGATTCCTTAGCCAGATACTGCAACATTTCCCTCATATTGCTGCATCCTTTTCGTTGTTTTTAAGCAACTCAGTTTCACCTCTGTTCAGTTCGCCGGAGCCTTTGCGATTTGCAGTGCTGCCTCGTAAAGGACGAAGCTGTTTTACCTTTGAGGACGATCACCGGTTAACGAGCACTACATTGGCAAATTCGTCTTGCAGGAAGAGGGCTTCCTCGACTCGGCTGATTTGTTTCTTTTATTTATTTAATATTGTTATTTTTATTTATTCTCGTACTTGCAGTACTTGTAGTACTACTTGTAAAAACTTGATGTACTAGACTTTATTTCTTGCAGTATTTTCAGTCCTATTCCACGGATCTTATATCCAACAATCGCAAGACGACTTACTACTTCTCAAGATCTAAGATAGCTGATCACACTCTCAATGGTGCCGGAAGAAGCAACACCAACAACTCACGTCAACTCCCTCCGAATGTCGAAGCTGACAAGCCCTTCAAATATGGAGGTGTAGACTTCAAGACATGGCAACAAAAAATGCTTTTCTATCTCACTACTCTTGGATTGGCCGCCTACTTGAAGGAAGATAAGCCCGAGCTTGCCGATGATGAGACCGATCAGAACAAGAGATCGCCTTCAACAATTGGTGACATAACGATTTTCTTTGTCAAAATCTTGTATTAAATTTTCTAGTTGATCCGCTGTATGCCGTGTATTGTAATGTAAACACCACAAAAGAACTATGGGAACAACTAGAAATGAAGTATAAAATGGAGGACGCGGGTACTAAGAAGTACGTTGTGGCCAAGTATTTGTCATACCAAATGACTGACAATCGTTCGGTGGTAGAACAAGTGCAAGAGTTTAAAATTATTTTGCACAATGTTCACGCCGAGGGGGATGTTACTCCCCGATGCCTTCAACGTGGCTGCGGCCATTGAGAAGTTGCCTCCTTCGTGGAAGGATTTCAAGAGCTACCTTAAGCATAAGCAAAAGGCTATGTCTCTTGAAGATTTGGTTGTCAAACTTCGTATTGAAGATGGCAATGAAAAGGTGGATCCTAAGCTGAGAGCTATGGATGCCAATGCAAATTTGATGGAACGTGGTGGTCCATCAAAGAAAAGAAAAAGACCTAACCGGTCGAACAAGGGGATTGTAATCCAAGAATCTAAGTTCAAGGGTGTTTGCTACAATTGTGGCAAGAATGGGCATATGGCGAAACGATGCTAAAAATCTAAAAATAAAAATAAAGGCAAAGTAAAGATGGATGCCAACCATGTTGAACCCGATGATGATTGGGATGATGACTTGTGTGCCGTAGTTTCTGAGGTTCACCATGTTGACAATCCACGTGAATGGTTTGTTGATACAGGCGCTACATGTCTGGCTTCTGATAGGAGTGTGTTTGTCTCCTACATGTCTGTTGAAGGAAGAAAGCTCCATATGGGCAATCAAGCTTCTTCAGATGTGGTTGGAGTGGACAATGTTGTGCTCATGCTCACTAGTGGCAAGGATTTGACCTTGAAGGATGTGCTTCATGTCCCAGACATACGCAAGAACCTTATTTCGGGCTCTTTACTTGTAAATCATGGATTAAAACTTGTATTTGAGTCTGAAAAGTTTATCTTGTCAAAGTTTAGAAAATTTCTTGGTAGAGGTTATCTCGCCAATAGTCTTTTCAAATTGAATGTAATGGCACGGCGCCTATCCAAAAAGAATATCAATAAAGTTGAATCTACTTCTTCTTATTTGATTGAGTGCTCTAATTTATGGCATGCAAGATTGGGACATGTAAATCTTAATGCGATAAAGAGATTAGTAAACTTGAATTTACTAAAAGTGGCTGAATTTAAACAAACTAAATGTGAAGTTTGTGTTGAGGCGAAAATGACAAGAACGCCATTTAATTCAGTCGAAAGGAGCACTAAACCTCTAGAGTTGATACACACAGATTTGTGTGACTTCAAAATGTGCAAACTAGAGGTGAGAAAAAGTATTTTATTATTTTAATTGATGATTGCACCAGATATTGTTATCTCTACTTATTGAGAAGTAAAGATGAATCAATTGATGCATTTAGAAATTATAAAGAAAAGACTGAAAATCAATTGAGTGGTCGGATCATGATGATTCGAAGTGATATAGGTGTAGAGTATGTTGCATCGTTTGAAGAACTATGCGCCGCTTTGGGCATTATTCATCAAACAATGACATCTTACTCACCTCAGTCCAATAGTGTTGTCGAAAGCAAAAATCGGACACTAAAGGAAATGATGAATGCCCTGTTGATAAGTTTGGGTCTACCCCAAAATATGTGGGGAGAGGCTGTCCTAACAGCCAACTATAACTTGAATAAGATACCTCTTAAAGGGAAAGAGGAGACACCTTATGAGTTGTGGAAAGGACGAAAACCTTCCTACAGGTACCTTAAGGTGTGGGGTTGTTTAGCAAAGGTCGAAGTACCTTTACCCAAGCAAATTGCAATTGGACCTAAAACAATCGATTGCATCTTTTTAGGGTATGCTTTGAATAGTGTTGTCTATCAATTTTTGGTGCACAAGTCGGATAATCCGAATGTGACCAAAGGCACCACTATAGAGTCAAGGAAGTACCCACTATGTCTAGAAAAAGGACATATGAAGAGGCTACTAGTTCTACTCCTCTAGAGGAAGAACTGAGACGTAGTAAAAGGGCTAGAGTGGCTAAACATTTTGGTCCGGGTTTCATCACCTATATGTTAGAT
This sequence comes from Plectranthus barbatus, assembly GCA_026898455.1. Taxonomy (NCBI): domain Eukaryota; kingdom Viridiplantae; phylum Streptophyta; class Magnoliopsida; order Lamiales; family Lamiaceae; genus Plectranthus; species Plectranthus barbatus. The sequence goes on from JAPKLW010000693.1 coordinate 8,600, forward strand.
GATGAACCCGAACCATTAGACAAGCCTTAGCTAGACCCGATGCCTCACTATGGCAAGAAGCTATTAATAGTGAGATTGGATCGATTATTCAAAATCATACTTAGATTTTGATCGATCTCTCAAAAGGTTGCAAGCCCTTAGGATGCAAGTGGATCCTTAAAAGAAAATACAAAGTCGATGGTTCGGTTCATAAGTATAAAGCTCACCTTGTGGCGAAAGGCTTTAAACAAAAAGAGGGAGATTATTTCTTCAATACCTATTCACCAGTGACTAGGATCACGTCTATTAGGGTGCTTATAGCGATTGTTACTTTGCACAATCTCAAAATACACCAAATGGATGTGTAGACAACCTTCTTAAATGGAGAGCTAGAAGAAGAAATCTATATAGATCAACCCTAAGGATTTGTAGTACCCGGACAAGAGAGAAAGATATGCAAATTGGTTAGATCCTTATACGGTCTTAAATAAGCGCCCAAACAGTGGCATATTCAATTTGATAATGCGATGTTGTCAAATGAATTCAAGTATAATGAATGTGACAAATGTGTGTACTACAAAGGCACATTTGACAATTTTGTGACTGTCTGCCTTTATGTAGATGACATGTTGATCATGAGTAGTAATCAACAAGTAATTGTTGATACTAAACGAATGTTGGAGAATAACTTCGATATGAAAGACATGGGTGTGGCGGATGTGATACTTGGAATCAGAATCATAAGGAAACCTAATGGAATTGTCCTATCATAATCTCACTACGTTGAGAAAGTGTTAAGGAAATTTGGTGCTTATGATAGTTCACCAGCCAAAACACTATTAGAGCTCAATGTTCACTTTGTTAAAAACAAAGGTGACCCTGTTGGTCAAGAAGAATATGCAAGGGTCATTGGTAGTCTTATGTATTTGACTAACTGTACTAGACTGGATCTTGCATATAACGTGAACAAATTGAGCAGATACACGAGCAATCCCAGTAGTGATCACTGGAAGGCTCTTGTAAGAGTTTTGAGATGCTTCAAGTATACTCTTAACTTGGGATTACATTATACAAGTGTCCGCCTGTACTTGAAGGGTACAGTGATGCCAATTGGATCTCTGATTCAAATGACTCCCACTCCACAAGTGGATACGTATTTATGATGTGGGGGGGGGGGGGCAGTGTCGTGGAAATCCACGAAACTTGTATAGCTCGTTCCACAATGGAATCTGAGTTCATTACTTTATATAAAGCAGGTGAAGAAGCAGAATGGCTTCGACACTTTCTAGAGGATGTTCCGTGTTGGAACAAGCCTGTGACATCAATGATGATTCACTGTGATAGCCAATCAGCTGTTGGTCGAGCACAAAATAATATGTACAACAGGAAGTCAAGACATATACGTCGTCGATATAATACCGTTAGACAATTGATCTCGAATGGTGTGATATCCATTGATTATGTGAAATCAATTGATAACCTTGCGGATCCGCTAACCAAAGGGTTAAACCGAGATCAAATCAATAAATTGCTTGAGGGAATGGGATTGAAGTCCACAATATGAATGAGTGTAGTGGATACCCAACCTAGATGATTGGAGATCCCAAAAACTAGGTTCAATGGGACAACTAAGCTACACACGTTCGAATGATAACACCGACAAGATAATGTCTTATCTACTGGCGATGCCTTAGAAAATGACCTTATCTACCCTTCCCTGAAGATAGCAAGTAAGGTGTTATGAACCTGCATGTGGTATAGGTTAAGTCCTAAGTGAATTTTAATGACTCCTGAAAACCTCGTGATGGTTGAGCTTGGCAGGAATGCTCGGAATAGGAGGTCACCTATATAAGTGGAAGTGGGGGCCGCTTCAAATGAACACTTATGAAACCAAAGGGGGTGTCCATGGCCCGTAATGGAACCAAACATGAGAACGAATAGAGGTTGAAATGTTAATGTTTCAATGTTGTTGACTCGGTACATACGATGGAAGATTCGTTCAAGGTACCCCTACCACTAAGCCGCCAGTGTGCCTGACGATATTGAAGATGAACGGTTCAAAGTCATAAGCTACTTGTTCAGGTGCATTAACATCTCTCGAAACTGAGTTGGCTATGCATTTATGCATTTAGGCATTTCCACTCATGGAGGGGATTGTTGGAAATTCGGGGTTAATTGAGTAAATTCCCCGTGATAAATATTTTATTTTGTCGTAATTAAATATTTTTTGTGGTATATATATTCTCAAAACCCAATTTTGGTGAGTGAGAAATTAAACCACAAATTGACATATTATGGTGTATGAGATAATTAAACATGTGTTTAATGTCCCAAACTGATACAAGTTGAGACTTGTATGTGTGTAACAAAAAGTGTGCATTGGTGGTACATGTTAGTGTTAACATGGACTGATTGTTAAGTCTATCGGATATTACAAATATCGAGATTAACATTTGTATTGTGCATGCACACGTAGTTGACTCAATCAACGCGGTAGTTACAACATGTGGGGACAAGAATATTATGTGTTCGATAATTTGCGACATAATTCGTAATTATCGTAATAATGACGTCAGTTTTTAACCGACGTGCTAATGATATCATGTGTAACCGACAAGACAATGATGATGTTGTAACGTCTCGATATTAAGTGTCGAAACGTAACCGTGACGAGCACATAGTACTAGATTTGTAACGTCATGACATTAGTGATGAGAGACGTAACCGTCGATACCATAATGCTCGGTTTGTAACAGTTGATCGTATTCAATTATCGATCGTAACCCCCTGGGTGGACATGTCTATAAATAGGCATGCATAGGAGTTGTCTCCTGTTCCCCTAACATCCGACACGAGACAAGCTTCCTTAGCCAGATCCTGCAACATTTCCCTCATATTGTTGCATCTTTTTCGTTATTTTTAAGCATCTCAGTTTCACCTCCATTCAGTTCGCCAGAGCCTTTGCAATTTGCGGTGCTGCCTCGTAAAGGACGAAGCCGTTTTACCTTTGGGGACGATTGCTGGTTAACGAGCACTACGTTGGCAAATTCATCTTGCGGGAAGAGGGATTCCTCGACTCGGCTGATTCGTTTCTTTTATTTCATTTTATTTATTTAATATTGTTATTTTTATTTGATCTTGTACTAGCAGTACTTGCAGTACTACTTGTAAAAACTTGATGTACTAGATTTTATTTCTTGCAGTGTTTTCAGTCCTGTTCCAGATCTTATATCCAACACTAGTTGGATTTGGTCATATTTATTTTGTCACTATAAAAAGACTATTATCATGAAAATGTCAGTTTTAATTTCAAATGAATTTCGGCGCATATAAATATAGAATGTGAATATTTCTAAATTCCAAGTAGTTGAAAGTTTGTATGCTTAAAAGAAAATAACCATGCAAGATAATAAAAATTATGAAAATTTTCAATATAGGATAAGAAAAATAGTTTAACAATCATTTGACGAGCTGCAGAGGCCTCTCAATAGTGGGGATGAGAACCAAATTATGCTTCCTTTTAGCAGTGGCACCAAATGCCTCAGTCATATCCAAATCTTCATTCTTGACCCCAACCGGAGTTTTCCAATTGAAATGATAAAGAAGCGTAGCAAGTGTAATCTCGACGTTGGCTAGCCCGAATGACATCCCTGGACATATTCTTCTTCCTGCACCAAATGGTATGAACTCAAGGTTGTTTCCTTTGAAATCAATGGAACTATCCTCAAATCTTTCCGAATTAAATTTTTCCGCATCGTCCCCCCAATACTTGAGGTCTCTTCCTAATGCCCATGCATTCACCATCACTCTGGTTTTCGCCGGAATTTCATATCCATTGATTTTGCATCTTGCGCTTTTTATTCGAGGGACTAGTAGTGGCACTTGTGGGTGTAGCCTCATCGTCTCTTTGATAACTGCTTTGAGGTATTTTAGTTCATCAAACTTCTCTTCGTCTACGCATTGATGGGTTTTGTATACTGAAAGCATTTATTACAATGAGTATACAACGGTTTATTTCTCCTATCTGTTAACAATCGTACATGTATGAACAATGGTATCCTCTTGTCTCACTGATAGGGACGATCATACGGCGTGTTGTAGATCGCAGAAGATAGTATGATCACTTGACCTAGTGAGACATAAACCTGATCACAACCGAGACAGCGTATGAGGATACGTCTGTCCGGATGGCTGCGGCATTGTCGGAATAAGTAGTCTGTCTTGGTTACTTGACATGCTGGTACGCAGAGGTGGCGTACTGATGGACCGCAGTGAGATATATTCGTCTGTCTGACATCAGCGAATAAAAGATCTCGTTATATTGATTGAGTCTAAACCCTAACGATGTTTAAGGGTTTGCACGGGTTGACTGTTGCTTTGACTTGCCATGGTGGAGTGCCTAAGTAATGTGCTCGTATATCCGCATCTTGGGTAACAGCAGTTCGTGTAGTACGGCCTGAGACTGGGTTTAGGTAACCATATCCGAGTAATAGGATGGGGACATTCCCTGAGGAGCTCAATAACATTCATCGTGCCAAAGTCCTGCAGGCTGATTAAGTTCAGGCACGAGTGATAAGGTTTGAGTGGTACTACTCAGGAATTATAAGATATTAATTAATTGTAGTTAGAGCTTGTCAGAGGCTCCGATTAATTAATGGATGTCCGGTAACCTTAAATATGGGGATTCTCAATTAATGCAACCCGTTCTCATAACGTGGTAATAAAGGGGTAGGTCAGTATTAATTCTGTGGTGAAAAAGAATTAATATTAATTAATTAATTGTGTCCTGGGTTGTGGAAATGGGAATTAATTAATTTATACGCCCACTTTATTATTTGCATTAGGTCCCAGGTCTGGCCCAATAAGTGTGCTGAATTGAGTCCAGGAGCCCACTAGGGTTTTATAACCCTAGGTCTATAAATAGACCTCTCACTCTCTGAAACCTAAGCCACTTTTCATAAGATTCAAATCATTTGAAACCCTAAGGAAAGAGACAGAGGGGCGCCGATCCTGAAAGAGAGAGGGAGGAGAATTTCGATTCTGGTCCTGCTCAAGTCACAGATCTACGGAGTCCTCACCAGTAGTAGATCTGACCAACACCGGGACACAGCCCTGAAGATCTGATCTGGAGAACAGAAATCCTATTTCTTTCTTTTCTTTATTTTTTATTTTATTTAAGAAATTAGGGTTCTTATTTCTGATTTCGCAGATAAAATCGAATTGCGTGGTTGAATTGGAATTTGGAATTCAAACGCAAAAGATCGGATCAGACTCGACGGAATAATGGTAATCCCTCAATCCACGACATGTATTAAATTCATAGGAGCATGCTAGGGTTTTGTGAATTTTAATTATGTGCAATATCCATAAATCGATCCGGTTCAGTTTGGTTTTGGTGATTCGGTTCACGGAAAAACCCTACAATTGGTATCAGAGCCAGGTTTCTGATTTATGGCTCTGTTGTTCATAATTAAATTCAATATGCATGTATGAATTTATTGTTTTGTGGATGTTTGGTTGTTGTTCCTCGTGGCAACCCATTAATTCAGCCCGCGGTGGTTTATCCGTGTAGGGCTGAATTGTTTTTGTAAAATCACGAGAAAATCCGTGATTAGTGTAGATTTGAAAAATTGTAATAGAATAGATTTTTGTAATTTTTCAAATTTATATTTAGATAGGTCGAGGACGAAGAACGAAGACGGAGCCGACGGAGGGCGGCGCACGGCGGCGGCAGAAGGCCGCGCGCGCGTGCACGGCGGACAAAGGTAGCGACTTGGCAGGCGCGCGCACGGCATGCGCGGGCAGCACCCACGGCGCACGGCCTGCGCGCGCGAGGCACGGCGTGGGCGCGCGGCACGGCAGCAGCGCGCGGCGCTAGCAACGGCGGCGGTCGGCGGTCAGCGGCGACTTCGGCTGTCGTCGGCTGCTGCTGTCCCGTCGCGGTGGCTCCTATTTTTGGTAGTTTGCACAATCCTGTGTAAACCCTAGGGTTAGGGCAAATCATCAGATCACAAAGGCCTAAAAATCCAAAAGATTTGGTGTATCCAGATTTGAAGGCCCTTGAAGATTTGGAAGATTTGAAAAGATTTGGATTTATCCAAATTAATTCAAAATTCAAATTTGTAATAGATAGATATTATTTTCTATTTTGGGGCCACGAGGAATTTTTGTTTGCCTTAATTGTCCTCGTATGATATGTGATTTATTTATGTGCGCAATTTAAACATGTGTAGATAATAGGAAAATCATGATTTATCGCTTTTATTATTTACAACTTTTCAAGCATGCTTATGTGATTAATTTCTTTTGTTGGATTATATTTTGGGAATTTTTGTGCTTGTTTAATTACATGCAAAAAAAATTGGAAAATATAATGACAAAGAAATTATGTGTGCACATAAAGAAACCTTTTAAAAGAAAAATACTAAGCAGATTTTTTAATTAAAATCAATAGACCTCCAGTGTTCTTGAATATAATGCAAGAATTTCATCCCTGTTCTTGAGAGATGGCTTGGTCCAAGGTTTTCACTAATTATTAATTTCTAGTGTCAAAAGCTTCCTGACATGGTAGTGAAATTAAATGGATTGGGGCTTAAAACCCGCAGTTCTGGTTGAGGGTGACATCGTAAACGTCTACGAGTGTAGCTTGTGGTGGGAACTCTTGGGCAATTAGTGGAAAATATTTGTATTTGATTTATTAAAAGGTTTTCAATGCATTTGTTTTCAAAGTTCAACATGTGTGTTCTTATTTAAGATCTTTATTGTTTCAGATATGTCTATGTCTACTGTCGATCATATACATGCTCTCAATCCTCTAACTGGTCCGAACTTCCATGAATGGAGTTTCTGCATCAAACACATTCTTTACCTGAAAAATCAAGCACATGTTCTTTACATGGATCCATTGTCGCGCTCTCAGAGAGGAGTGTGCGAACTTGAGCTTGAATTCTATGACAGCTGGGAGGATGCTGATGAGTTTGCCTTTTGGCTCATTACGGGTTCCCTGTCTAGAGAGTTAAGGCATAAGTATGAACACCTCGAAAGGGCTGGAGAGCTTTGGAAGGAACTCTCGACAGCCTTTGGCAAAGTGGAGCGAACTATTAACTGTAAGCTTGTGCACAATCTTGTGTGCAAGAAGATGGTTGAGGATAGTTCAGTGACTACGCACATGATGTCTGTGATCGATCTCATGAGACAGTTTACTGTGCGGGGTGGTAATATCAGTGCGCAAGGCGAGATGATATTATCTTGAATTCTCTTCCGGAATCCTATCATGACTTTAAGGTAGTTGCTGCTGCAAAGGGAGAGTATGCTCTGCATGAGCTGCTTGAGGATCTTGTAGTGGAGTAGTCTACCATGCGAGCACGGAAACCTGTTCTGTCTGGTTCTAGTACTGGTTCGACAACCTCTAAGGTTGGAGATGATGGTGCTGAGAGCAAGTTCAGGAAGACAGGCAGTGATAACAAGTCTAGGAAGGGGAAAAGAGCCAAGGTCACTCCAAAGAAGAACGAGTGTGCTGGATGCGGAAAGGTGGATTGTCCGAATGCCAAGGGACAAGGTACGTCATTTGCATTTGTAACGAAAACATGTTTAGCATCGGTTTCTACTCATTCGTGGGTAGTGGATATTGGAGCTACTGATCATGTTTGTTACATTTTGCAGGGGTTCACACCAAGGAGGGTGCTGAAGAATGACGAGGTTACCATCTCGATGGGGAACGCAGCACAAGTGAGTGCAGCTGCCATTGGAGATTTCACCTTGTACTTTGATGATTCTGTTTTAACATTGAGAGATGTTTTGTACGTGCCGGATTTTCGGTGAAACCTTATTTCAGTTTCCAAACTTTATGTTGATGGATATTCAGTTATTTTTTATAGTGGTGTTTCTATCATTGGTAATAACGGTGTTATCTGTCGTGGAATGCTGAATAATTCTCTCTATGTTGTTAACTGTAATCATAAGTCTTCCGCAAGTATTGCATGTAATTCATCCGTAATTGATAATCCTAGGAAGAGAAAACTTACTTCTTCTGATGAGGATCTTACATATCTCTGGCACTTGAGACTGGGTCACATCAGCTTGAAGCGGATTCAAAGACTTGCAGATGACGGTACATTGGACCTAGTCCGGGCTGTACCTTATAAAGTCTGCGAATCCTGCATCGAGGGCAAGATGCCAACTAGGCCTTTCAAGGCTAGTCAGTCTCGAGCAGAGGGAGTGTTGGAATTGATCCATTCTGACTTATGTGGACCGATGTCCACGCAGGCTCGTGGAGGGTACGAGTACTTCGTCACTTTCATTGACGATTACTCAAGGTACGGATACGTTTACCTGCTTCGCTACAAGTCTGAATGCTTTGAAAAATTCAAAGAGTTCAAGGCTGAGGTAGAAAAGAAGGTCGGGAAAACTATCAAGTCGCTGCGATCTGACCGCGGTGGCGAATACCTCGGTAACGAGTTCCTGCAATATTTGTCAGAAAATGGGATTACATCCCAGTGGACTGCACCAGGTATTCCCCAGCAAAACGGTGTAGCTGAAAGAAGAAATAGGACTCTTCTAGAGATGGTAAGATCAATGATGAGTTATGCAAACTTACCAATTTCATTTTGGGGCTACGCATTGGAAACAGTAGCTTATGTGCTTAATGTGGTGCCTTCTAAATCAGTTCCTAAGACGCCTTCTGAGCTCTTCCTTGGTCGCAAACCTAGTTTGTGCAAGTTTAGAGTATGGGGCTGTCCGGCACACGTATTGTCGAATGAACCTGATAAGTTAGAAAGCAGGTCAAAAGTAATGCTGTTCATAGAGTATCCCAGGCAAACGAAAGGTGGTTACTTTTACTGTCCTGAGAGTCAAAGAGTCGTTGTTAGCACCAATGCTAGATTCTAGGAGGACGAGTATGTGAGTAATCACAGGTCAAGGAGTGATATCGTTCTTCAAGAAATTGAGAACGAGAATGCAATTCCAAGGAAAGGGGAACGTGTAGATGTGGGTGCACCTGTGAGAGGTACAACACCACAGACACGTTCTTCAGTGCAAGGTGCAGGACCTCAAGTCACTGCACCTACTACTGACACGGCACCGATGCCTCGTCGTAGTGGGAGAGTTATTTTCCAGCCGGAAAGGTACATGTTCGTGGGTGAGTCTTTGGACTTGAGCCCGGAAGACGGACATGAGGATTCTGACACACTGACTTACGAAGAGGCAGTGCAGGACAAAGATGTTGCCAAATGGTGTGTCGCCATGGATTCTGAAATTGAATCCATAACTGCTATGGATGTATACCAGAAAACTGATTTGTCGGATGGCTTTAGGGCCATAGGGTGCAAATGGGTATACAAAAGAAAGAAAGGGGTGGATGGAAAGATCACGGCTTTTAAAGCCAGGTTGGTGGCAAAGGGTTATAGTGAGAAAGAGGGCATTGACTATGACGAAACCTTTTCACCCGTAGCCATGCTCAAATCCATCTAGATACTCCTTGCCATAGCTGCATATATGGACCTCGAGATCTGGCAGATGGATGTCAAAACTGCTTTTCTGAACGGTTACCTTGAAGAAGGTAGAGACATCTATATGCAGCAACCCGAGGGTTACATAAGCAAGGGCGAAGAACATCTTGTCTGGAAGATTAGGAAGTCCTTGTATGGACTTAAGCAAGCTTCAACGTCGTGGAACTTACGTTTCAACGATGTGATTAAATCCTATGGATTTGCACAGTTGGAAAATAAAAGTTGTATTTACCGACTTTGTGTCAGTGGGAGCGTGGTCTTTCTTGCACTATACGTTGATGACATACTCCTATTTGGAAACAACGAGGGAGTGATGTCCGAAATCAAGGTTTGGTTATCCGAACAGTTCGAAATGAAGGATCTGGGAGAAGCTGGCTACATTTTTGGGATTAAGGTCTTACGGGATCGTAAGAGAAGAATGTTGAGCTTATCCCAGGCATCCTATGTGGATATTGTGATAGCCCGGTTTAGCATGCAACTCGCCAAGAAAGGCTTGCTACCTTTCAGACATGGCGTTCGTCTTTCTGGTGGGCAGTGTCCTCAGACACAGCGGGAGAAAGACGAGAAGAGTCTTGTACCATATGCTTCGGCTGTGGGTAGTCTCATGTATGCGATGCTGTGTACCAGGCCAGATATCTGTTATGCCGTTGGCATGGTAGCAAGATATCAGTCTAACCATGGACAGGCGCACTGGACTGTTGTAAAGCATATCCTCAAGTATTTGAAAAGAACTAGGGATTTCTGCCTAGTTTATCAAAGTGAGGATTTGTGCCCTGTGGGTTATACAGACTCGGATTTCCAAGGGGACCAGGATGAGAAGAAACCGACCTCAGGATATGTGTTTACCCTGGGAGGTGGAGCTGTAACTTGGAGGAGCTCAAAGCAGAAATACATTGCTGACTCCACCATGGAGGCGGAATATGTCGCCGCCTCCGATGCCTCGAAAGAGGGGGTGTGGCTCCAAAACTACCTTTTAGAGTTGGGCGTGATCCCGAGTTTGCCGAGGAGCATCACAATTTATTGTGATAACTCTGGTGCAGTGGCAAACTCAAAGGAACCGCGGTCTCACAGGGCAAGCAAACACATAGAGAGAAAGTACCATATCATACGAGAAATCGTATCGAGGGGCGATGTGCTGATTAAGAAGATTGACACTGCTGACAATCTTGCTGATCCATTTACAAAGAGCTTGCCGCAGAAAGTTTACGAAAGACATATTCGTGAGCTGGGTCTGAGGTGGATGCCGACCACTGACAGTGGTTAAAGAGACAGCAGACTAGATAGACGGACTTTATACTCTGTAATAGCTTAGTTATGCTTTGAGTATAAGTGGGAGATTGATGGGTTTTGTATACTGAAAGCATTTATTACAATGAGTATACAACGGTTTATTTCTCCTATCTGTTAACAATCGTACATGTATGAACAATGGTATCCTTTTGTCTCACCGATAGGGACGATCATACGGCGTGTTGTAGATCGCAGAAGACAATATGATCACTTGACCTAGTGAGACATAAATCTGATCACAGCCGAGACAGCGTATGAAGATACGTCTGTCCGGATGGCTGCGGCATTGTCGGAAAAAGTAGTCTGTCTTGGTTACTTGACATGCTGGTACGCAGAGGTGGCGTATTGATGGACCGCAGTGAGATATATTTGTCTGTCTGATATCATCAAATAAAAGATCTCGTTATATTGATTGAGTCCAAACCCTAACGAAGGTTCAGGGGTTTGCACGGGTTGACTGTTGCTTTGACTTGCCATGGTGGAGAGCCTAAGTAACGTGCTCGTATATCCGCATCTTGGGTAACAACAGTTCGTGTAGTACCGCCTGAGACTGGGTTTAGGTAACCATATCCGAGTAATAGGATGGGGACATTCCCTGAGGAGCTCAATAACATTCAGTCCTGCAGGCTGATTAAGTTCAGGCACGAGTGATAAGGTTTGAGTGGCACTACTCAGGAATTATAAGATATTAATTAATTGTAGTTAGAGCTTGTCAGAGGCTCCGATTAATTAATGGATGTCCGGTAACCTTTAATATGGGGATTCTCAATTAATGCAACCCGTTCTCATAACGTGGTAATAAAGGGGTAGGTCAGTATTAATTCTTGTGGTGAAAAAGAATTAATATTAATTAATTAATTGTGTCCTGGGTTGTGGACATGGGAATTAATTAATTTATAGGCCCACTTTATTATTTGCATTAGGTCCCAGGTCTGGCCCATTAAGTGTGCTGAATTGAGCCCAGGAGCCCACTAGGGTTTTATAACCCTAGGTCTATAAACAGAACTCTCACTCTCTGAAACCTAAGACACTTTTCATAAGATTCAAATCAGTTGAAACCATAAGGAGAGAGAGAGAGGGGCGCCGATCCTGAAAGAGAGAGGGAGGAGAATCTCGATTCTGGTCCCGCTCAAGTCACAGATCTACGGAGTCCTCACCAGTAGTAGATCTGATCAGCACCGGGACACAGCCCTGAAGATCTGATCTGGAGAACAGAAATCCTATTTCTTTTTTTTTTCTTTATTTTTGATTTTATTTAAGAAATTAGGGTTCTAGTTTCTGATTCCGCAGATAAAATCGAATTGCGTGGTTGAATTGGAATTTGGAATTCAAACGCAAAAGATCGGATCAGACTCGACGGAATAACGATAATTCCTCAATCCACGACATGTATTAAATTCATAGGAGCATGCTAGGGTTTTGTGAATTTTAATTATGTGCAATATCCATAAATCGATCCGGTTTAGTTTGGTTTTGGTGATTCGGTTCACGGAAAAACCCTACACGCATCCCACGTTGTCGAAAACTTGTCTGGTTTCATCGTGTGCCCTTTTTAGGGTATTAGGGTTCCTTATCATTTCTGACATTGCCCATTCTACAACAGTGGCAGATGTCTCCATTCCGGCAAGAAACATGTCCTGCATTTTTGAAATGCTTCCTCAAATTATATATTGAAATTAATAAGATGATACTCAAATTTAGACACAACTATCTATAATGGATGAATATCTTAATATGGCTCTATAATTATAACTAGAACATCTCCTAATTTATCTTGAGATAAAAGAAAATGTTAAATATAATTTACTCTTTTAGTTTTGCGTGCCTATTTTAAAATCCAATAACTTGCAAGTTGTTATTCCAAAACTGATAAGTAATTCTCTGTGATCTAAAAACTCTTCCAGAGTCTCAACTCACTTGAGTAAGAGTCAGTTGAGACCACTACATATTTGTTTAAAACTTCCGCCATACATCTATTTTCTAACGTTTTGAGACCACCAAGTATTATCACATTTATTTATAATATTGACAATTTTTCTTGTATTATAAATATAGAATATCATTATATATGCATGCACGAGAATTTATAAGTGGCAATCTTATGCATAACAATTAAAGCATGAATTCATTTTAAAAAACAAGATTCATATGACAAATTTATATTAATAATATATTTTGAATTAAAATGGTAAATTGTAATTCAGAAGGAAAATCTTGAATTAATCTTTCAAAATGAGCGATGTTTATTGATTGTGATGAGGTATATGAATTTCTTGTTTGTTCTTATTTTTTAAAAAAATTGACGTTAGATGCATATTTTTTTAAGGCACAAATTTGGTTTATATATTTTAATTTTGTTTAATGTAAGAATCATGTATAAATTATTTTATAAAATAATTAATTTATTATTAAAATAATATGGTTAAAAGAAATAATTATCATAAATTGAGAGCTATCCAAAATCATCTTATCATTCATATGGCATCGCCACATCATCCATGAGTAGAAATTAAATGAACAAAACTGATTATTATATTGCATACCACCACCCAAAACAATTTAATTAAATTAAATAGGACAAACATGCACATTATCCGAATTTTAGCTAAAGTTTTCTATTAAAAGTTGTTGACATTCAATTTCAAATACAAAAATTATAGAAACTCAGTATTATATTCCACCAACAATAAGTGACCACGTCGTTATATGCTTACGAGTTAATTACAATTTCCAGAAAGTTTGATTAGTATAGGTTGTAGAAAATGACTACTGTCAGATGATTAGTCAAGTCTTAGAATTGAATGATTAACTATAGACTTATTTATTTTTTGAAATGCACTTATTTTATTATATTCACACATTCTAAACTATTTTAGAATTTAATATAATATTATACTCTCTCCGTTTCACAGAATAGTTCTATTTCCTATTTTTATTTATCCCGTAAAATAGTCTTATTTTCCTAAAATGACAAACTTTTTTACACTCACCAATAAAATATTAATTCCACTACACTCACAAACATTGATAATTGTGCCCAGAAGAAATGGGACTTCTCCTGCCGGACGAAGGGAGTATATGCTTTTTTTTTTTTATCACAGTGAAAGAATTCAAATTCAATTGAAATTAAAAATAAAACTAACTTATAACTCGATCATCCTATACAAGGATTACATGAAGTAATAACTTTAAGGCCTAAACTTTGGTACACAATTTTGACACATCAAAACATTAATTTTAAAGGTGGGATTTCTACATCTTTGATAAGTATGCCACCTTTGATTTTTGTTGATGTAGATATAATAAGTATGCTCACATAATAAGATATTCATTAGAAATTTAAACTAGGATCACATCTATAATAAGTATGCCTATCTTTAATTTTTTTTAAGTAGACTTAATTTTAATTATATAAAGCCTATGTGAGCATAGTTTAAATTTTTAATGAATATTTTATTTTCAAATTATTAATATATTGTGTATTTCCAATAGAAAATATATTTAATAAATTATATAAATACATTATTGAATAACAAATAATTTATTCAATATATTTTTATTTATAAATCATAAATATATTTTTAGATAATAAATATATTTAATTAATTATAAGGTATTATTATTTAAATGGGTATGTCTGTTAGGCTTAATAGGTCTATTTCGAGCTTGATCCTGATCCGATTTTTGTAAATAGACTTTTTTAAATAGCATAAACCTAGCCTATTTACGAAATTGACCCGGCATGTAATAGGCTAGGCCGAAGGACCCTATTGTCGGATAGTCTGACCTAATCTCGCCCATATCTATAAAGCACAATATCATATTTCGTCACTAAACATGGCCACAGGCCGGTTCCGAACGGCCGGTTTGGCGGTTCAAAAATCAGGGCTTTGAACCGACCTGTGTAGTATAAGGTTCCGGTTCCGGGAGGGTTTTATTAATTTATTTTTAAATGTAAAGAAGAGGATTCAAACCTGGGACCTCTATATAATTCAGAGATCATTTATCCACTAGGCTACTGGTCCTCTATTGGTGTAAATGTAATCTAAAATATATAAATCTATTATCTTATTATATCGGTTATAATTATAATGCGACATGTGCTATAACTTATTAATTATAAGTTATAATATGAAATAATATTTAATTATATAACTATATTATTTTAAGTAATTACAATGAGGATAATTTAAATGGTCAAATATATTATGTTAGAAACTGAGTTTCAGTTAACCCTTTATTCTGATGTTTTGGTGTGTCAAAACTTAATTTAACTTTAAGCTTCTAGTATGCTTCTACATGTGATCCTTGTATAGGATATATATTGAGTTTTAATAGAAACTAGAAACTGAAACTGAAGATCGAGCAGATAAAGATTTAGTCTCTAAGGGAGAAATTGTCAGAAGCTAAAGCTCGAGCAGTCCTGAAAACAAGTTTCAAAACTTAAGTGGGATGATATGAAGAAACTTGAAATGTCCAGAAACTCAGTTTCTAGAAACTGCATTTTTCACCAAAGAAGAGCGGAAACTTAAAACTGACTTTGTAGAATGTCAGTTTCCAGTTTCAGAATTCAAGAGCACATGAAAAATAATGAGATCAAAGGAATCTGAAGAGGAACTCAAAGTTAAACCCTAGATTCCTTAAAGTGTCGACAATCATTCAGTACGATGAACCTTAACTTTAAGTTTCTAGGACTAAGTTTGCTCTGACAAAGTAGGTGAAAAGTACACTACCAAAAGTAGATCAAAGCAGAGCATAACAGACAGAACAATGGCTATTGGACGATCTAATATTTGTCTCTAACGGACAAAAATTCAAATTGTCGACCAATTGCCTATAAATAGGAGACAACCACTTTAGAAGAACACACCTGACTCTCTAAAAAAGCATAGCAGAAACTCCGTCTAACTGAAAACTCAAAAGCTCGTAAAGCAGAGCTGAACAAACAGAAGAATGACTATGATTGGACGATCCGGTATTTGTCTCTAACAGATGAATTTCTATCTCTAACAGACAGAAATTCAAATTGTCGACCAACTACCTATAAATAGGAGACAACCACTTCAGAAGAACACACCTGACTCTCGCGAAAAGCATAGCAATAACTTTGTCTAACAGAAAACTCAAAAGCTCTTAAAAGCTCTCTGAATTCCGTGTTATCTGAACACGAGGCTTAGCATCTTTGCTAAAGCTAATCATTCCGTGTAACTGTCTAAGTACACGAGGCTCAAACTTTCTAAGCTTAGGTTATTTTCTTGGTGTTCATTACTTCTTAAGTAATAAACACAATTGTTAGTATTCTACTTTGGACGACTAATTCCAACGGCCTTTGCCAACAACCTGAAGTTCTGGGAAGAATAAAAAACATCCAACCATCCAGATTGAAGGCTGCGAGGTGCCTCCTCACTTCAAGCTGAAGAAGGAGCAAACCAAGGTTCCAGGCGAGTGACCTAGCAGACCGAAGGACGAAGGTTTCCGACAGGCTAGCATAGATCATGAGAACTTGTATTTTGTGACTTAGTGGATTCCCGATTAAGTTCGAAAGAGTGAACGTAGGAATTGAGGCTCCGAACCAATATAATATCTGATGTCATTTTATTGCTTTCTTTAAGTTTCTGCATTTTTAGTTTATTGCTTTCTTTAAGTTTCTGCATTTTATGTTTACATACTTATTTGAAACCTTCAATACTTTCTAAGTGTTGAAGTGTATACTTGAACTTGAAACTTAAACTTACTTTGAGCTAAAACTGAGTTTTTACGAAAACTGAAAACTAAGTCTGAAAGTCAGTTTTCGAGAAGTGCAAGATCATTTTAAAACTTCCGCTGTATACAATATGTCTCTGATTTCGGGACCAACAGATTATATTATAAATAATATTATTAGATAATATAAACAAATATATAATATGATGGACATGCTTATTAATTACTTGACTATATAAATGAATACAAAACTTATTCATTTCTTCCTATTATTATTGATTTAAATTATTGTTTATTATTTACTTGATTGTCTTTATGCACTCACAATAGTACAAATAATGTTCAATTAAAATAAATATGACATATTATGCATTTTCCAAGATTTAATATTAAATTTAGTATCATTCTTACAAGTTTAGATTTATTATTAATTAATTATTAAATTTTAAAACTTAAATGACATATACTATCGTTTGTTGTAATATAGCTTTTGAGTTAAATTAGGTATATATAAATACATCTTTAATTCATTATGTTTTCATTTCATTTTTTTAGTCCAAGTTTTGTATTAAATCTTATACTTGTACATTAAAGACCTTAATTGAATACTAGATTTTTATCAAAGCTTGGTTTTACGTAAATAAAATTAGTTTGATTTTAAATAGAAAAATAAATTAATCATCTAAGTCAATTATATATCTTATTCAAGGATATTATTACGTAATTTTATACAAGGAAATATTAATAAATAAAATTTATGATTCAATAAATCTTGTAATAAATATGAATGTATATATTACGTTATTTAATTTAAGCAACATGTTATGATTTATAATACAATAAATCAAATCATAATTGAATAAAGCTCGACTATTTTTTCAACTTTCTTAGTTAAAGTTAAATTAATCATCTCTAGAAAATTATTGTTGAGATTTATTAAAATATGACAAATATATTGTATTTTGTTAATGATTGTTAAATATATAATATTATTTATAAATTGAAGTAACCCTTATAAATATTTTACTATCTATAAATATAATAAATTATAATTTGGCTACAACAACATTGTGTAGTTCAGCAGTTCAGTGCGTATCATTGCTTGGGAGGTCACTAGTTTGAATTCAAGTAGCAGCGACTTATATAAGAAATTAGTTTTTAAAATAAAAAATTAACTAAAATCGCCAGTTCAGAACTGATAATTCTACGATTCCAAAAAATAATAACTGGAACTGGCCTTTGTAAAAACGAGATTGGGGCTGATTTAGAATCGTATGGCAAGGATTCGGCCCGATTTGCTGAACCGATAGACCAGTTTCGGACCCAAACTGCTGGTTCTAGTTGGATTTGGCCATATTTATTTTGTCATTATATATAAAAAGACTTTATCATGTATCTTGAGATATATTCACAACAATTAGATTTATGCTTATCTTATATCTTTCTAGATTTACATAGATTAGATTTAGTTTCTCTAATATAAATACATGTATTGTACATTATTTTCATTGAGTGAAATTCAAGATATATTTCCCCACATGGTATCAGCCAAAATCTTGGCAAAACCCTAATTATCATTTTTTCCTCCATTCTTTTGCATTGGTGCCTGCCATCCCGGGCATTCTTGGCTGCGCCTGCACCTGCCATTCCCGGTGACCTGCCGACCCTTCCGTTGTCCACCATCATACACATGGTGAACATCAAACTCATGTCCTCTAATTACATGTTGTGGCACGCTCAAATCGAGCCCTTACTTATCACACTGAATTTCATGCCCGTTTTGATGAGACACACTTTCCCTTCTCCACACATATTTCCTCGACTCCACCCTCATGCCTCGAGCTCACGTCTTATTTTGACACACTATCGCTCCCCTCTATCACTCAGTCCTCCAACACAAATCTTCCGCCTTCCTCTTCCTCCGGTCCATGTTCGATTTGCATTTCAGCCGAACCACCTCCTGTACCCCCGACTGATCCTCCAACACCTCCTGTGAATAATCCCGCACCACCAAAGCCACCCCCTATCGATCAATCCATCAGCCGTCATCCCATGCAGATGCGTGCCAAATCGGGTATTTTTAAACCTCGTTATCCGCTTAACATTAATTTAATTTCTGTATACTCTGTATCTACAGCTCTACCTGAACCTCACCGGATAAAATTCACTATCAAGGTTCCCGAATGGACGGCTGCCATGAAGGAGGAGATGGCTACCATGAAGGATGAGATGGCTGCCCTTCTTTCAAATAAAACGTGGGTGTTGGTTCCGCGACCGGTAAATCAAACATGGTTGGTTCAATATGGGTTTACCGTACTAAACTCTTGGCCGATGGCTTAGTCGACAGATACAAAGCCCGATTAGTTGCTCAGGGGTTTAGCTAAGTTCCTGGGTTCGACTTCACTCATATGTTCAGTCCCGTTGTCAAGGCTTCCACAGTAGGTATTGTTCTCTCCATCGCTGTTATGAACTCTTGGCCTCTGCATCAGTTAGACGTCAAGAATGCCTTTTTAAATGGGGTTCTGTCCACTCCGGTTTTCATGGAACAACCCCCAGGCTTCATTGATCCACAACGTCCCTCTCATGTTTGTCGCCTTCAAAAGACTATTTATGGTCTTCGTCAAGCTCCCTTAGCTTGGTACCAGCGATTTCGACAATTTCTACTATCCTTGGGTTTTCTATGCAACACTGCGGACACTTCATTATTTGTCTTCAGTCAACGGCCGATCCTAATCTACTTATTGGTTTACGTCGATGATATTATCCTTACAGGTAATGATGCACCTGCTATTTCGACTCTCATGTCCCGTTTAAACTCGGAATTCTTTACAAAGAATCTTGGTCGACTGGGTTATTTTCTGGGTCTCGAGGCTACCTATCTGGACGACAAGCTGAAGCTTACTCAAACCAAGTATGCCCTCAACATTCTCAAATGTGCTAACATGCTATATGCGAAACTGGTGTCTACTCCCCTACCTCCCGGTGCAACATTTGCTAAAGATGGTCCGTCCTTTGAAAATCCCACTCTTTACCGTTTGCTGCTTGGTGCTTTGCAGTATCTCACAATAACTCGCCCGGACCTCGCCTATTCTGTTAACACTATGAGTCAGTATCAGCAATCGCCAACGATCGAGTATTTTCTGGGTTTAAAACGCATCCTTCGCTACTTGAAGGGTACCGTTCACTTTGGTCTCACGTTTTTACGCGGCTCTTTGGACTTGATCGGCTACTCAGACGCTGATTGGGCTTATTGTCTGGATACTAGACACTCCACATATGGTTACTCTCTATTTCTTGGACCCAACGTTATTTCTTGGAGCGCAAAGAAGCAGCCGACGGTATCGCGCTCAAGCTGTGAATTCGAATACCGTGTCATTGCAAATACGGCATCCGAAGTTCTATGGGTCTTGAACCTCCTACATGATCTGCATGTCCAGCTCGCATCGACCCCATGCATATATTCCGATAATTCGAGTGCTTTATCTTACTCAAAACCCGATCTCACATAAACGCGCGAAGCATATTGATATTGATTATTATTTTATTCGAGAATTGGTCAGTTCAAATCGGCTATGCACCAGATTCATTCCTTCAGAAGACCAAGTAGCAGATATTTTCACTAAAAGTTTATCCAGGAATCTCTTTGATTATTTTTGCTCCAAGCTTCGACTATCCTCGTCTTCACTTGCCGGGGGGGGGGGGGGGGGTGGTTTGAGATATATTCACAACATATCTCATATCTTGTACAATTAGATTTATGCTTATCTTATATCTCTCTAGATTTACATAGATTATATTTAGTTTCTCTATTATAAATACATGTATTGTACATTATTTTCATTGAGTGAAATACAAGATATATTTCCCCACAATGTAAATGTCAGTTTTAATTTCAAATGAATTTCGGCGTATGTAAAAATAGAATGTGTATATTTCTAAATCCCAAATAGTTGAAAGTTTGTATACATAAAAGAAAATAACCATGAAAGATAATACATATTATGAAAATTTTCAATATAGGATATGAAAAATAGTTTAACAATCATTTGACGAGCTGTAGAGGCCTCTCAACAGTGGGGATGAGAACCAAATCATGCCTCCTTTTAGCAGTGGCACCAAATGCCTCCGTCATATCCAAATCTTCATTCTTGACCCCAACCGGAGTTTTCCAATTGAAATGATAAAGAAGCGTAGCAAGTGTAATCTCGACGTTGGCAAGCCCGAATGACATCCCTGGACACATTCTTCTTCGTGCACCAAATGGTATGAACTCAAGGTTGTTTCCTTTGAAATCAATGGAGCTATCCTCAAATCTTTCCGGATTAAATTTTTCCGCATCGTCCCCCTAATACTTGGGGTCTCTTCCTAATGCCCATGCATTCACCATCACTCTGGTTTTCGCCGAATTTCATATCCATTGATTTTACATCTTGTGCTGTTTATTCGAGGGACTAGGAGTGGCACTGGTGGGTGCAGCCTCATCGTCTCTTTGATAACTGCTTTCAGTTATTTTAGTTCGTCAAACTTCTCTTCGTCTACGCATCCCTTGTCGTCGAAAACTTGTCTGGCTTCATCTTGTGCTCTTTTTAGGGTATTTGGGTTCCTTATCATTTCTGACATTGCCCATTCTACAACAGTGGCAGATGTCTCCGTTCCGGCAAGAAACATGTCCTGCATTTTGAAATGCTTCCTCAAATTATATATTGAAATTAATAAGATGATACTCAAATTTAGACACGACTATAATGGATTAATATATTAACGTGGCTCTTTAATTATAATTAGAACATCTCCTGATTTATCTTGAGATAAAAGAAAATGTTAAATACTGATCATATAAAATCTCAAATATGGAAAATATTTATTCAATAATTAATTTTCAATTAAGGCCCCTTCATCAATATATCATCTATATAATTATTTGAGGAGGTCTCCGGTTTGGCACGCCTAAACGGTTTAGGCGTGCCTATCCATATCCAAATCTTAAAGGAAGTATACTCTAGTTTCAAAGGAATTATACTCTGCTCTCAAATGAAGTATACTCTATTATCCGTACAAAGGAAGTATACTCTACTCTTAAAGGAAGTATATTCTACTCTCAAAGGAATTATACTTTGAAAATGGATATATCCGCCTAAATCATTTAGACGTGACTAACGAAAGTTTTTGCCTAATTATTTATATAGCATATAAGGATGGATATTCGAAGTTATAATTTTTTCATAAAAGCTGATGCATGAAGAGAGAAAGAAATAAGTATACATATATATAATACAAACCAATATGACTGCTTTAATATTGTCATTAGTGAGACGCACTCCAGCGTGATCCTCTTGCTGACACTTGAGGAGAATATCCATCAGATCATCATCTCCCCCACCCGTGGCTACCTTGCGTTGGATTATGATACTCTCGAAAATCCGGTCAGTTTGCCGGAAGACCCTCCTTATCTTGAAACTCATCCCGGTGATCAGGGGAAGCAACCTATTCGAAGGGTAGAGGTCTGCCACACTGAGGCCCGACCTAACTCGATCGCTCCGTTAATGGCCGCCGTCATCCCACGCTTCTCTCCCGTCTCCTTACCCACAGACGCCCTGCATGTGATGTCGAAAGCCGATATCCCGATCTTCTCCGACAGATTCACCGGCGATCCCTCATTTGAAGATATCCACTCAGCCACGCTCGCGTACTCCTCCTCCCGTATCGGTCGGAACTGCCTCACGCGCCGCCCGCTGAGCAGCTCGAGCGTGCAGATCTTTCGCACGTGCCGCCAGTACTCCCCGTAGGGGGCAAAGGCGATGTCGGTGCAGCCGTAGGTGATGGTTGTGGCTGCATGCACGCGCGGCCGGTTCGCGAAGATGATGTCGTGCGTTTTCAAGACTTGCTTCGCCACGTCGACGGAGGAGACGATGAGGCAAGGGACGCCGCCTAGCTGCAGCTCCATTAGAGGGCCATATTTGACGGCCAAGTCTCTGAATATTTGGTGGGGGAGATTCTTGCTGATGAGGATGTGGAGGTTTCCAATGACCGGGAGTTTCGTGGGTCCCGGAATTCGATTCGATTCGATTTTAGGTTTGTGATATTTTAGGAACATGAATAGTATGAAAAGCAAAAGAGCTAAGGAAAGAAATGTGAGTGTTGATGGAAGCTCCAACCCCATTATTCCTCGATCGTCTAATGAATGGCGTTTTAGCTATGAAGGTTTGCTTGAGGAGAGATGGTAAATGCACTATATATTTATATAGAGAGTGGGAGAAATGAACTACATTTAAAAATAAGAAAATTGGAATTTAAAATGGTATTAAATAAAAGTAATCTATATATATGTATATATTAATTATTCCACATCAAATTATTTTTTTAATTAATTCAAACTTCATATTATATAACTTTGATATAATCACCATATATATAATAGTTGAATTTATAATTTATTTTACTCTAATATATATTTTAAATATATAAATCTTATATTTATTTTTAAATTTTCATATTTAGTTATATTTATGTAAAAGTGTACATATCATAAAATTGAATGGGTAAAATCTTGATCTTATATAAAACTAAAACAAATATAAATTTTATGCATTTTAAGGTAATCAAATATTATATATTATAAAATTATTTTGTATTTAGGTAGCTCGACATTATTTTGGAGAAATTTATCCGTAAAATAGAGTATGAGATTTTAAAAAATAATTTCATTATCATAAAAGCGTGATATTTATATTATTTTATCTATTTAGCATGAGGGAGCGGATTTGGTGAAAAAAATTTTCGTGAGAAAGTTGTTTGATTATTTTTACGATGTTGTTTGAGTGTGTTTATATTGCTGCTTGATTACAAACATTGTTTGATTGTATTTTAATCGTTGTTTGATTATTTTGTTGCTTGAATGTATTTTGGTTGTTGCTTGATTCCTTATCAACCATTGTGATTCCTTATCAACCATTGATTTATTTAGATCTAATGGATGTAATTCATTGTTTTTTCTCATAAGGTGATTTTTTCTCACATGATCTTATTTTTTTAGCATGATACTTATATAAATAAAAAAATACTCCCTTCGTCCTGGATTAATAGTCTCGTTTGTTTTTGGCACAATAACAAGACATTTGAGAGTAGAATTAGTTGAGTGGAATCAATATTTTATTGTTGAGTGTAAAAAAGTTACCATTTTTAGAAACAAAACTATTAAAGTGGGACGCACGAAAATAAAAAAACGAGACTATTAAAATGGGACGAAGAGAGTATATAGTCAGGCCGGCCCTGAGGGTGGGCTGGGAGGGCTTGGGCCTAGGGCTCCCAGTTTTTAGGGGCCCCAAAATTTGTGTATACTCTATATTTATATATATATATATATATTTTGATATTTGAGGCCCTAAAATTTGTAATTATATGTATGTATTAATTGATATTTGAACCCTAAAATTTATTGTTTATCAATATATATAAATTGATATTGGGGGTCCTCTAATATGTAATTCATTACATAAGTAGATTTCTATTAGGGGCCCTAAGATTTATATAATAAAACTTAAATAAAAATAACTCATTGAGAATTGCTAGAAAATAAAAAGAAAAATATTGGATTGTTCATGGGAATCAACTAGTAATTCTATTATGAATGAAATTATTTAAGTTAAATAGTAAAAATATATTATTTATATATTATAATGAAATACTCAAAATCATAATAAGAATGTGCTGATTATTAATTATAATAAAATTTGTATTTTTAATTAAAATATAAAATCATAAGACTCCGATTTATTTTTGCCCACGAACCCCATATTATCAGGGCCGGCCCTGTATATAGTAATAAAAAATGATTATAATAAAATATAATAGTAGCATGACACGAGCGCCATACTAGTATATTTAATTGCAAAAGCGGTAAAAAAAAAAAACTCAAATCTACATATTTAAATTGATATATGTGACAATATTTTTGAAAGTAGAAGGCGTAGGCCGGTAGGCGCTCATCAATATTGAGGTACCCTACAAGTCAATATCGTACTTTTCCACTTCAAATCTTAGTCACTTATATTTTTCTTTATATTATTATTATTATTAGACTACTAGTCCATTAATGCAAGAGTATACTTTTCTTTGACTAATATTTGTTGATCTTATAAACATTCATCGAATTTCTAATCTACTCCTTTCATGTCATCAATTAACATTAGTCCCTACATAGAATTGTCATGGCTTATTGATTTTCATTTATCAAGTTCATCAATTTAGGTATGTGTTGGTTCCGAGATCAGAGTTTTGATACATGCAGCGAAAATCTTACAAGTAAACTTGTACTCATAAACTGACTGTTACTTACCAGTTTGTATCTCTGAAAAACTTGTTTTTAGTGAGTTTGAGAATAAGTTCAGGTTTAAAATATACTTCAACACTTAGGTAGTGTTGAGTTTAAATCCTTACTAAAAAGTAAATAAAGCAGTAAAATCACAAGGATTTATAGAAGTTCGGACACGAAAACCCAAAATCCTATTTTTAGACTTTAAGTCAGGAATACACTAAGCTGCAAAATACAAAGGTTCTCACGATCTATCGCATGCTGATGAATGCCAGCGTCGACAAGTCCACTAGCTCACTCCCCTAGGTTATTGCTTCCTCTGTGTTGGGAAAATATTCCTGAATTACCCTTAGAAGCACAATGTAAAAGGTTTTGTTGGATCAAACCTTAGTAGAAGGTCGATCATTGCTGAACCTTAGCATAGCTTAGCAACTTATGTAATGTCCTGTATAGGGTAAACATCGAGTTGTAATAGAATATGTTGCTTGAAAGAATCTCAGCAGACATCAGAAGGACAAGAAAGGAAAAGAAAACCAGTGATAGCAGAATGCTGAGGAGTCAGCATCTGATAACACGTAATGCTGAGGAGTCAACATCTGATAACACGTCACCAACTGCTAAAGGGGTTAGCAATCCGAAACCAGAGAAGCAGAAGAACATTTGCTGCGCATCAAGACCAGTAGTATGCTGAAAGATATCCAGCATCATGTTCCAATAAGGGTACAACAAAGCAAAACTCAAAAACGGCTACACCGCTGATCTGACCAACACGCAAAGAGTAGACCTGTCAGAAGTAGGACGGAAAAGCCTGTACGGAGACAGAAAAGTTGGTAAAAAGCTACCTGCATTTAAGAAGAAAGATCCGTTGTGTCTAACGGATTTGCCGACTCAAACTTCGAAAAAACAACTATAAAAGGGAAGTCAAAGGAAGATGCAGGAGCTGCTCACTCTCTAACGAAAACATACGTACAAAAGTTTCCAAAAAGAGACAAAAGCCCTGAGAGCAGTTCAGTTGAAAGGCATAATATCGAGATATCTAAAAGCCTTCAACGTCTTGAGTGTTCCACCACACATCTGACACTCATCTGAGGACTTCTTGAAGGATTCAAGAATCTTCAATCATTGGGATCACTTTCGTTAAAGAAAGTATCCAGCAGTCAGTTTCTCGAGAAGAAATTGATTAGTACGGGCACTGAAGCCGAGATCGAAGGATAGTTCGGAAGAATCTTTAAAATCTTCCACACGTGGTAAAAGCGAGTTTTATGAAGGTGCGCCCTTGACTCAGCTGGAGCCACACCTGAAAGGTTCGGAGTATCGGAAGATAGCCGTGGAGCAGACATACCAAACGGCGGCTGCTTGCTTTATAGAGAAGGCAACTCTTTGTACACCGTATACTTTCTTAGTGAAACTCTTAGCGATTCGGCTAAGGAGTGGACGTAGATCATTTGATCGAACCACTATAAACCTTATGTTCTCTTGCTGGTTACTGCTTTATTACTTGTGAACTACAATAACGTAACCTAGCAACGGAGTTGCTAGAATATAACTGCAAGAAGTAACTTAAGCAAACCGGATTAATAATCTCAAGTCAAGAATAACTCATTTACAAGTAAACGCTAATTTTATTCCGCTGCACTTCGTGCGTATATCTTACTATTACCACGACGACTCTGATCTCGGGGACCAACACTCTGCTTCGCAGATTCGATGTGTGGCAAACCGTGCCTCCGTCTCTGGAAATTCGGGAACTTTAATGCTCTTCCCAGAACCGTCGATCCTTTTGGCTATATGTCGTAAGAATCACAATTTGAAGAAAAGTTGTGACTGTTGTGTTTTTACTTGGAGAGTATGAACACTAAGAAATAAGCTTGTGCTTAGAAAGCCACAAGTCTCGTGTCCAAAGATGGTACACGGTAAGCTATGGAATAGCCTCAAACTTTTAAAGCTTTGAGCTTGAAATCTTTACAACACTTGTGAAGGGATTGTCGACAAACTGAATTGCCAAACCTTGACCCAGATTGAAATTGAATATCAAAAATAAATTTTTATGTATATGAATTAATCCTAGCATGCTCCTATAGAAATGCAGAAGATGGTTTGTGCGGAATACTTGGATTGTAGAAACTATTGAACTAGGTGCGCAGGGATTTGATCCTCAATCCTCTTTCTTGCGCAACAAGATTTAATCCTACAAAATCAAGGAATTAAATCTATTGAAATTACAATAATAATTTCGAAAACTTGGGAGAGAAAGAAGAGATTGATCCTCCAAATCTGATCTTCTGATCTGTATCCCAACTCCGATCCAAAAATCTGGTGAAGATTTCCTCTGAATTCATTTATCTATCGAGAAGCAGAGTTTCCTCCTTCTTTCTCAGATCTAGTCGCCTATGATCAGCTCCTAATTACTGGTCTGCTGCTTAGCAACTTATGATCTTGTGGTGTGTTGTGATCTGAGATACTGAGGGGTATTTATAGGAGAAATATGATCTCAGATGGGCTTGAGATTTCATGGGCCAGACCAGAGACCAGAATACAATACTCCCTCCGTCCCATAACATTAGTCCTATTTTTCTTTTTTATTTGTCCCAAACATTAGTCCTCTTTCCTAAAATAGAAAATTAATATACACTCACTAATAAAATATTAATTTCCTCTATCTCTACTCGCATTGATATCTGTGCCGGAATGAAACAAGACTAATGTTATGGGACGGAGGGAGTAGCAAATAAGACCAATCATTTAATTAATTCCCATATTCAACCGATAATATAATTAATTAATTAATATTGATTTTTGCCACAAGAGAATCAATATTGTCCCACCTATTTACTTTCACGTTATGAGGAACAAGTTGCATTGGCTCGGAAAATTCCCATATTTAAGGTTAACAGACATTCATTAATTAATTTTAGCTCTAACAAGCTTCCAAAATTAATTCACATCTTTTATTCCTGAATCAATCTACTCAACCGTTTTCACTTATGCTTGAACTTAACCATCCTACAGGACTTAGTATAATGAACCTTTTGAATTTTTCAGGGAATGTCACCATCCTATATTGGATATGGTTACTTAGTTCTGATATCAAACTGTCTTACAAGATTGCTACCCCCAAGATACAGATATACAAGCTCGACTAGAGCTTTTTACTACATCTCAAAGTGACACATATAGTTCTGTACATTCATGTAGGCATAAAATTACATCGAGCATCAAGATCAAGATTGTTTTAATGTCAGAAAAAAGAATCAATCTTACTTGGGTCCCATCAATGCGCACCAAGCGCACCAAACATACCAAACAACCAAGATAAGCTGCTTATTACCGCGTATGCTGCAGCCTATACCGACAGTCTATCCTGGGACTGTCTCAGCTGTGATGCCGTTTATATCTCGCTAGGTCAACCAATCCATACGATCTTCTGTGATCTACTACACACCGCATGATCTCCCTATCAACGAGATAAGTGGAAACTTGCATTTGTGACACATGTTTGTTAATTCAAAGAGTTGATGAACATACAACATTAATGATTCCCCGTACATTAACCAATATCCCTTGTACATAATATACTAATCATAATGCTTTCATTATACGATTCCATCAATCTCCCACTTATACTCATTATACAGGTGCTATCAAGAGTATAAATTGTCTATCCTAATCTAGCTATAATGTCAACATCTCACGTGGTTGGCTGCAGCCTCAGCCCAAGGTTACGTACATGCATCTCGTAGACCTTCTGAGACAGAGCTTTTGTGAATGGGTCTGCTAGATTGTCCTTTGTGCCAATTTTCTCTACCAGCACCTCAGCCCTAGCCACGATTTCTCGTACGATATAGTAATTCCTTTTAATGTGTTTTTTGCTCTATGAGTTCATGGTTCATTCGAGTTTGCCACATCACAAGAGTTATCACAATACAATGTGATAGTCTTGGGCAATTTAGGAATCATCTAGAAGAAAGTTTCTCAACCATA
Organism: Plectranthus barbatus; assembly: GCA_026898455.1. Lineage (NCBI taxonomy): Eukaryota > Viridiplantae > Streptophyta > Magnoliopsida > Lamiales > Lamiaceae > Plectranthus > Plectranthus barbatus. The sequence goes on from JAPKLW010000693.1 coordinate 37,370, forward strand.
CTGCTTCTTTTGAAGCTTCAAAAGTTGCCACATATTCTGCTTCCATGGTGGAGTCGGCAATGCTCTTCTGCTTTGCACTCCTCCATGATATGGCCCCACCTCCCAATGTAAACACATAGCCATAGGTGGACATCTTTTCATCCTGGTCTGCCTGGAAATCCGAATCTGTATAACCCACAGGGCACAACTCCTCACACTGATAGACGAGACAATAGTCTCTAGTCCTTTTCAAGTATTTAAGTATGTGCTTTACCGCGGTCTAATGCGCCTGTCCAGAGTTAGACTGATATTTTGCTACCATGCCTACAACAAAGCATATATTTGGCCTCGTAGATAGCATTGCATACATGAGACTTCCCACGACTAATGCATACGACACCTTGATCATCTCATTTTTCTTCTTTTGTGCCTCCGAAAACAGTTCCTTAGAAAGATGTATACCATGCTTAAAGGGTACTACCCCTTTCTTGGCAGTTTGCATGCCGAAACCGGCAATCTCAGTTTCCACAAATGGAGCTTGAGACAATGCTAACATCATTTTCTTGCACTCCTGCAAGACTTTTATCCCAATGATGTACCCCACATTCCCAAGATCCTTCATATGAAATTGCTCGGATAACAACCCCTTTATGCCCGACAATACCTCCACATTGTCGCCAATTATGAGAATATCATCTACATAAAGTACAAGGGACACCACGCTTCCACTGACACATAGACGGTACACACAACTCTTGATTGAGCATTATGAAAATCCATATGATTTAATCACTTCATCAAAAGGTAAGTTCCATGACTGTGAAGCTTGTTTGAATCCATACAATGACTTCGTAAGCTTCAGACAAAATGATCTTCGCCCTTCTGCACATATCCTTTTGGCTGTTGCATATAGATGTCTCGACCTTCCTCAAGGTACACGTTTAGAAATGAAATTTTGACATCCATCTGTCAGATTTCTAGGTCTCATCATAGTCTATCCCCTCTTTCCGACTATAATCCTTCGCCACTAACTTTGCTTTGAAAGCTGTAATTTCCCCATTTGCTCCTTTATTTTTCTTGTATACTCATTAGCACCCAATGGCTCGATAGCCATCTGGCAAATCAGTTTTCTGGTATACATCCATAGTCGTTATGGATTCTATCTTCAAATCCATGGAAACCCGCCATTTGTCCGCATCTTTATAATATAATGCCTCGTTGTATGTCCATGGGTCGGTTCATCCAATCCATTTTCCAGGATCAAGTCAGAAGACTCTTCCATGAACATGTACCATTCTGGTTATCGAACAACCCCCCCACTGCGACGAGGCATCAGAGCCGTCTCAGTAGTTGGCACAGTACCCGTTGGTCTCATACCTTGCATTGATCGCAGTGTTGGTATTCCCTCACCTGTTCTAAGTGGATCTACCAGCACACTGGGCTTTCTTGATGGAATCGCTTTAGAGTGAAACATCTTCATTAAGGAATTTAGAAGTACAAATGGGGCAGTTATCTAATGAAATTCGAAACAGACCACAATGTACCTTGCCTAGCAATACCTAAAATCCTAGAGTATGAAAAGAGCAGTGCAAGGTAGTCACCTTAAGAAGTGAGAAGCAATTTGAGGAAATGAATGGAGAACAACAAGATGAAGAATCTGGATTCTCTAAAAAAAAAATGATCAAACTTAGGAGAGGCCACACAGAGAAGGAAAAGTACCAGTCAATGAAGCTATTCCTGAAGTAAATGTGGATCCTGTTGTTAATAAGAAAACTACTGAGGTTCGTGAAGGAAGTACAATAAAAAATAGAGAAAGTCTGGACAGGATGAGCATGAGTATATTCCACCTTCACCACCATTTCCTGTTAGTTTCAAGAAGCAGAAATAAGAAGAACAATTCAAGAAATTCTTTGAAATGCTGAAATAGATACACATCAATGTGCCTTTGGTGGAGGCATTGGAACAAATGCCAACTTATGTGAGATTTCTAAAGAACATTCTTACTCAAAAGAAGAGGCTGAAAGAATATGAAACATTATCTTTGTTTGAAGAGGTCAATGGAACTGTGAGAAAGAAGATCCCAACAAATCTGAATGACCCTGAGAGTTTTACTATACTTGTTCAGTTAGAGGAAGAGCTTTAGGGAGAGCCTTATGTGATCTGGGAGCAAGTGTTAACTTAATGCCACTTTCGATTTTTAAGAAGATGGGTATTGGAGGAGCTAGACCTACCACAATAACATTGCAGTTGGCTGACAGATCAACTGTACATCCAAAAGGCAAGATTGAAGATGTTCTGGTAAGGGTAGATAAGTTCATCTTCCCAGTTGATTTCATTACTCTAGATTATGAGGCAGACAGAGAGGTGCCAATCATTTTAGGCAGACGTTTCCTTGCCACTGACATGACTTTGATTGATGTTGAAAATGGAGAATTGATTATGAGGGCCCCTGAGGTACATGCTACTTTAACTTGTTCAATACCATGAAATAACATGATGATTCAGAAGATTGCTTTGCTGTGGGGATATTAGAATTTGTAGTTGAAGAATATGCAGTAGAGGTTTAGGTAGTAAAAGTCGATGAAGGGGAAGAAATAGAAGAAGATGCTGTAGCATGGGTAGATCCTGCCATTGTGTTTTTTTGTTGGTTTTGTTTGAAATTTGTATGAATAAAGTCAAAAAAAAGAAAAGAGAAAGAAAGAGACTCATATTTATGCAAATAGTCAAAAAAAGAGGGAGCCATTAGATGAACCCTTTTTGGTATTTTTGTTTCTGCAAAGAATGCACAATGTTGAGTATTGATTAGTAAGTTTATTGCCTATCATTAGAGTGAGTATTGTTAGAATAGGTCCTTTTTTTTGAATTGAGATTTGATGATGCCTCTAGATTCTAGCTATTACTTCCAAAATCATCCCAGCTTTTACATATTGCCTAACATTAGAAGCTCTTGAAGACCTTTTGATCTAAGTGTAGTATAAGTTCCATTAGTGGAGAGCAAGTTCGAGGTTAATAGGTAGTCAAAAATAGTGACATTGATGATCAAGAGTACTTGAGTAGTCAGCTAAGGTTAAGCTAGAGTGTATACCAGCTATCCTTGCAAAATGTGTGTTTTGGAACTTTATCTTTCAAGCTTGATTGGTGTATTCAACTAAACTTGTGAGATTGTGGTGATTGAAGTTTGATTAGTTGAAAGTTGCTTATGATGCTTTTATTTTTAACCTTTGCTGAGGTTTGTTGATGAGATTGTGTTGGTCCCTAATCAGAGTATGAATAATTGTGCAGCGAAAGTTTTACTAAGCAGTTGCACTCTAAAACTGGGGGGTCAGTTTCCCAGTTTAGGATTTATAAAGACTGTGTTAGCCGAGGGTTTTCTTGGTCAGTTTACAGATATACACTTCAACACTTTAGTAAAGTGTTGAAGGTTTCAAAACTCAGTTGAAAACTGTGTAATGAGAAAGATAACAAAAATTGTAAATAAAATAGGATATTATAGTGGTTCGGATCCTTAAGTCCTACGTCCACTCTTCGGGAATTAATCTGGTAATTCACTAAGTAATGAAGTATACACTCCCCATGATCCATAGCCAATCACCACGAAATCCACCGTTCGTAGTAAACTGGATCAGTCGCCCAAGTAGATGATCTTCACTTCTTCTTCAGTTCCTCGAAGCCAGGTAACACCTCAAAGTCTTCTCAGAACTGGTAGTCGTCGAAAACAGATTGAGGACAAACCTCCCTTCTCCTTCTCCGGTGGATGGATGGTTGAGTTTTTCCCAGAACGCTTGAAAGTTGGTATTCGCCCGTTAGAACTTGTTCCTCGACAGAGAACCAGGCTGCTATGTTCTTACTCGAAAAGTAAGAACACCAAAGAGAAATACTAAGTCGAATAGACTTAATCCTCGTGTATTGAAAGTCACACGATGAATCATAGAAGATTCAATAAGCACAAGAGAGCCTCGTGTTCATAGATTGACACACAGAGTAAATGCCGTTCGCTTGAGAGCTTTGAAAGTTGTGAGCTTTAAATTCGGCAGAGTAATGGCGCTATTAATGATTCAGAGTTTTGGTTTTTCGTAAAGTATCTCTCCGGTCCTTTTGGTATTTATAGTTGGATTTCTGAAAGTAGCCGGTAAAGACAATTTGAATGTTGTCCAATCAAAAGCAATTCTTTTCTGTTATAGCAAGCCTGCTCCTCTCCCTTTTTCTGAACATTGCCATGCTTTTGCAGAGACAGTTTTGTCTTGTTGTGTCAGACTCGAACAACGTTGTATTGCAGTCATAACTGTGTGTATCTTTGTTCCTTATTATTGAGTCTTCAATGCTCTTTATGACTGTTAGGCTCCTTGCTTTTCACATGTTTCTTTTGCTTAAAACTGTGCTAGTCTGAAACTGTGAGCGCCTCTCGACAGTTTCTCTACAGAAACTGTGTCCACAGTTTTCATCGCTATCGGTTCCTTGACAGTTTAGAACTGTCTGCACAGTTTTCTCGGCACCTTGCTTCTTGAACTGTCTTCATAGTTTTCTTCGCATATTACTTCATGAATTGTCTTCACAATTTTCTTCGGTCCTTCTGTTCGGACAGTTCCATCTTCAAAAACTGTTCCACAGTTTTTGGCGGTTTGCTTCTCTCGAATTATTACAACTCGATTATCCTATACAAGGAGTACATGAAGTAATAACTCTAAGGACTTAACCCAGGTGTGCAATTTTGACACATCAAAATATCAAATTAAAGGTGGGATTTCGACATCAACACCTAACAATTTCCCCCTTTTTGATGTTGTCAAAACTATACGTCGAAATGAGGATGCAGTTGCTCTGAGTTTACAATGTATGAAATTCAAACACTAATCAAAACTGTGCTTCCTCTAAAATCAGCCTACTCTAATTGATCTTCCCCCTGAGTTGGAGAGATATTACTCGATTAATATAAATCAAATTAGAGCGAGAAGCAATGTGCTGATCGTATTGGAAAATGTGAATTCAGCTTAATAAAATTATCTAAGGTAAGAGACAATGAGAAGTTATCTTCAAAGCAGCAGTTTTTAACCTTTCATTATATGTGAGATCATTATAAGTACATGAATAGCGAAAAACTGCAACAAAAGATACAAAAAAATCAGCGCACCATTACTCCTTGGATTTTTCTTTGTCCTTTGATTTTTCTGGAGTGGAGGAGGATGAAGATCCAGTTTTTGAGCCTAGATTCTTGGCCATTTCCATCATCAGTCTCATCTGTTCTTCTCTGGCCTCCTTCATCATCCGCATTTGCATCCTCATTTGCTCATCTCTCATTTCTTCCCGCTTTTTGACAATATCAATAAGAGTGGCCATGGATGTCTGGACCTGATGGCTCACTGCTTGGTTGATTGCATCTTATACGGCATCGGCCAGGGTCAAGGTGGGAACTCCAACTGAGATTGGATTGGGAGACATGGTTTCTTCGTGAAGAACAATAGACTGTTCAGTGGTAGGAACAACTTTCCTAGTGTCTCCTTCTTCTCGAGCAGTTTCCATCTTTAGTTGATGAGCAGTTTCAGCTGCTTCTTCCTCCTCTCTTCTTCTCAGTTCAGCTGCAACCTCTTCTTCGTATCTTTTTTTTTCGACCTCCTGCCTTGCCCTTTCTGCAACTGTTGCTGCAGCTTCGGCCTCCTGCCGTTCTTTTTCTACTGCTGCTGCCTCTTTCTATTCTTTCATCTTCTGCTCAGCGGCTTCAATTCTCCTCTACTCAGCAGCCCTTTCTAGCCTTTGCATTTCTTCCTTTTCTTCTCAAATTTTCTGGGCTTTCTTAGCAGAATATTCCTCAGCAGATTTCAATGTAAGATCTGAAGATGTTTCAGGAACATATCGCACAGTGTGCACTTACTAACAATAGCAAGCGCTTTCTCAATAGTTTCTTGAATGGTCAGGATGTGGGAGAGTTGAATAGCCTGTGCAGAGCGACTTCTTCTTCTTTCCTCTGTCTCTCTTCTTCCTCTTTCCTTAACCTTTCAATCTCCCTCTCTTTCTCTTCCTCCAGCTGAGAGAGATTCGTTCTGAACCTTTTAGCCTTGGCAATTAATTTTTGTTAAAGAACATTTAATCTCTCCAGACCAGCAAGGTATTCATCTATCTTTCTTTGGATGCGCTCCAGAGTAGACTCATCTTTGTCTTCAGTTGCAGTTTCTTCTGGAATGTCATCCTGATCAGTTCCCCCTGTTTCCATGAAGGGAATTTCACCTTGCTCTGCTGCCTGAGTAGGTGCCTCTTGCTCATTGGAGTCATCTGATGCAGTTAGACAATCCTTCGGGTGTTCTTGCCTCTGAGATGTGGTTTTCTCAGAATCTGATGAGCTGCATATCATATCAACAAAATCTATCGGCTCATCTGTCAGTTGAAATCCAAGAGCCTCAAGGTGTAGGCGTTTGAAAGCTTCAGCAGATAGGATATCATCATTCTGAGCTGCCTCATGTTGAAAAGAGGATTGTCCAGTTCCTTCAACTGGATCAAGGAATTGTAGCTTCCTGGCAACGTCCACCATAGATACATCAAAACTAGTTCCTTTTCTTTTCTTCGGTTGTGGTTCTTCAACAACAGCTTGCTTGCCTTTCTTGGCCTGTTGTAATCCTTCCTCTAGGATATTTTCCTTCTTCTTCTTCTTCTTCTTCTTCTTCTTGAACTGAGGCGACAGTTCATTTTGGCTTTCTGGCACTTTCGGCAGTTTGAACTGGGGGTATTACTGCGAGACTCTCAGCTGTCTCAGGGTCTACCACCTTATTATCGAAACTGTCCCGATCATCAGTATCTCCATCACCACCGTTATGTCCATCGACTCTTTAGATTGAGCGGTAGACGAGATTCCTCGGAGGAATAAAATCAGATGGCAGAAGGTCTTCTCCCTCTCGTTGAAGACCAAGCAGTTTCTCAATAAGATAATTGACCTTCAGTCCAAAACTGACACTGAAAGAAAATTTGTTATCATTCTGGATGCCTTTGTTCTTTTTGGCATTCTCCAAAAGTCATCCATCGATGTATTCAACCAAGTTTTCTCCCGGGCCATCATCAAGGACCATCATAAGACAAAACATCATCTCTCACAATTCGGATCAACTCTGCGAGGGGAGTCTTTTCTGTGACTGTGTATCTCTCGAGGTTGTCTAAGGTGCTGGGACCTTCGGTTGGTTGAGTTATCTTCTTCGACATGTTGATCGAATATAATGTGGGTTGAGATTCAAAGTTTTGAAGGCTTGGTATTTGTGTGAGAGAGTTGCAGAGAATAAGAGTGTCAATAGTAGAAGTGGAGTCGACGATGAAGAAGGGTTTAAAAGGGTTTTAGAATCGATTGATCATAAGGATCCACGGCTGAGATTGAAACCCCTTTCTGTGATCGACGATTGAGATTGAGGCTGACGTATGCGACTGTTCACCTCTAGCGTGCCGTTCAGGAGCGTGTGGAATGGACGACGTAGCTCCGTGTAATATGCTATTGTGCTGCCCGCATTAAATGCGACGTGCAGCCGGCGACTTCAACAAATTTAAAATTCGCGCCCTTGACCAACTGCAGTTTTCCCTTTTCACCTACTTCATCGAACTGTGAGGGACAGTTCACAACTGTCCTAGTAGATAAACTGAGCAACTGTATCATCCTTAGTTGCTAGTTCAAAACTGTCCTCAATCTTGATTGTTAAAAATTGTAACCCTTAACAGTTTTTTCGTGTAGTTTTCATAAGCACTCGGTTCCTGGACTCCATCCTTAGGATTTAATGCAAAGTCCGAGGAACTGTACTTCAGAGTTTGACCATTCATTGACTCTGAACCTATTAGCCTTCTGACCTCTTGGCCACATGTCCATTTATGGATGGCTCGATGTAGTCGTCAAGCATTCAATGTTGACCTACCAGATTTTGAATCTGAACCATGAAGAGTCATGTTCTGGATTTAAGTGGCTTGACATTATCTCGCACAAAATCATCTATAAATACTCCTTCTACGAACATTGGATATCATAAAACCCTTTGCTTCTTTGATTGAAATATAATCTTTGAAAGAAAATGTCTTCTCCCTCTGATATTGCAAGGATATCCATCCAGGGAAACAAGATTTTGGATAGGGGTGGCATTTATGCACAATACTGGAGAATTTCGACCGTCTATGAGGAAGTAATGGGTAACCTGCGGGCTAATGGGCTTGAGCGCTTCGTGACTATAGAGCCCCACACGTTTCATACGGATTTGCTGAAAGTGATTTCCCACAACTCCACTGTCACTGATGATGAGATCTACTGTAATACTAATGGGGATGAGTTCTTTTGGTCTGCTGACTCCTTTGCTGCCGACTTCGGGCTTAGTCTCAACGGGATGCTGGTTATGGAGTATCGTAAAGAAGAAACGGTGCCTGAGTGGTTGGTTTGGCAGCGATGGAGAGCAGCGGACATCGGGTTTGTTGGTCCCGGTTTTTCAGAGTATAAAACGTTACGCAGCGGAAATAATGTTAAGTGTTTTCTTGCACGCTACTTACACACAGCTGACAACTGGCAACTGGTCAGCTGGTGCTGGTTACTCAGTACACAGCTGACAACTGAGACCTGTCAGCTGGTGATTCAAAACTTAGAATATTTAGCCTTGTTTGCACAATTATATATCAGTTTCAGGATATACTCTAGCACTTGAGTGCTGGGTTTAAAATGTGAATGAAAGACAGAAAGCTGATAAATAACAAAGGATTTTTATAGTGGTTCGATCAATCGATCTACGTCCACTCTCCAGTCGAAGCACTGGAAATTCCACTAAGAGTAATCAGGTACAGGTCTCCTACGATCTATCTCTAGCTGGTGAATGCCTCGTCCACCAGTTCACTAGATCAACCGCTCCCGGTCCTGGATCCTTCTTCAACTATCCTCAGCTAATGGAGTGCGAGCATGTCACTTCAACCTCCACAGCTAGCTGGGTGTTTTAGTTCTCCCAAGAACGTAATAGTCTCTACGGCAGAATGCCCGTAATAACTCAAGTGCTGGTAAGCACAGGAGCTGCTGTGAACTCTCTCGAAGGAGAAAGAACACCAAGTGAGATCTTTAACTTACAAGCTTAAAGCTTGAAGTCTCGTGTTTGATAAATCAACACACGAAAAGCTTTATGAAAAGCCTCGAAAGTACTTTATGCAATTTTGCAATAATTTCAGTTCTTTCGGTGGTTGAGCAGACGAAGCGGAATCGTGGAATAGCGGAGAATGTTTGAATGTTGGTGGTTGCGACGTATTTATAGCCGCAAGAACCGATTCAAACTTTCTAGCCGTTTGGACGCATCCGGAAAGGTGTCAGACCTAGGATGTCCTTCTGACGGTGGCAGGTATGCTTTTCCGGAAAGAACCCATACCTTGGACCGCTTTATCTGACACAGATCTCTTTGTGTCAGAACGGCTCTCTCTGTCAGTCCGAGGAATGAGACTGGCGTCTTGTAACTGATAGACTTTAAGTTATCCTTCCTTAAAGTCACACTTTGTCAGTCGATTCCTCAGAGAATCTTCTTTTTGTCTCTACGGCGCTGGGAGAGAGAATCTGGAATTCTGCTGGTAACATCTGACTGGTAGATCATACTGGTGATCTTGTGCTGGCAGTCTCTGCTGGTGACTTGCCCTGGCATCATCTAAGTCTACCAAATCTCTGGATGTTAACTCTTTTCGGAATCTCCCATGACTGGTGAAATCACCGCTGGTGAATAGTGTAAGTAGGAACACGCATTCTCCTGGTAAGGTTTGTCAGCCGCCTGCTGATGAAACCCTTCCCAACTGGTGAACAGTACCCAGTCATAAGCGCTTCTCATGCTGGTGAACAGTGTCAGCACGAGTCTTTGTCAGCCGCCTGCTGATGAAACTTTTCCCAACTGGTGAACAGTAGCCAGTGGTAAGCGTTTCTCATGCTGGTGAACAGTGTCAGCATGAGTCTTGATCAGCTGCGACTTACAACACAAAGACCTAAACAGGACTTTACATAAAAGACTAGTGCTATGTAGAGACAACTGACGCTGGTAGGACTTAGGATTTGATCCACCAAAACTATAATCTAAACAAGTAAGCTACTGGGGGAGGAAACCTTAGACAGATTTCCCAACAATTTCCCCCTTTTTGGTGCGATCAAAGCCTAACCAGCGAGCACTCAGCTGATGAGGAAAGTTACAAAGGATTTCAGGGTTTTACAAGTGAAACCTATCAGATCTAAACCCATGAAATTACTTCCTCAACATCAGCTCTAACTAAAAGAAATCTTCCCCCTCAACTAAGGAAAGATATTGCTCGTTTAAAAAATATGGAAATTAAGATCAGAGCAAATAAGCATGTAAATAAATTTAACATGCAAGATGAGTGCTGGTGCTGATTACACTGGATGTGTAAATTCAGCTGGTAAATAAAAACTTTGACAATTGTTGGACAATAAGAGATTGTCATCAACTTGTCAGTTAACATTCCATTATAGATTTAGCAATTACATGTACATTGAATGATAACTGACTAGTCTATGGCATGGAAGATGATCCTGGTGACTGAGTCCGAGCACTGGTGATAGACCTCAGGATCTCAGTGAGTGCGGCCATGTCTTCCTCTCTCTTCATCCTCCATTCAGCAGCAATTCTCCTCTCTTCAGCTGCGAGGCGCCTCTCCTCCTCAGCAATTCTGGCTCTCTCCTCTTCAGCCAGTGCTCGCTCCCTTTCCCCCTCTTGGATCCGCGCCAAAAAGGTGGAAACACCTGTGGTGACAGATTCAAAGCGCTGCTCCACATGCTCTTGGAAGGAGGCAAAACGCTGATCCATCCTGGCATCAATGTAAGCAAGAAGTGCTGGAGGATGGATCTCAGAGAGTGGCTCCGCGGAAACTTCCATGGAAGTGGAAGGCGCATCAGGTGCGGTATCAGCCATCTCTGGTGCAGATTCAGCTGGTACCTCCACTGGGGCGGGCTCCTCCGCGGGCACCTCAGCTGATGCTGGCTCCTCCGCGAGCACCTCAGTTGATGCTGGCTCCTCCGCGAGCACCTCGGCTGGTGCTGGCGGGCCCTGTACAAAAACAGGTGGGGCTGTGAAAACCACCAGCTGCCAGTCCATATGATATGGGGCAAGATCGCCCATGACCATTGGAACAGGGGGGACGGCAGTGGTCAGCCACCAACCTCTCGAGGGATCCTCCTCCACTATGTGGTCTACCAGCAGAGAGCTGGCAGCCATGTCAAAGAAGATAGCAAAGTATGGAGGGATCCTGGGGAGAGTGACAAGTACCCTGATGCGGCGGAGAGCGTATATCAGCTGATACCCTCGGCTGGTGCTCTTGAACTGGAGGAAAGGTAACTTCACCGGTTTTGATCGTGGAAGGCCTGAGGATCCAGTCAGCTGTCTGTAGAGAGCAATCTTCTTCAATCGGCGCTTGATTCGCCTGATAGACAGCTGGTGGTGGCCTTGGTCTTCAGTACCCATAAACTCATTTGCCCATTCCTCCTCTGCTCGCCAGTACCCAAGCCCGAGCCTGGCATACAGCACTGCGTGCTCCTCAACATTTAGCTTGCGCTCGCACCAGTCGAAGATCCTCCATCTCCGGAACTCCAGGAACAGATCTTCATTAAGAACGTCAGCCAGGTCCCCAAACCTGGTGACTAAGTCTTCATCGACAGCTCGCTCCACTTCAGCTGTGATATTTTCAGCATATTCATATAGAGAGAGGTTGAAGTACTCCACTGGATGCAGGGGCAGGCACCAGTCGTAGATTCTTGAAGCGTATATTGACTGGTGGGGGAGACCGCTGGTGGGGATAATAAAGAATGCTGATGGCTCCGGCACTCTTGAATTTTGAAACGCCAGGTCCCCGCGGTGCTCCCACCTGTGAATCCCCGTGACCCTCGCCTGAAAGGTATCTTCATCGATCAGGTGATGAAGGTGGATACTCAGCATGTAAGAACTCCTCTCTTGACGCACACGAGGCGCTGATGCTGGTGTGGGTGCAGCTGGTCATCCAGAAGATGATGATGCTTCTGAAGGGTGTGGACGACTGTCAGCTGGATGAGCCTCAACCTCAAAATTGGGGAAAAGATCCCTTGGCTCCATCCGCTGCACCCTGGAGTGATGCACTACTGGTGGTGATTCGTCATCGGGGATGATGATGACTGGAGAGGGTTTATCATCAGCGACGCCACCAGCAGTCTCCATATCAGCTGCCTCCTCCACAGCTGGGGCAGCTGGTTCCTCTGAGCTTACATCTGAGAAACTCGCCAGTTTTTCCGGGGTGGTCGCCCGGACAACAACTCCTCCACTGGAACCCCCTTGCGCGGCCAGTGGGACTTGAACCACATCCTCTTCTGGTTGATAACTTTCAACCAGGGAAAACACGTCCTCCGATCCCATGTCCACCAGGCGCGTAAAAGATTCATCTGGTAGGATCTGGCCCGGGGCTAGTGCTGGTGGCACAGCACTTGAAGTTTGGGCAACAGCCCATTTGCCCTTGGCAACTTGTTGCATTTGCTCCGCCAGCTGCGCCTGACGACGGGATTCGTGCTCAGCCTTTATCCTAGCAAAGGCTTCATCGCGGGCTGCCAGCTCAGCCTCCCTCTTTCGCTGGTCGGCCAAGGCCTTCAGCCTTGCCTGAGCCTGCTTCTTTTTGACAATGGAAGCTGTTCGTTCCTTTGCAGCTTGCTCAGCCAGCTTCTGAGCCTTCGTCTTGATTCTCTTCCTTTTCCTGGTCATTCTATCTATCTTCTCCTCCTCAGTCAGTCCAAGGACGGACTTCTTGACTGGTATAGATATCTTCTGTGATTCTGGAGCATAGATGACAGCTGGCTGGGGCTGCTGGGACTGGTGCAACTTGGGCTTCTTCCTTGGAGAAGACCTGGTGACTGGCACCTGAGCTGATGACCCAGTCACTGCTTGCTCCATCTCGAGAAATGAGGATTCCACCTCATACTTCCTCTTCATTTCTGCCTTCGCCTCTGCTGTCAGCGGAAGAGCTACAGCTGGCACGGCCTCATCTACTGGTTCTGACTCCTCCTCAGAAACTTGGTCTGCAGGGTCCACAGCCTGCTTGCCTCTCAGCCGTTGAGGCTTCTTGTAGTCTGGGCCAGGAAGTTTGACCCTGGTGACTGGGATAAAGTCGGACCCGACCAGTTGCTCCCCTTGGTCGATTCGGTCCCCCATCTCCACCTCCAGAATGTGGCTGATTCGCAGGCCAAAAGACACTGCTTGGAGAACCTGCCGTCAGTCTTGACTGTGCAGTTCTTCTCCACATTCTCCAGCAGCCGGCTGAAAATGAACTCGGCCCAGTTTCCATATACGCCATCCACCAGCGCGCACATAATGGAGAACTTCTTTAAGCTTAGTTCGGCATAGGAGCCGACCTCGCACTGGAGCATGCGCACCACAATGTCGCATACCATCTGCCAGTATTCGTCCATCTCTGACTTCTTCATGCCAGTCTTGAAGATAGTCACCCCCTCCTTCTTCCATTCAGTCCACCTCCGCCTGAACTCCACCGTATCATCCTTGCAATACGTCGCCACCTCCTCACCAGTACTCCTCAGCCCAAAGAGGTTGGCTAGGTACTCTACGTCGATGGTGATCAGGTGTCCGAACACCGACATGGTGAAGGATTTCCTGTCGTCAGCTATCACCGCGTGAGCATAGAACTTGGCGACCATATGTGGGTGGAAGTTCCTGGGGGTTGCCGTCAAGTATGGTCGGAGCTGCTCATGGTCGATCATTTCCATGAGCTCCTCGCCGTGATGCTTCTCGGCCAGTTTGTCGTTCAAAATCTTCTCCTTCTAGACTTGGGAGGCTCTGATCTGGGAGTTAGAAAGGAGATGTTGGGTGGCCTTTTTGTTCAACTGAACAAGCTTGTTGAAAGGGTAGGTATAATCTATGTCTTCTTCTTTCACAATGCCAGTGAAGGTAGGCATGTGTGATTCGGCTAATGGTAAGTCTAAGGACTCAGTGGAAGAGGATGATTTGTCAGCAGCGGGGTTGGATGAAGATGCCATGTTTTCAGGGAATAAGTGTTCGGAAATTTTAAGGAAGATGAACGGAAAAGATGTTCGAAAAATTTGAAGGAATGATAAGAGTTTTTCCGATCACGAATAACAGCTATTTATACTGGTGCCATGCTGGGATGAATGGACGAGATGAATTCGTCAAAAGTGAGGATCGACGGTCATCAGCAGGCACGATTCCCTGTAGCGACGTGCGTGGTCGTGCTGACGTGGGATGGTGCGTGTAGCTGACATGGCACACGCTGATTGGTCGCGAGATTGCTTTTGACTGTGCAGTCACTGTGCGCATTAAATGTGGTATTAAATGCCGCATTAAATTCGAAGATATGCACACGCAAGACCAATTTTAAACCTTTCCCGCCATTTCTGCGACAGCTGGCACGACTCTTGGACTTCAAGACAACGTCAGTTGAGAGCTGGGACTCAACTGGTCATCAGTAGTATACCTGGTCATCAGTAGTATACGCCAGTCGCATACTTCCCCCTGCCAGTATGGCCTTCTTACCAGTCGACAACTGATACTCACCAGTCGTGGATATATCACCAGTTGTCTGCTGACAACTTGAAAGATTGAAAGAATTGAGAGCTTGGACTCAATTCATTCCGCATAATCTTCTCTTCACTTCTTCATCATTGCTTGGAATTGGGAGCTGGGACCCAATTTTACTTCGACTGATGGTGCATGACTGCTGGCAAATTCGAAATGAGAGCTGGGACTCGTTTCCTTGTTTATGGAATAAGTTCTGCCAGTAGATACCACCTGTGGTTTTGAGACACCACTAAAGAAAACATGAAGACTAAGAGCTTGGACTTGGTCTTAATCAGCATCCTTCAGAAAATCAAGAACGGAATGAGAGCTGGGACTCATTCTTCCTCAACACTAGGGCTCGCATCAATCTCCATAAGACCGAGTTTGATGCACAACTCCTTGAATCTTGCTTCTGGCAAAGGTTTGGTGAAGATGTCAGCTAGTTGATCGTCGGTTCTGATGTACTCTACGCTGATATCCTTCTTCTCGACATGATCACGTATGAAGTGATGTCGGATATCTATGTGCTTGGTCCTAGAGTGATGAACCGGATTCTTCGTTATGCACATAGCGCTGCTGTTGTCGCAATAGATGGGTACACAACCAGTGTTCACTTCATAGTCTTCCAGTTGTTGCTTGATCCAGAGAATTTGAGCACAGCAACTGGCAGTGGCAACATATTCAGCCTCAGTAGTAGATGTAGCAACTGAGTGTTGCTTCTTGCTAAACCAGCTGATTAGCTTGTGTCCTAGAAACTGACACGTACCACTGGTACTTTTTCTATCTATACGGCATCCAGCAAAATCTGAATCTGAATACCCAATGAGTGTAAGCTCATCATTCCTGGGGTACCATAAGCCAAGTGATTCAGTTCCTTTGAGGTATTTCACTATTCTCCTAGCAGCTTCCATGTGTGACTTCTTTGGATTGGCTTGAAATCTGGCACACACTCCGACTGAGTATGAAATGTCGGGTCTGCTGGCTGTCAGATAGAGAAGTGATCCAATAATACCTCTGTAGCTGGAAGGATCAACCGATTCTCCTTCTTCATCAAGAAAGATCTGGCAACTGGTGCTCATCGGTATTTTGAGAGCCTTAGTCTTCTCTGGGCAATATTTCTGAATTAGGTCCTTGGCATACTTCCTCTGATTAATAAAAATTCCATCAGCTGACTGCTGGACTTGGAGTCCTAGGAAGTATGTTAATTTGCCCATCATACTCATCTGGAATGAGTTCTGCATCAGTTGAGAAAACTTCTCACAGAGAGACATATTCTTTGATCCGAATATAATGTCATCAACATATATCTGCACCATTAGCATATCATCAGCATCCTTGATAAGGAAGAGAGTCCTATCGATCTTCCCTTTCCGAAATCCATTACTGATTAGGAACTGTGATAGCGTCTCGTACCAAGCCCTGGGCGCCTGTTTCAATCCATACAGGGCCTTTCTCAGCTTGTACACTTTGGTGCCTACTTCAAAGCCTGGAGGTTGTTCGACATATACTTCCTCCTTTAGCTCGCCATTCAAGAAGGCGCTCTTCACGTCCATCTGGAATACCGTGAAACCATGATACGCTGCATACGCAAGGAACAGCCGTATCGCCTCCATTCTTGCAACTGGTGCGAAGGTCTCGTCGAAGTCGATGCCTTCACATTGCTTGTAACCTTTGGCGACTAAACGAGCTTTGTTTCTGATTACAGTGCCATTCTCATCTCGCTTGTTTCTGAAAACCCACTTGGTGCCAATCACTGACTGATGTGATGGTCTCTCTACCAAGTCCCAAACATTGTTGCGAGTGAATTCCGCAAGCTCTTCTTGCATGGCATTAATCCAATCGGCAGATTCTAGCGCAACTCCTATGGAAGTAGGTTCCACTTGAGAAATAAAACAAGTCAGGAGCGCACTGCCGTGTCGAGTCTGAACAGAACCTTCTGGATCACCGAGAATAGCCTCGGATGGTTGATTTCTCAGCCATTTGGGAAGATGAGAGTCTGCTGGCGTTGGTTCTTCTGTCCTGATGACTGGTGCTTCCTGAACTTCACCAGTCGGAGCTGCAATTGCAACTGGTGGTTGACCTTCACCAGTCGGAACAATCTCTTCGTTAGCTTCACTCTCTGACTGATCTCCTGATCCTTCTGCGATATCTACATCGTCAGCTGGTGCATCCACTCCAGCTGGTTCATCGACTTCTTCTGGCTCAAAAATTCCAGACGGAATTCCCCCTGGATTATTGCCAGTTCCACTCAGGGAGATTGAGTGTAAGGTCTCAGCAAGGTCAATTGCATCACCGACCCTCCCGGATTGCTGATGGGCAACCGAGGATACTGGTTGTGAAGATGATCCAGTCATAGGTCTAGTCAAACCAGTTGGTTGAGCATTGGAAGAATTCCTGTCCAACTGATCAACGACATCATTGACCTCAGGAACATCTTCAGCCAGTTGTCGTAATGTCCTGCGCACTAAAGTAGCTTCATCAAAAACAACATTGCATGTTATTTCCACAAGTTTGGTGGTCTTGTTAAATACTCTATAGCCCTTGTGAGAGGGATGTCCATATCCGACAAAGACACCCTCATCAGCCTTAGGCAAAAAAGCATTTAACTTCGACTTACCATTATTATGGACATAACATGGTGAACCGAAAGCACGAAGATGATCTATAGAAGGCTTACGACCAAAATAAACTTCGTAGGGAGTTTTCTTGAGTCTGTCGTTGATCCCGCTTCTATTCTGAGTATAGCAGGCCGTCACCAACGCTTCTCCCCAAAAACTCTGTCCTAAGCCGGATTCTGCCAGCATGGACCGGACCGCTTCTTTCAGCGTCCTGTTCCTAAGTTCTGCCAGTCCATTCTGCTGCGGTTGCCTTGGTGCAGATCTTTCATGCTTAATGCCAGCTTCCGCGCAAAAATCCATCAGCAGACTGTTGCAGAATTCCGTCCCATTGTCTGACCGTATCCGCTTTACCATAGCTTCTCTCATTTTTTGTGCTTTGACAATCAAATCTGGAAGAATGATTTTCACTTCATCCTTGGTTCTGAGAAGCTTTACCCAGGTATAGCGCGAGTAGTCATCGACTACTACCAGCGAATAACGTCTTCCTCCAATGGTTTGAGGTGCTACTGGTCCAAAGAGGTCCATATGTAGCAACTCGAGTACCCGACTGGTACTGGGGCAGACTGGCGACTGGTTCTTGAAGGACTTCTTAGTTTGCTTGCCCTGCTGGCATGCTTTGCAAATCCCTTCCTTCTTGAATCCTCCCTTGGGAAGTCCTTCCACAAGATAATGCTTGGCCAGGTAGTTGATAGTTCTGAAATTCAGATGACTCAACCTTTTGTGCCACAGCCAGTTAGTTTCCACAGTACTGGTGGCCACGAAGCATGAATCTGTCTTCCCGCTTTGCCAGTCGACGGTATAAAGTCCTCCGTTCCGAATACCTCTTAACTTGGTCTCGCCAGTCTTCTCGTCCTTGATCTGGCAATCTGATTTCTCAAAGTGAACTGTGTAGCCACTATCGCACAGCTGACTGATACTCAGGAGGTTGTGCTTGAGAGAGGAGACAAGGGATACATTTAAAATTCTGACATCGTCCTTCTCGATGCAGCCCTTGCTAATAACTCTGCCCTTAGAGTTATCACCAAAAATAACTGGAGGTCCTTTGACCTTGATAAGATCTGCAAACAAATCCTCTTCACCAGTCATGTGAGCTGAACACCCACTATCTAAGATCCACTCTCTCGACCTCTGAAGCTGTGTTGCACGATCCTGTACCTGCAAGAAAGATAAAGAATTTATTTAGGTCCCCGATCTTCTGCGGGTCCTGCAGGGTTAGATCGCTGAATGATTCCTTTCGGAATCCAGACTTTAGTGATTTTCAGCTTGGTTTTACCCTTGCTGATATCATCAGTAGCCTTTCCCTTTCTTTTGAAGTAATGCATGAGTTTGGTTTGGGAAGGTGTGGCTGTGTGTGTAACTCCTTTGGAAGTATTCTTCCGCTGAGAGTTTCGAAAATATTTTTCCGGTTGTGTGTGTTGCCTTCGTGGTCTCTGGAAGTGTGGACCACCATGGCTAGCCTTCACAGCCCTTTGAGAAAACTTGTGATTGGGCTCAGGCCTCTGATAGGTATTCCTCCTATCTATTATTATCCTTCTCTCAGAGTTACTCTGAGATTTGGATCCCTTGTAAGTATGCTGGTGATTGGCATACTGACGAGGTTGTGTGTGAATTCCCTTGACAGCTGGTGCTGGCTGTCGGATTCCACTTGTAGCTGACGCTGACTTCAATGCCTTAGAATTATTTGGCTTAGTCTGCGTCTTAGGGTGTGTTGGCGTCCTGTCAGCAGAGGATTTTGCCAGTTGAGGTTTTTGTCGTGATGACTCACCTATGAATCTGGTCTTATTATTCCTGTGCTGATCAGCCATACGGGACTGACTGGTATTACCAGCTGGTGCTGATGCATTTACCAGTTTGCCCTTACCCTTAACAGCTGTGAGTTCGGGTTGGTTTATGCTCAAATCCTTTTCAAATCCCAACCCGGATTTATCGGTAGGCTTTCTCCAATGGGATAGAGCCTCTTCCAAATTCTTTGAGCCTTTGTTCAAATGATTTATTTTATTGTCTTGCTCAAGGACAATCTTTTGAAAGGTATCTCTCTCAGTTTTTAAAATTTCAAAATTTTTGAGCAAATCTGAGTGAGTTTCTTTCAGAGTGGCTAACTCTACACCGAGTGACCTAGATTTTTCAATATCATTGGTCAAAATAGAAATCTGATCTTTTAGCGAGGTGTTTTCGCCAGCCAAGATATTCTTTATTTCGTAAAATTTTAAAAATTCTTGCTGAAGAATATCTATGGTGACAACTTCTGAGTCGGAGCAATGCGACTCAGCATCGTCTAGGATGCGTGGAGACATGATGTGCAATGAGGGAACAGATTGTACCTGGTCGTCAGCAGCAAGTGCTTGTTCCCCCTCACTGTCAGCACATTCTTCATGTGCTTCCTCTCCGAAAGCTACCATCAGCGCCAGTAGCGCTTCCTCTTCTGACTCTTCATCTGACGCATACTCTCCATCATCATGGTCAGGTATATCAGGAACCTCTGTCCTTGTCAGCATGGCCTTAGCAACGGCCTTGGATGCACGCTCTTCAAAGAGCTTCTTCAGCCTTTCCCGCTCTTCTTTATCCACTTGTGGACATTCAAATTTAAGATGGTCAGGGGATTGACACTGATAACACGCGCGGGGAGCTCTCTTGACGAACTTTCCATCAGATGAGCTGAGAGAAACTCCCTGTTTCGCCTTGGCTTTCTCCAGAAGAACAGCCAGTCTCTTCATTTGTTGCTCAAGATCTGCGATAGAGCTCTCGCTGCCTTTGGAGTTAGATCCCAATGTGGATGGGATCTCTTTCTGCTGGTTGTGCGGCCCAGCAGATCTGTCAGTGTGAAAAGGCTTCTTGGGCTTCCATTTGAAATCCCTCTTGACGAAGTAGGCTTCGTCATGTGTTTTGATGCTGGGAGATCCAACGGTCCGAATGGCTTCATTTTTGTTCACCATTTGGATATCCCACTCATGTGCTTGGAGCTGAGCAAATAGCTCCTTGGGAGTCATCTTGGATAGATCCTTCTCCTTAAGAGATGTAGTCTTCACAAACCAGTCCTCCTTGGGCATCTTTGACAGGATCTTTGCATTAAGCTCTGCATTCGAGTACTCCTTGTCCAAAGACTTCAGCTCGCTGACTATAGCATTGAATCTAGCCTCCATCTCCTTGATGGTTTCACCAGTCAGCATCTGGAATGACTCGTACTTGTCCACCGCAACTTGCAACTTGTTGCGCTTCATCTGATCTGTCTCCTTACAGAGACTATCAAGGTAGTCCCAGACTGCCTTGGCGCTGTCAAATTGGAGGACTTCCTCCATCAGTGGATCTGGAAGAGATGACAGGATCATTTCGTGAGCAACGGAGTCCAGCTGATTCCGCTTCCTGTCCTCAGCGTTCCATTCTTCTGGGGGCTTTGGGATCTCAGCAGCTGGGCGATCTCCTAGCTGGTGTTGTGTCTTGGTGATCTGGATCGGCCCTTTCTCCAGCACGTCTATCATTTCCGGATGGAAACTTTTCAGTTGAATGAGTGACCTCTTTCGCCACATTGCGTGCTTGTCAGGATTGTAGTTGAGTAGCTT
>JAPKLW010000693.1:63433-102465 GCA_026898455.1 Plectranthus barbatus
GACCGAGAGGTGAAAATTGATAATAGGAAAAAGGAATTGGATGCAATTATTTTCTGTCTTAAAAGGAAGAATTAATTTGTAGGATTTAATTAGATAATTATCGAGATTGACTAATTTGGTGTTCTTGAGACCGAGAGGAGATAGTCACTAATTAGTAATCTAGGGTTTAATTGCATGAACAAGGAATTTAATCCATCTGAATCTATGTTTTCCCCATTGCTGAGTTGATTGAGATTGCATGTTGATGATTAGATTATCTGCCCTAGGATCTGTGCTTTTCTTTAAATTGTTTCAAAACCCTTTAATTTCTTGCAATTGTTCTCTTTAAATTTACAAAACAAAAATCCCTTTTTCAATTCCCTCAAACATCTATGGTCTTTGAATTATGATTAGTACTTTAGATTTATCGTTGCACAGTCCCTGTGGGATCGACCACCTACGGGTGTAATTATAAATTTATTTGCTTAACCGCTTTACTGCAGTTATCAAATTGGCGCCGTTGCCGGGGACTGTCAGATTTATCTGAATATTAGTTTATTTTTAGATCTGATGGATTGAGGTTGTATATCTATTTTTATTGTCATTTCCTGTTTTATTTTCGTTATTGAAAGTTTCTTTTTTTGGTTCTGATTTCGTATTTAGTATGTTGATTTTGGTTTTTGGTGTTTGAATATCGTTCTTCTTTTCCGTTCAGTTTTTTTCAGCTTTCGGCCTTTGTTTCGACCGACAGACTCTCTGTCGACCGAAACAGGCACATGAAGCACCCGTGTCGATCGACAGCCTCTCTGTCGATCGACACTGCTTCTGATTTTCGAGTTTTTGTTGTTTTTGTTGCAGGTTTATGAACACAAGGGCCCAGGGCAAGCCACTCGAGACTTTTGACCCAGAAATCGAGGCCACCGTTAGAAAAAGGAAGGGAAAAGCCAAGCAAACCACTGAAACCATCATGGCAAGTCCGAGCCACTCTGATGGGGGAACTGAGAACGACCAGCCGTTGATTACTCCAGAGAATGCCCTACTGTTGGTCCATGAAGTCAACCATATGAAGGATGTTATGAGGCAACTCTTGGAGGAAAGGGAAGCAGAAAGGCGCGAGGCCGAAAGAAAAGACAGAGAGAGAGCCCGGAGAGAGGATTCCGACGATGAAGATCCCAATGCTATGGCCAAGAAGTACAGACCACAGCCCGGGAATGAGGGATTTGTTATTGGTATCACCGCCAATAACTTTGAACTCAAGACTGGCTTGATTCAGATGGTTCAGTAGAACCAATTCGGGGGCCGAGCAGTGGAGGATCTGTACACCCACCTCAGGATGTTCGTGGAGGTGTGTGATACCATCAAGCAGAATGGAGTCTCTCAGGATGTGATCCGACTTCGTCTGTTCCCCTTATCACTTAGGGATCAGGCGCGGTCGTGGTTCACCGCTTTGGATTGCACCAACATTCGAACATGGGCTGATCTCCGAACAGAGTTCCTCGGCGCATTCTTCCCACCGTCAGTGATTATTCAGAAGAAGATGGAGATCCTACAGTTCCACCAGAGGATGGATGAGACTCTCTTTGAGGGGTGGACCAGGTTCAACGAGCTGCTGAGAAGTTGTCCGGGCCATGGAGTGGTTACCGAGGAGCAGGCTCATATCTTCTACAGAGGGCTAACCGAGGAAAGCCAAAAGGCGGTGGACTATGCAGTTGGTGGATCATTGATTAGCAAGTCACCAGAAAAAGCCATGAAGCTTTCAGAAAGATGGCCTTACATGATCAACAATGGGGGAATCCAAGGAGGACACAAATTCGAGCTATCGAGGCAAAGGAGGATGATGCACTGAAGAAAGAGGTTGAGAAGCTAAAGGGGGAAGTTGAAAAGCTAACTACTTCTGCTTCTGTTTCTGTTGCACAGGTTGACCCCATCACCGACGTGAACTACATGAATCGTGGTGGCTACCAGAATCAGTACCGGCAAGGGGGATACCAATACTACCATCCTAGACCTCATCCAGGTTTCTCCTACTCTCAGCCCAATGCCGCCGAGCAACCACCTCCGGACTTCGAGGTGCAAGATGGTGAAGTGGTGGAAAATAAGAAGGAAACTCTTGAAGAAGTGCTCAAAAATTTCATCAAAGCTTCAGACCACAGAATGGGGAAAATCGAGAAAGAGGTGGAAGAGTCAACTCCAAGGTGGATCAGATCAGCAGGCACGCCAAGATCCTTGAAACTCAAATGAGCCAAATTGCAACCACCATCGGGATATAACATACTCCAGGAAAGCTGCCCAGCACCACCGAGGCAAATCCCAAGAACCGGAAAGATTGCAAAGCAGTGAAGCTGAGGTCCGAAAAGAGCTACAAATGTCCGAGCATGCCCCAAAGCAAGTTTGGGGGGAGAAAAGAAGCAGACCCATCAGAGCCGGCCTCTGTTTCAATCGACAGGAATCCTGTCGATCGACACAAAGGCCCAGAAGAGGCAGTCGACACAGATTCAGAGGAGGAGATCGACAGAACTGCAGAGTGTGTGTCGACCGACACACCCCCTGTCGATCGACAGGCAGTCCAGACTCCAGGCCAGTCGACACATCAGCACTCTCAGCAGCGTTCATCCACTTCCGAGGCTGCCAGACTACCTTCGATGCCTTTTCCTCAGAGATTCGCCAAGCAGAAAGAGGATTCCAAGTTCTCTCGCTTTGTTGAGAACTTGAAGAAGGTAAGCATTAATATTCCACTAATTGAAGCTCTTTCTGAAATTCCAGGTTACATGAAATATCTCCGGAAGCTGATGAGCGCAAAGAAACACTTTGTGGAGAATGCAACCGTGAAGCTTCATGAGCAGTGCAACATGGTCCTACAGAAGAAACCTCCAGTCAAACGAAGTGATCCAGGATGCTTCACCATTCCAGTTGAGATCGGGGGATTCAAGTTCGAGAAGGTGCTGTGCGACACTGGTGCCAGCATCAACCTAATGCCCTTCTCTATCTTCCAGCGCCTCAAGATTGAAGAGTTGAGGCCGACTACAATTACTTTGCAGATGGCAGACCGATCTGTGTCTCGCCCGAAAGGTATAATTGAGGATGTTCTCATTCGTGTGGGTCATCTAATTTTTCCTGCAGATTTTGTAGTCTTGGATATGAAGGAAGATGGCAGTACACCCCTCATCTTGGGAAGGGAATTCCTAGACACTAGTGCTGCTCTGATTGATTGTCGTGGTGGGGAGATCACGCTTCGAGCAAATGAGGAAAGGATCACATTCAAGCTCGACACAAGCCGGCAACAATTCGAATGCTTTAGAATCACATTCCGAGAGAAAGCAGTTGAGGAAGAAGAAGAAGCAAGTGAGGAGTTCAAAGAAGACCAAGTCGCTCAAAGATGGGAGCGAGGGAACGAGTCGGCAAAATTGTCAATTACACCGTCTCTTCCCGAGCTCACTGCTGTCATCCAAGATCGGTGGGTCTATATGGTGGATTCTCATGGGAGGCGAGTGCGAACTAGCCCGCCCTGGTTCTGAAAATAGGTATCGTCGAGCTACGACGTTAACTAAAGCACTTGTTGGGAGGTAACCCAACTGTTATTTGTTTTTATTTCAATTCCTTTCAAATTTCGTAGTCGTTTATTTTTATTTTTTAGCCTTTACTTTGTTATTGGTTTTGTTGTTCAAAAAAAAAAAAAAAGAAAGAAAAATTTGGAGGAATTGCCTCTGTTTCGATCGACAGACCGGCTGTCGATCGACACAGAGGCATGGCGCACGGAGAACACTTCGACAGCAGCATGAGTCGACAGAAGGCTCTGTGTCGATCGACAGGCCCCCTGTCGGTCGACACAGAGTGCCAGCAGCACCAAATCTTCGTCGCGCAGCGCTGACTTCCTCGGGTGGATAAAAACGTCGATGTCTGAGATCGACAGTCCGGTACAGTTCTGTTTCTTGTATGATTTTCAAACTTTTTCTTACTCTCCGAGTTCGAAATAAGTTTGGGGGGATGTGGACAAGAAATTGGAACTTTCTATCCCTTTACTTGCTTTGTTTTTATTGCATTTATTTGATTTGGTGTGTTTAAATTTTGCAAATAAAAAAAATATAGATAGTATGTGAGGAAAATTTTTAAGTAATTGAACCCTCTAGCATTATATGCAATGTTTGGAATCGATCTTTGATTAGTTGAGTTGATTTCGATTGTGGTTGATTTGCCTATGAATGTAGAATACCGCATGATAGGGTCTAATTGAAACTTACACTTGCATGATGTTTGAGTGGATTGAAGTTGACTAAGGAAGAATTTTTGAACCCAAGTGAGTTTTTGAGCCTTTATTTGTTCATGAGAGATTCGCATGTATATTTTCGTTTCTCTAGAACTTGCTTTTGTTCTGTTTTGAGACTGCATAGTGTGCACAATGATAGAAAATGATCTTAGGCCATCTTTGTTAGCCAGATTATCCTAAACACTGTCCCTTGTGATATTTTTATCCCTAGATTAGCCCCTTTGAGCCTGTTACTTTTTCTTTCTTGGTCTATGAGTTAAGAAAAACATTGTAGTTCTATTTTGTCTATGAGATAGTGCTATGAAAAAAGGTGAATTGTATCCTGTCTATAGGATTTGGGTGAAATAAGGATAATTGTTATGAGTGGATGGGAAAATTTTAGATTGGTGAGCAAAAGAAGGTTGGGCTCTAAAAAAAAAAAAAATATTTGTGTCCTTATAAGCTCAAATCATTAAATAAAATTTTTAAGAGCATGAAAGGACTAGAAAAAAAAATGAGCCTTGATTTGTGTTGAAAAATTTAAGGAGAAGGGTAGATGTTTATAAGATGGTGGTCAGATTGATTGAGGGTGTACAACTTGATTGATTTAGTCACTTTGCCATATTTCCCTACCTTTCACAAAAAGCCTACATTACAACCTTATCAAAAGTCTTTTTTGATTCTTGAATTGTGTGCACAAATGAGCAGTGGAGATTTTAGAACTCTTGCAAGCCTATGGTAGAAATTTCTTCATACATGTTGTGAGTGCTTTCATTTGAAACCCAAACACTTGTGTGATGAGCGATACACTTTCCGTGAGTCTTCCGAAGTTGATGAATATCTTATCTCTTTCAATTGCTTGTGTGATGTGGATTGATGAACCTGGATTGTGATGAATCTTGTGAGGCATTGCACTTTCAACTGCTTGAGATTTCTTTCTTCTTTTCTTCGATTGAGGACAATCTAATATTCAAGTTTGGGGGGTTTGATAAGCTCATATTTATACTCACTTATCTATATTTTTCTCCATTGTTTCAAGTGTTTTATATTATGTTTTTACTTATTTCTGCGCATGAGTCTACTGTAGAGGGTGTTATGCCTTTGATGGGTGATTTTTCCAGGTTTTAGGCCAAATTCATTGAAAACCCGTACCGAAAGCAGATGATGTTCAAAGGAACAGTCACGACTTCTTCCATAGATGGAATCTGAGCTAATGGAGCACATGGATGGAAATATCTTTGAATTAGCTTTCCAACGCAACTGGAATCGGGTCAATCGGAGTTTGGGAGAGGAAGTTATGGTCAAAACCGTGAGACTGTGCAGACAGATGTTTCTGTGTCGAGAGACAGGATTTGTGTCGACCGAAACAGAGGTCAAAACATTCCTGTCGACCGACAGGATTTGTTTCGATCGACACAGAAGCCCGAAAAAGCTATTTTGGGCCTGTTTTGGCAGTTTTTGCTATTTTTACCCAATACTCAAATTAGGTCTTTTTCCCCCTCTATAAATATGAACTCTTAGGCACGAAAATACAGCTTTAAATCTTTACATCTCTTTTTCTCTGTTTTGCTGAATACATTGGAGTTTTTCAAGACATTGAAGGTTCCTATTTTATTTGTAAGTGAATTAATTTAATGTTTTTATTTATTCTAGTCATGTTTTGTGGCTAGAACCCTAAACAGGTTCTAGGGTTATGATTTCTTTTCTGATGCATGTTTAATTAAAATCAACTCAATAGCATGGTTCAATTCCTTGTGCTTAATTTATCGAATCTAGATTTAGAGAAGGATCGAGAGATGAATTTGAATCTAGGTTTGTAGTTATTAATTGAAGGACCGAGAGGTGAAAATTGATAATAGGAAAAAGGAATTGGATGCAATTATTTTCTGTCTTAAAAGGAAGAATTAATTTGTAGGATTTAATTAGATAATTATCGAGATTGACTAATTTGGTGTTCTTGAGACCGAGAGGAGATAGTCACTAATTAGTAATCTAGGGTTTAATTGCATGAACAAGGAATTTAATCCATCTGAATCTATGTTTTCCCCATTGCTGAGTTGATTGAGATTGCATGTTGATGATTAGATTATCTGCCCTAGGATCTGTGCTTTTCTTTAAATTGTTTCAAAACCCTTTAATTTCTTGCAATTGTTCTCTTTAAATTTACAAAACAAAAATCCCTTTTTCAATTCCCTCAAACATCTATGGTCTTTGAATTATGATTAGTACTTTAGATTTATCGTTGCACAGTCCCTGTGGGATCGACCACCTACGGGTGTAATTATAAATTTATTTGCTTAACCGCTTTACTGCAGTTATCAGCAGGCGCGCGCGCGACGCGGCGGAACACTAGGTTCCGCGCGCGCGCGCAGCAGGCTTGCGTGACCCTGCGCGTGTGATGGCGGCGCATCTCCCCCCTCGGTCGACGTCGGCAGGCGGAGCAGGTGGTGGCGGCAGTGGCTCGGGTGGCCGGCGAAGCGGGCTGGGGCGGCGACGGGTTGGGCGTGCGATTGGAACGCGAGAATAACCCTAGGGTTTTTTGTGTGGTTCGCGCGAGCCCGATTGCATCCTTGCGCGATTCCGGTGAGTCATGGAGGCCGACGGTGGAGAAGAAGAGTGAACGGCGGTTCGTGCGACGGTCGGGGCAAGCTCAGGCGGCAGCATGAAAAACGGGCAACGGCCAGAGGAGGCGGATCGCGGGCTACAACCATGCACGTACGTGCACGGCTGTTGCACGACTACGAGAGCCCTCACGGCAGCGGCGAGTCGCTGGCGGCGGTGTTTCGCCGGTGGTGGCTCGTCGGGCTAAGTTCTCGCAGACTATTGAGCTTGCAATGTGTGCCTAGGTCCGCAATTTGGTTAACTGGCCCAGTTGTCCGGTTTTGCGATAAATCAAATCTTGGAGGCCCAAATTCGGAAAATAAATTCAGATCTCAGTCCAAGTAGTGGGAGCCCAGTCGAAGATCTGTATTGTTTATTCCAACTTGTAATAGTTAGAATTAATTTTTTGTATCGTATCATGGGACCACGAGGACATTTTTTATTTTCTTTATTATTTGTCTTCGCATGATATACGTGTTTAATTTAATTGCGCAGCATACAAGCATGTTGTAGATAATAGGAGCACATTTACTGCTTTTATTTACAGCTTTAAAGCATGCTATGTGATTTATTTTATGTAATTAATTATAACTATAAATTCGGGATTCATGCCATGCATGATAGAATTTTAGCAATGCTATAATTATGGCTACATAAAATAATCTGTGCAATTGAACCTTATGAACTAAAAAATTACTAAGCTCATAATTTAGTAAGACCTCCACAAAGCGATCCTTTATTGGAAGTGGGTAATTTATTAGGTAAACGTCTACATGTGTAGCTTACTTAATTTATTATTCATAAGTTCTAATAGATAAGATTTCTTAAAACAAACATTTATTTCATGTGAGAAGTGGGAGTTCATGCGTAAACGTCTACATGTGTAGCTTGCGTATTGAATTTTCATAAGTTCTCTAGGGATTGAATTAAATGAGACAACCTTATTATAGGGATCGGGTGTGTTATAATAGATCCTTATATGGGAGGGTTGGCTTTGGTGGTAAGCTAGCTTAGATGTTATCCAGAGGATAACTCATTTGTGATGTCCCTGCTCAGTAGGATAATATGGTCTTAAGTTAGTCTCCAATTATTAATTCCATTTGTCTAAGGAACCCGGGCATGGATTGGAATTAAAGGACTGGAATTGAAAGATGCAGTCTGGTTAAGTGTTTTGTTGTAAACGTCCACATGTGTGGCTTGCAATAGTAATACTTAGGCAAATTGGAGGAAACATTAATATTGCTTTATCATAAGGTTTCAATATTTAATTGTTTCAATAGTTTGCGACTATGTTTTAATTTATTGTTTTCAGACATGTCTTTACCGAATGTAATCAATATCTTAGCACAAAACCAATTAACCGGTCCCAATTTCCAAGAATGGAAACGCAACTTGGATTACATCCTTGTCGCAGAGGAGCACAAGTTTGTCCTTGATAAGCCTCGTCCGGCTGAACTCACTAATGCATCGACTGATGAGGAAAGGAGCTACTATAACAAGTGGCTAAAGTCAAACAATATAGTGAAATGCTATATAATGACTACTATGTCCAAGGTACTTGCACAGCAGCATCATTCATATGATAATGCTAGTGACATAATGGACAGCCTCACAGCGGCCTATGGTGAGTCAGACCGAGCAGTCAGATTCAATCTCATGAGGGAAATCGTGGGAAAGAAAATGGCAGAAGGTAGCTCGGTCAGAGAGCACGTGGTCGGCATGACTCACCTCATGGATGAGCTCACGCTGCACGGAGGTGGTATCGATGCGGAAGCGCAGGTCAATATCATTCTCAACTCTCTGCCAAAGTCCTATGAGAACTTTAGACTGAATGCTGTCATGAACAAGAAAGAGTACACTCTTAACGAGCTACTCAATGACTTGATGGCAGCAGAATCAGTCATGCAGCCAGAAAAAGTTGCTTTGGCTACTTCTAGCAATCATCCTGTTGCGCTGGTTGGCAAGAGGCGCAAAGGAACGTTTAAGAAGAAAGCCAAAGGTACAACTTCTGGTAGAAAGTCAAGAAGAACACCGGGCGTGCCTGCTAAAAGAGACAAGTGTTTCAGGTGTGGCAAGGCTGGTCACTGGAAGAAAGATTGTCAAGTCAGGAAGACTAGACAAGGTGCGTCATGTGCATTTATAACGGAAACATGTTTAGCATCGATTTCTACCCATTCTTGGGTAGTGGATACTGTAGCTACTGATCATGTTTGTTATACTTTGCAGGGGTTCAGGCCGACAAGGCAGCTGAGGCATGACGAGATTACCATCTCAATGGGCAGCGGAGAACGAGCCTCAACAGTAGCCAATGGAGATTTTACTTTATGCTTTGAGAACAATGTTTTGATTTTGAGAGATGTTTTATATGTGCCGGTTTTTCGGCGGAACCTAATTTCAGTTTCCAAGTTATTTTGTGATGGATATTCAGTTATTTTTGATAGTGGAGTTTCTATCATTGGTAATAACGATGTTATCTGTCATGGCAAACTGATTGACTCTCTCTATATCATTGATTGTATGCATAAATCTTTCGTGAATGTTGCAAACTCATCCAATAATAATAATCATTTAAAGAGAAAGTTTTCTTCCAATGAGGATCAAACATATCTCTGGCACTTGAGACTAGGTCACATCAATCTAAAGAGGATCAAAAGATTAGCATGCGATGGGCTCTTGGATTCTTTCCAAGTGGTACCGCATCAAATCTGTGAGTCCTGTATAGAAGGAAAGATGACGACCAGGCCTTTTAAGGCAAGTCAGTCTCGAGCAGAGAATGTGTTGGAATTGATCCACTCTGACTTATGTGGACTAATGTCTACGCAAGCTCGTGGAGGTTATGAGTATTTTGCCACATTCATTGACGATTACTCAAGATTCGGATATGTCTATTTGCTTCGCCATAAGTCTGAATGCTTTGAGAAATTCAAAGAGTTTAGGACTGAGGTAGAAAAGAAGCTAGGTAAGACTATCAAGACACTACGATCAGATCGTGGTGGAGAATACCTCAGTAACGAGTTCTTGCAGTACTTGTCAGATAACGGGATTACATCCCAGTGGACTGCACCAGGAACCCCTCAACAAAATGGTGTAGCGGAAAGAATAAATAGAACTCTCTTGGAAATGGTCAGGTCGATGATGAGTTATGCAAGCTTGCCGTTTCATTTTGGGGATATGCCTTGGAGACAGCGGCCTATTTGCTTAACCTGGTACCTTCTAAATCAGTTCCTAAAACACCTCTGGAACTCTGGTATGAGCGAAAGCCAAGTTTGAACAGAGTGAGGGTTTGGGGTTGTCTGGCATATGTGCTGACAAAGGAACCTGATAAGTTAGAAAGTGGGTGTAAGCTGATTCTGTTTGTAGGGTATCCCAGGCAAACGAAAGGTGGTTACTTCTATTGTCCTGAGAATCAGAAAGTCGTTGTCAGTACCAACGCGAGATTCTTGGAGGACGAATATGTAAGAAACCACATATCCAAGAGTGAAATTATCCTTCACGAGCTTCAGGACAAAGAAGCAATTCCATCAGGAAAGCCCAGTGTAATGGTAAATCCACCTACAACAGGTGAGGCTATACCAACACTGCCACAAATGCATGGTATGCGACCAACGCGTACTGTGCCAACTAGTGACACGGTTCAGATGCCTCGTCGCAGTGGGAGGTTTGTCCACCAACCCGAAATGTACATGTTCGTGGGAGAGTCTTCTGACTTGATCCCGGAAAACGGACTGGATGATACCGATCCCTGGACATATGACGAGGTGGTATCTGATAAGGATGCTGACAAATGGCTGATCGCCATGGATTCTGAAATAGAATCCATTATAGCTATGGATGTATACGAGAAAACTGATTTGCCAAATGGTTGTCGAGCCATAGGGTGTAAATGGGTATACAAAAGAAAGAAAGGAGCGAATGGAGAAATTACAGCTTTGAAAGCAAGGCCGGTGTCGAAGGGTTATAGTCAGAAAGAAGGTGTAGACTATGATGAGACCTTCTCACCGGTAGCCATGCTTAAGTCAATTCGTATACTCTTAGCCATAGCGGCACATAAGGACCTAGAAATCTGGCAGATGGATGTCAAAACCGTGTTTCTAAACGGGTACCTCGAAGAAGGTAGGGACATCTATATGCAACAGCCAGAAGGTTATGTGCAGAAGGGCGAAGAACATTTGGTCTGGAAGCTAAGGAAGTCGCTGTATGGACTTAAACAAGCTTCACGGTCATGGAATCTGCATTTTGATGAAGTGATTAAATCCTATGGATTTTCACAATGCTCAAACGAGAGTTGTGTGTACCGTCTATGTGTCAGCGGAAGCGTGGTGTTCCTTGCCCTTTATGTAGATGATATTCTCCTATTTGGCGACAATGTGGAAGTATTGTCGGGCATAAAGGGGTGGTTATCCAAGCAGTTTCATATGAAGGACCTTGGGGAGGCAGGATACATCCTAGGGGTAAAAGTATTGCGAGAGCGCAATAAAAGGATGCTGACCTTGTCTCAAGGATCATATGTGGATACTGTGATTGCCCGTTTCAGCATGCAAACTGCCAAGAAAGGTCTGTTACCTTTCAGACATGGCATATATCTTTCCAAGGATCAGTGTCCGGTGACACAAAGGGAGAAAGATGAAATGAGGAACGTGCCGTATGCATCAGCCGTGGGGAGCCTCATGTATGCAATGCTATGTACGAGGCCAGATATCTGCTTTGCTGTAGGCATGGTAGCGAGATACCAGTCTAACCCTGGATAGGCGCATTGGACCGCACTAAAGCACATACTCAAATACCTGAAAATGACTAGAGACTATTGTCTCGTCTATTATTGTAAGGAGTTGTGCCCTGACGGTTATACTGATTCGGATTTCCAGGCAGACCGAGACGAAAAGAAGTCCACCTCTGGCTATGTGTTTACATTGGGAGGTGGGGCCATATCATGGAGGAGTGCAAAGCAGAAGTGCATTGCGGACTCCACCATGGAAGCAGAATATGTGGCAGCTTCTGAAGCTTCGAAAGAAGTTGTATGGTTTCGAAACTTCCTTCTGGAGTTGGACTTGATTCCTAAGCTACCCAAGTCAATCACGATATATTGTGATAATTCGGGAACTGTGGCTAATTCAAAGGAACCACGAACTCACAGAGCAACAAAACACATTGAAAGGAAGTACCATATTATACGAGAAATCGTAGCAAGGGGTGATGTGCTAGTAGAGAAGATTGATACAAGAAATAATCTAGCGGATCCATTCACAAAGGCTCTGCCTCAGAAGGTCTACGAGATGCATGTACGTAACCTTGAGCTGAGGGCAAAGCTATCCACGTAGAATGTTTGATGTAATAGCTAGATTAGTTTAGATGCGTTATACTCTGGAAAGCACCTGTATAATGCTTTGAGTATAAGTGGGAGATTGATGGATTTATATACTGAAAGAATTATGATTGGTATATTATGTACAAGGTCGATTGGTTAATATACTGGGAATCATAAATGTTGTATGTTCATCTCCTGTCTGAATTAACAAACATGTGTCGCAAACACAATTATCCTCTTATCTCGTCGATAGGGAGATCATACGGTGTGTAGAAGATCACGGAAGATCAAATGGATTGTTTGACCTAGCGAGATATAAATAGTTATCACAGCTGAGACAGTTCCAGGATAAACTGTCGGTGTAGGCTGCAGCATGCGCAGTAATAAGCATCTTATCTTAGATGGCTTGGTATGCTGGTGTGGGGCACACATTGATAAGGACCTAAGTCAAGATCGATTCTTTTATCTGACATTAAAAGAATCTAGATCTCTATGGCTTTACGAGATCCTAAGCCTAAATGAAGGTACATAAGTATATGCAGGTTGTGTATTACTTTGAGTTGCAGTGAAAGGCTCTAGTTGAGCTTGTATATCTGTATCTTGGGTAATAGCAGTTTGTGTATGACTGTCTGGTACTGGAACTAGGTAACCACATCCAGTATAGGATGGTGACATTCCCTGAACAGCTCAAAAGGTTCGTTATGCTAAGTCCTGCAGGCTGATTAAGTTCAAGCATAAGTGAAAAGGTTTGAGTGGATTGATTCAGGAATATAAGATGTTAATTAATTAAATAGCTTGTCAGAGCTTAAATTAATTAACGAATGTCTGTAACCTTAAATGTGGGGATATACCGAGCCCATGCAACCCGTACCTCAAAACGTGGTAGCAAATATGTAGGACAATATTGATTCTCTGGTAGAATGAATCAATATTAATTAATTAATTATATTCTGGGTTGAATATGGAAATTAATTAATTGATAGGCCTTATTTGCTATTTACATTTTGGTCCCTGGTCTGGCCCATGAAACTCATGCCCAATAGGAGTCCACTAATTTCCTATAAATAGGCCTCAGTTCCTCAGATCTCAACACACCACAAGATCATAAGTTGCACACAGCAAACCAGTTCTGGGAGCTGTGGTGATCGACTAAGATCTGAGAACGAGGAGAAAATTCTGCTTCTCAACCGGGCAAGGGATCTGATAGAGAATCTTCACCGGATTTTCAGATCGAGTTGGGATACAGATCAGAAGATCAAATCTGGAGGATTTTTCTTCTTCTCTCTCTCCTCTTTATTTTCGAAAATAAATGTATTATTTTCATAGATTTATTTCCTCAATCTGTTAGGAAATTAAATCCTTGTGCGTGGGAAAGATCAAAGGGCATCTCCGCGCACGCGTTCTTCAGAGTTCATCAATCCAGGTATTCCGCATAAAACTTCTTATGCATAATAATATAGGAGCATGCTAGGATTGTTCATAGGAATAGCAATTTATTTTTGATATTCCAATTAACGATCCTTGGCAAACGGACTTCGTGATTCAGTTCACGAATCCCTTCATCCCTACTTCACTGAAGGCCAGTCGAATCTGATTGGATCCGACTACTACCCCTCAAGATGGATGCCCACCCGAAGATTGTATTTCAACAACTTTTAAGATTTTCCTGTAATTTTTTTATCATGTTTGGTGTACTCCCCTTTTCATCATGAATAAAATCGTTTCTCCTTTCTTCAAATATCGTGTAACCAATTACTAATGCAATTGACTTGACTAATAATCCAACCAGTTTTGCACCACTTAGTTTTCATCTCGGTCCCTCGAGATTTCATCAAACTCTAGTAGCCTTAGTTTGATGCATAACTCTTTAAAACGAGCCTCAGGTTGCAGTTTGGGGAAAATATCCACTAACTGGTCCTCCGTCCTTATATATTCAACCGAGATATCCTCCTTTTCAATGTGATCTCGGATGAAATGATGATGAATATCAATATGTTTCGTCCTGGAGTGTAGAACTGGATTCTTTTAAATGCAAACTGCACTGTTGTTGTCGCAGTAAATCGGCACACATCCAGTTTCTATTCCATAATCCTTGAGTTGTTGCTTTATCCAAAGCACCTGAGCACAACAGATGGCCGCTGCAACATATTCAGCCTTAGTGGTTTGAAGTAGCCACTGAATGCTGCTTTTTGCTGAACCAACTGATCAGTTTATGCCCTAGGAACTGGCACATTCCACTTGTGCTCTTCCGATTGATTCTGCAATCTCCAAAATCTGAATCCGAGAGTCCATTTAGCATGATTCCATCAGTTTTGGGATACCAAATACCCAATGACTTAGTCTTCTCGAGCTATCTCACAATTCTCTTGGCTGCTTCCATGTGAGACTTCTTAGGATTCGCCTAGAATCTTGCGCACACTCTAACAGCATAAGAGATGTGGGGTCTGCTGGCAGTTAGATAGAGTAATGACCCAATGATCCCTCGATAAGCAGTTGGATTGATTAGTTCTCCTTCTTCATCGAGAGTGATCTGAGAACTGGTGCTCATAGGATCCTCAAAGATTTTGTCTTCTCAGGGAAGAATTTGTTGATCAAATGTTGAGTGTATTTCTTCTGACTGATAAAAATTCCTTCATCAGACTGATCCACTTGCAATCTAAGAAAGTATGTCATTTTGCCCATCATACTCATTTGGAATTTGTTTTGTATCAACTGGGCAAACTTTTCACAAAAGGCTTGTATGCTTGCTGCCGAAGATGATATTGTCTAAATAAATTTGGACAAGCAAGATGTCCTCTCCATTTCTTATTTTGAACAGAGTTTGGTCTATTGTCCCTTTTTCAAATCCATTCTTGAGCAGAAACTGTGATAGAGTTTCATACCATGCTCTAGGAGCCTGTTTTAGACCATACAGAGCTTTCCTCAATTTATAGACCTGGTTTCCTTGCTCGAAACCTAGGGGCTGTTCAACGTAGACCTCTTCCTTTAATTCACCATTAAGGAAGGCACTCTTCACATCCATTTGAAGGACTGTGAAGTTGTGATAGGCTGCATACGCCAAAAATAGACGAATGGCTTCCAGTCTGGCAGCTGGTGCGAACGTTTTATTGAAGTCTATCCCTTTGCACTGAGCGTATCCCTTGGCTACAATCTTGCTTTATTACTTCTGATGGTGCCGGTCTCATCTCTTTTGTTCTTGAAGACCTATTTGGTGTCAATCATAGATTGATGTGTTGGTCTATCCACCAGATACCACACATTGTTGCGAGTGAACTCTCTTAATTCCTCTTGCATCGCGTTGATCAATCCTTTGATTGAAGAGCTTCACCGATCTTCACAGGTTCAATCTGGGATATGAAGCAAGACATCGATGCACTGCCTTGCCTTGTTCGAACTGGATTTCTAATATCATCCAAAACATCTTCTATAGGATGATCTCTTAGCCAACTGGGCTTCTTCACAGTTATGGCCTCAACGGGAGCAACTGTGACCTCAGTTAGAACTGCTGGGGGTCTTGATGAGGTGGTCCATCTCCATGCTCTGGAACTGGATCCTGCACAGCAACTGCATTGTCAGCTCGAGCTGTTTCCTCAACAGTTTCAGGGTTGACCTCCTTGGCTTCAAGCTGCTCTACTTCCAAGGCTGTTGTGTTGGCTTCAGGGGGCTTTTCTTCATTTTGATCTTCTATGTTTTTGAATTTTAAGGCCTCAGCAATGACATTAGCATCATTGGCCCTCTTGGCTGTTTGAAGTCCAACTGAGGCAACTGAAGTCTCAGGAACATCATTCACAAATCTAGTCAAAGGAACATTTTGATTATGATCAAGATCAGTTTTAGGTTCCTCATTGACATCCTTGATCTCATGATTTTCCAGACCCAGTTCTTGAAGTGTCCTGCGCACTAAAGTAGCTTCATAAAAAACAACATGACATGATATTTCCACAAGTTGGGTGACCTTATTGAATTCCCTATATCCCTTGTATGAAGGATGTCCATAACCTAGGAACACACCTTCATCAGCCTTACGACTAAAAGTATTCAATTTGGACTTCCCATTGTTATGGATATAACATGGAGAACCGAATGCACGAAGATGAGCTATAGAAGGCTTACGATTATTGTATATCTCGTAGGGAGTCTTGTGCAGCCATGTATTGAATGCACTTTGATTTAGCGTGTAGTAGGTTGTCATCAAGGCTTCTCCCCAAAATCTTTTTCCAAGATTGGTCTCGGCAAGCATGGTCCTTACTGCTTTCTTGAGTGTTCTATTCCTTCGCTCAGCAAGGTCATTTTGTTGAGGAGTTCTGGGAGTAAAATTTTCATGTCTAATCCCAATTTCAGCACAGAAGTCCATGAGTGGTCCATTACAAAACTCTATTCCATTATCGACCTTATCCTCTTAACTGTCACCCCTTTATCATTTTGAAGGTGGGCAGTCAGTTCTGGCATTTGAAGCTTTACTTCATCCTTAGACTTTAGCAGCACCACCCATGTTTATCTTGAGTAGTCATCAGCAACTACTACTGTATACTTCTTTCCTCCAATTGTGGTTGGAGTAACTGGACCATATAGATCCATGTGGAGCAGTTCCAGAATCCGGTCTGTGCTTGCTGTATTGGCCTGTTCTTGAACGATGCTCTTGTTTGTTTCCCGAGGTGGCAAGCTTTACAGACTCCTTATTTTTGGAACTTCTTCTGTGGCAGTCCTTCAACTAGATTATGTTTCGCCAGATGTTTGATAGAGTTGAAGTTCAGGTGACTCAATCTTTTATGCCACAGCCAGTTTACACCATCCGAGGAACGGTGTGCCATGAGGCAGGTTCCTTCTTCTTCACTTGACCAATCCACAATGTAGAGACCTTCTTTCGTGATGCCTCTAATCTTGGTTTTGTTGGTCACTTTGTCTATGATATGGTAGTCTGATTCCTCAAAACTGACTATGTATCCACTTTCGCTCAATGGCTTATGCTTAGAAGATTGTGCTTCAAGTTGGTAACTAGGGACACGTTCTTGATGGTTATGCCATTGTGTTCCACGCATCCTTTTCCAACTACTCGTCCCTTGGACTTGTTTCCAAAAGTGACAGATGGTCCTCTGAACATCACAAGGTTCTTGAGCAAATCCTTTTCTCCTATCATATGTGCCGAGCACCCGCTATCCAGTATCCATGATCTTGCTTTCTTCTGAGAATTCTGTACCTGCAAGAAATAAAATTTTATTAAGGTCCCCGCATCCTTTTGGGTCCTGCAAAGTCAGTAATCTGGATCCATCCTTTTGGTATCCAGATTTGTTTTACTTTTACAGTACGTGAAACTAAATCACTCTTTAGTGTTTGGTTAACCTTTCCCCTAAAATAGTGTATTCTATTTGAATACATGTTAGAGAAGGTTGTGGTGTGTGAACTCTTCCTGAAACTGTTGTTCTTGAAAGAGTTCGAGAAACAGTTCACGGGTGTTTAGCCATCATAGTCTTATGATGATAAAATTGTTCTGACTCAGGCATCGAATAGGTGTTCCTCCTATTCGGATAACTGTTATAATGAAACTGAGTTCTATTATAACCTCTCGGATTTCTATCCAGTTGTTGAGCTGACTTTCTTGCAATATTTACGTGTTGCTTAGTCATTCTTGTTTGTAAAATTGAATTTCTTGCATTTTGAATATTACGCTTATCCAGTTTTAAAGAAAAGTCAGGTCTTCTCTCGACTGTTTGCTTATACAGTTTAAGAACTATGTGGACTCCCTGTCGAGGTACTAGTTTGGAGTCAAATTTTTACCAACATTTGGTCGTTTATTTTTGTTTGACTGACTCTTTGGATTTGACTTTTCCTTTTTCTAACACATTGCCTGAACTGAATTTAGCTTTGACAAAGCCTAAAAATGTTTTCTCAGTTCCTGAAGTAGATGCATGTTCACTCAAACATCATCATTATGGTGCTCCATAAATTCAATTCTGTGTTTATCAGATGGTTGTTTTTGAGCATTCAAAATTTCTTTTAATTTTCTTAAGCTCTTTTTGAAAGTACATTCACATTTAATAGGCTCAAGTTTCTTCAAGGAGTCACATTCTTTTGAAAAATTTTCAAAATTTTTAAGAAGTTTGGAATGTTCTTCCTTGAGTTTTTCAAATTCCTCACTGATTGACCTCGTTCTTGCGACTTCATCGGTCAAAACTGAAATCTCTGATTTCAGTGAGGCATTTTCGCTAGCTAAGGCATCTTTAATCTAATGAAAATTTTCAACCTCTTTTATAATGTTTTCAAGAGAGATGTCTTCTGGATTTGAGCAACAAAATTCAAAGCTCACTTCAATGCATGTAGATGCCAGAGATAAGGGTAGAGGAGTTGTTACCACTATCTCGAGGTTTGATGCATCGTCTTTTTCATCAGTTCCATCTCCATCAACAGTTTCCATGAAGGCCAAGAGTGCTTCCTCATCATTTTCATCTTCTGAAGTGTAGTAGCCGTCATCATGAGGAATGTCTGGCACTTCAGTTCTGGAAAGCATTTCTTTGGCCACAACTTTAGAAGCTCTTCTCTAAAATACCTTCCTCAATTTGTCTCTCTCCTCTTGAGAAATTAGAGGGCATTCGTACTTCAAGTGATCTAGAGAGTTGCATTCATAGCATGTGCGTGGCTCCTTTTTTATGAATCTTTGCTCACTAGTCTGAGCTTCTTTTTTTTGGCTTTGGTCTTCTCGAGGAGTATGGCCAAGTTCCTCATCTGTTCCTCCAGTTTGGCAACTGACAGGTTAGAGGTGGAGGTATCCTTCGCTGGAGAAGATTGAAAGGCAGTTTTATCAAAATGCGTTTGATTCTTCTGACGTCTTTGGAAGTCTCTCTTCACGAAGAATATGACATCGTCATTTGCTGCTGAGTTCGGAGTTCTGGCAGCTTCATTTTTGTTCACCATCTGTATATCCCATTCATGGGCTTCAAGTTCGTCGAACAACTCTTTGGTTGTCATCTTTTAAAGATCCATGGTTTTTAAATTGGTGGTTTTGACAAACTAATCTTCTTTCGGCATTCTAGAGAGAATTTTGGCATTCATGTCAGCCACGCTCTCTTCTCTTCCAAGATCCTTTAGCTCACTAACAATGGCGTTGAACCTGTCTTCCATTGATTAAATAGTCTCACCAGGTAGCATCTGGAATGATTCGTATTTATCAACACATGCTTGTTTCTTGTTGCGTTTCATAGCTTTGGTTCAGCTCATTGATCCAGTCCCATAGCTCTTTGGCATTGTTGTACTCTATGGCTTCGTCCATGAGAGATTCTGGAAGAGATTGCATGATCATTTCTTGTGCAATGGGATCAAGCTGAACACGCTTCTTGTCTTCAAGTGTCCACTCTTTTGGTGGTTTATCTACCATTTTAACACCTTGATCCTCTCCTCCGAGCCGAACATTAATCTTCTGAATCTTTAGAGGTCCATTCTTCAAGACTTCATCCATCTCTGGATGCTGGCTCCTCAGTTGGATGAGGCACCTCTTCTTCCATACTTCGAACTTCTCTGGGTTGTATTTGGGAAGACTTGGATAATTCATCATTATCTTTAGATAATCTGC
Organism: Plectranthus barbatus; assembly: GCA_026898455.1. Taxonomy (NCBI): domain Eukaryota; kingdom Viridiplantae; phylum Streptophyta; class Magnoliopsida; order Lamiales; family Lamiaceae; genus Plectranthus; species Plectranthus barbatus. Next base: position 83,126 of record JAPKLW010000693.1, read on the forward strand.
TCGCTAAACACACTTAACACAAAAAGAATGAGAGTGAAAGGAAATATGGATCCGGTCCTAAGCGACTCAAAATAGGACAGTCTGGAAAGATCGACCTGCTCTGATACCACTTGTTGGTCCCTGATCAGAGTATGGATAATTGTGCAGCCGAAGTTTTACTAAGCAATTGCACTCTAAAACTGGGTGGTCACTTTCCCAGTTTAGGATTTATAAAAACTGTGTTTGCCGATAGTTTACTTAGTCACTTTAAAGATATACACTTCAACACTTTAGTGAAGTGTTGAAGGTTTCAAAACTAAGTTGAAAACTGTGTAATGAGAAAGATAACAAAAACTGTAAATAAGACACAATATTATAGTGGTTCGGAACCTTAAGTCCTACGTCCACTCTACGGAAATTAATCTGGTAATTCACTAAGTAATGAAGCATACACTCCTCACAATCTATAGCCAATCACCACAAAAACCACCGTTCGCAGTAAACTGGATCACTCGCCTAGGTAGATGATCTTCACTCCTACTTCAGTTCCTTGAAACCAGTTAACACCTCGAAGTCTTCTCAGAACTGGCAGTCGTCGGAAATAGATTGAGGACAAACCTCCCTTCTCCTTCTCCGGTGGATGGATGATTGAGTTCTTCCTAGAATGCTCGAAAGTTAGCAGTCGCCCGTAAGAACTTGTTCCTCGACAGAGAACCAGACTGCTATGTTCTTACTCGAAAAGTAAGAACACCAACAAGAAAGACTAAGTCGAATAGACTTAATCCTCGTGCACTGAAAGTCCCACGGTGAATCATAGAAGATTGAGTATGCACAAGAGAGCCTCGTGTTCACAGATTGACACACGGAGTAAATGCCATTCGCTTGATAGCTTTGAATGTTGTGAGCTTTAAATTCAGCCGAGTAATGGCGCTATTAATGATTCTAAGTTTTGGTTTTTCGTAAAGTATCTCTTCGGTCCTTCTGGTATTTATAGTTGGATTTCTGAAAGTAGCCGGTAGAGGCAATTCGAATGTTGTCCAATCAAAAGCAATTCTTTTTTGTTGTAGCAGACTTGCTCCTCTGCCTTTTTCTGAACACTGCCATGCTTTGCAGAGATAGTTTTGTCTTGTTGTGTCAGACTCGAACAACATTGTACTGCAGTCATAACTGTATGTATCTTTGTTCCTTATCATTAAGTCTTCAAAGCTATTTATGACTGTTAGGCTCCTTGTTTTTCACATGTTTCTTTTGCGCAAAACTATGTTGGTCTGAAACTGTGATGCCTCTCGACTGTTTCTCTATAAAAACTGTGTCCACAATTTTCATCGCAATCGCTTCCTTGACAGTTTAGAACTGTCTGCACAGTTTTCTCGACACCTTGCTTCTTGAACTGTTTTCACAGTTTTCTTTGCATATTACTTCTTGGACTGTCTTCACAATTTTCTTCGGTATTTCTGTTCGGACAGTTCCATCTTCAAAAAGTGTTCCATAGTTTTGAGCGGTTTGCTTCTCTCGAACTATTACAACTCGATTATTCTATACAAGGATTACATGAAGTAATAACTCTAAGGACTAAACCTCTGTATACAATTTTGACACATCAAAACATCAAATTAAAGGTAGGATTTCTACATTAACACCTAACAGATTGGAAATTGGCTGGGTTAGAGTATCATTTTATTTGATTTTGTTTGTTCTAATCTTAGTTTTGTTGCTTGAGGATAAGCAACATCTCAAGTTTTCTTTTTTTTTTTTTTGCGGGGGGGGGGGGGGGGTGTGATAAAACACAAAAAGAGTTATCTTATGTTCTTTTCCAACTTGTTTATGATGTTGTTTTAATAAAATTGGTCCTAGTTTAGAGTCTTTTGTTGTTTATTTGTTTCTTAGTTGAATTTATGTTTTATTTTTTTATTTAGGTATTTAATATATTTTTGAATGGTTTTTTTAATGTTTTCACCAGATTCGGAAAGCTAAAGATTTTTAGTGTCATTTTAGTAAGGAGTTGTGCTCTAGCATAGGAGTCGCAATGAGACAATTTGGAGAAGATATTTTCTGGGACCACTTTGAGAGAAGGATTAACAACTTTTAGGATCTTGTCTGCAAACTTGGACAGATGTCACTGTCCGAGCTAAGCTAATACTAGAAGTGCAAAAAGACCATCCACGCATAAGAATCTGGTGTGGCAATAGAGGATCAAAGAAAAAATAAGAGGATATAGAGTATCAACACACACGAACACATAAGAAAAATATTCTAGAGAGAGAATGAGGTTCGAGGAAGCTTGCAGCTTAAGAGAAGAACTTAGCCAGCTTGAAGATCATCACATGAGTTTTTATTATTTAAATTCTTCTTTTGTAAATCTTAAGTTTAGAATGGTGAATGATTTAAAGCTTTCTTTTATTTTTAGTTTATGTGTGAGCTAAAATATCTAGCACTTGAGTTGTGAATTTTCTATTCGATCAACTTAGAAGAGAGATGATGAGTGAATTCTCCCGCCTCTATGCATGACTAGATTTGGCATGAGAAGGAAAGATCCAAATATGTTGATATAGTCTAAAAGGGGGAAAAGTATGAGGAAGTGTCAATGAATAAACCAAAGCTTGTATTATAGGAAGATTAAATGAATGAGACAAATACATACGCACTCAAACAGAAGAAAGAAGTTGAAAAATAAGGCTAACTAAAAAAGATACCAACAGAAATGTCAGTTATTCTCTCAGTTCAAAACCTCCTTATCTTTTGTGCTCATTGGTATTGTTTGAATTTTGCTTAGCTAGTTCTGTTACATAGTTAGTATTGCTTTGATACACATCGCTCTGATATGCTTTGACACATACTAAAGTTTATGCTTTGATACATCTTAAGCTTTAGTTATTTTTGAATATAAATTTTGAGACACAGTTTGTTGTGTCTAGTTAAGCTCTGATACACAATTTATCGTGTTTAGTCAGTTCAGAGCTCAATGATGTAGTTGTCTCAACAATTTTTTTTCAATGAAATTGATCTACGACTCTATGAGCTATGCTAGTTGATCGGTGCAAAATCTGCACATAGATTATAGCATAGGAAAAATAAATTTATAGATAACCTAAAGGTTTGTCGAATCCACAGAGACTGTATTAACGAGACTATTCCATGTAATAGCCATAGTTTCTAAATTATAATTGTTTGAACAATTTGAAATCAGATTTTGGTTCTGGAATTGAAAGATAACAAAACTGAATTTAAAGGGTTTTTAATACTGTGATTAAAGAGACAGATTTCAGGGTAAATAATCAAACTTTCAACATGGAAATTTATCAACTCAACAATGGGGTAAAATTATATTCAAATTTATTAAATTCCTTGTTTGGCAATTTAAATATTCATGTCGAGCCCTTCTTCTTGCTCCGCCTTCGGTCAACATCGACCTTCCGTGTCAATCGACATGCACCATGTCGATCGACATGGAGGATTTTGCTTGGGTTTTTGGTTTGTCTTCCACGTTGGTCTACATCACGTGTGTCGATCGAAACAATAGCTTTGTCATTCCAACTCTTTTCACCATTTGATCACTTTTTAGCCTCAAAACTTGCAAAAACTCACCATTGCAAGCATAACATCCTCTATAATACACTCATGCAATAAAATAACTAAAAACTAATCATAATTACACTAAAACAAGGGAGAAAAATATGCATAAGTGAGTGAAAATACAAGCTTATCAAACCCCCCAAACTTAAATGCTTGATTGTCCTCAATTAAATGAAAAGAATAAATAGAAATTTCATGCAGTTGAAAGTGAAATACCTTACAAGATTCATCACATTCAAGAATAAAAAATTCACATTACACAAGCAATTTGAAAGAGATAAGACATCGATCAACCGCAGAAGACTCACAAGAAAGTGTTTCATTCATCACACAAGTGTTTGGGTTTTTAATGAAAACACTCACAACATGTATGAAAAAATTTCTATCATAGGCTTGCAAAATTTCTTAAATCTCCAGATGTGCACACAAGTCTAGAATTAGAAAGGACTTTTTCATTAGGTTGTATTGTAGGCTTTTGTAAAAGGTAAGGTATTATGGCGAAATGACTAAAAAGAAAATATTGAGTTCGCGACTCTCAACATATCAAAATCACCATCTTACATCATTCACCTTTCTCCTCAATTATTACAATTCAAATCACAACAACTCACTATTTTTTTTCCTTTTTTTATTTTGTTCTTTTTCTCTTTTTATTTTCTTTGCATCCTTTTATGCTCTTATTGATAAATATTTTTTCTTGAGCTTATAAGGACATCTATTTTTTCTCTCTTTTTTTTTCTAAGAGTTTTTCTTTCTTTTGTACACTAACTATAAGGATTTCTAATCCACTCACAATTATTCCACCCTTATTCTTCCCCATAATCTCATAGAAAAGACAAAAACCTCCTTACTGTCATCTATATAATATACTAAAGGAGTTCCATCTTTTCCCTCCAAATTTTTTGAAAAGCGTGAACATATTAAGAAATTATTAAATAAATTAATATTGTTTCTACAATTATGGTTAAAATTTATCAATATATATAATTTAGTTTTACAAAATTATTAAAAATATTGCATAAATGCAACTATTTAGCAAATTAACTTTATTGTTTTTAAATTGCAAAATTATTTGAAACAAACAACAAAATAAACATATTTGCAATGTATTTTGAATATTAAAATTCTCATTTTATTATTTTAATTTCTAAACTCATATTATTTTTAGGAATTAACGCATTTAATTTTTAATATTTATTTTATTTTCCAAGAACCTAACATTTATAATTTTATAAATGTTACACATTGAGTCGATAAAATGAACTAACTTAGAAATTAAACTATATTTTTTGGTGTAATATATTAATTAAGAATATAGACAAATATTGTGAGTTAAATTATAATTTTGTAAGCACTATGTTATGTTTGTAAAGTTGATAATGTTAGGAGTATAAATTTAAATACTTATATTTTGAGTACAACTCATAATGAATAACATATGTGATGATAATTTATTAAACAAGTTTAGTACGTATTTCTTATAGATTTTATACAATATATAATAAGTATTATTTTAAGCGAACTAAAATAATATATTCACTGAAACATAAGTTATTATTCAATAAAGTATATAATATTATTATCATAATATTTTAAATTAGATTATTTGTATATTATTATGAAGAATGCGCAACGCGCACGGGTATAAATCTAGTAGAAATCTTATAGACATGACAGAAAAAATGAAGTAAGGCTCAAAGGGGTTGACTAAAGATAAAATATTACACGGGACAACATTTGTGATAAATTGGCTAAAAAGGCCTAAAATCATTTTCTAACCTCGTGCACATTATGCAGTCTTGAAATAAAAAAGAAGCAAATAATCTCACTTGGGTTCAATTTTTCTTCCGCAGTCAATTTTAATCCACTCAAACATCATGCAAGTGTGAGTTTCAATTTAATCCTATCATGATGTATTCTACATTCATAAACAATCAACCACTATCAAAATCAATTCAAACTCACCATCAATCGATTACAAACTCACAATCAGTTCTGATTGATTCAAAACTCAACAATTATCTTTACACTATATCCATTTTTTTTCTAGGAAAAAATTTAAATACAGAAAACAGAATAAATAGAAGGATAGAAAGTTTGAATTCTTGTCCACATCACCCCAAACTTATTTCGAACTCGGAGAGTAGAGAAAAGTTTGAAAATCAGACAAGAATAGAAATTGTACCTACAGTTGATCTCAGACATCAACTTTTTATCCACCAGAGGATTCAGAATTCCTCGACTTGACTTTACGGTAGCTAGCACTCTATGTTGATCGACACAGAGCGTTCCTGTCGACCGTGCATTTGGTCAAAGTGTGTCTCTTTGAGACCTCTATGTCGATCGACAGCAGGCATGTTGATACGTGCGTAAAATGACCCGTATTTTGATATGTGAACATGCTTCTTTGTGGCTATTTTACTCCCGTATCATATTTTTTTGTCGTATTTTGGTTGTGTTTTCGTGTTTTGTGCGTTTGACTTGTGTAGGATAGGTTTTTGGCATAAACAAGCATATTTGGTGGAGTTTTGGAGGAAAATCGCAAGCTTTTGGAGTTTGGAGAGCTCGACCGGCCGAGCGGGTGCAGGACCGGCCGAGCGGGACTTCAGAGGGCTCGACCGGCCGAGCCATGGCAGGACCGGCCGAGCGAAGCTGCAGAAATTTGTTCAGAGAGCTCGACCGGTCGAGCATGTGCAGGATCGGTCGAGCGAGTTCGGGCTGGGACTTGGCTCGGTCGAGCCATGCCTTGCTCGGCCGAGCCAAGTCGATTCTTGGTGGTTGTTGGCAGTTATTGATGGCTCGGGCGAGCCAAACTTCGACCAGGCGATCCGAGGGCCTGATTGCTTGCCTATAAAAGGGGAAAGAGCGGTTATTTGGAGAACTTTTTTGTCAATTTTCACATACGATAGTTAGAATTTTCCCTAGATTCCATTTTTCCATTCCAATTCATCTTAGTCCTAGAGCATCTAGGAGATTAATTCATCAATACTTGGAAGAGATAGAAGATTGAAGGCGGTGGATCAAGTCAACCAAATCCAAATTGGGGAAGAATCTTATTTCTACTTTCAAATTGTAATGAAGTTCATTGAATTCCAAATTGTATTTGCACAATTGAAAGGTATGAAGTTCTAAACCATTTTGGATGTTGATTTGAGGAAGGATGCATGAGAATTTGGTATGAGAATTGTTTGTTTACTTTCCTTTGAGAGCTTGGATTTCAATAGAGCTTGTTCCTTACCTCTTAGGTGTAGGTAATAGCCAACTTAGGAGGTAGTTGACGTGAACGCTGCAGCCAACACGCGGGCGGAATCGTCGTGAATAGTGTTAATTCATACGATTTTAGTTCCAATCCCTGTGCGGTGCTAGGTCGTAGGGTAATAATTGAAGAACCATTTGGAGTGGTCTAGGGCTAAATAACGTGATTGTTTGCTAGTTCTAGATCATCAACCGGTAGCTCGCCGTGACAAGGGGTTATCGAGTGTAGGGTCGATTGCTCAATCTCCTAGGAATTAAATAATGTTTGCAACAATGATTAACCAAATTTGATTGTATCTCTACTCATCTCAACATCCTATCTTCCTAGCTTGAGAATTGTGTTTGTCTTGGTTTACCATATCAAGAAGGATTGTTCTATTAACTTGTGTTGGTTAAATTCATGTTATTCATATATTGTTAGCATAGATTTGAATTGCATGATTAGATGATTAGAAAATACTCAATGATTGAATCATGCTTAGCTATAAGACTTCACTTGAGTAGCTCGGTATTCTAGTAGGCGAATCGAGAAGAACTTGGATTGATATTTTATTCTTGAGTGTGGTTGAGAGTTTATTGTGATTGAACTTTTACCGCATCACATGTCGATCGATATAGAGGTCATTCTCTGAATTTTTTTTAAAAAATAAACATAAATAAACAAAAATTTAAAAAACTCAAAGGAAATTGAAATACAGCAAGTAAAGGTTGGTTTACCTCCCAACAAGTGCTTGGTTAATGTCGTAGATCGACGGTACCTCAATTCTCAAGTCCATAGAGGTTGGGTGCAGACTCGCCTCCCTCGTGCATCAACCATATATACCAACCTATCTTGAATGACATCAGTGAGCTCCGGGGGGGGGGTGAGATAGTGTAATTGGCAATTTCGCCATCTCATTCCCTCGCTCCCATTCAATGGCAGCTCGGTCTACTTTTTCTTCCTCGGTTTTCTCGACTTCACCTTTGGATTCTTCGATGGAGGTGATCTGGTTGAACTCAGATTTCTGTGGCTTTTGTCGAAAATGAATGTGATCTTTTAGTCATTTGCTTGAAGTGTGATCTCTCCTCCTTGGCAGTCAATCAATGCAGCACTCGTGTCCAGAAACTCTTTTCCCAAAATCAGGGGCATGTTGAAGTCCTCCTTCATATCAAGTACTACGAAATTCGCAGGAAAGATTAGATGACCCACGCAAATGAGAACATCCTCAAGTATACCTTTGGGGAGAGACACAGATCGGTCTGCCATTTGCAGAGTAATTGTAGTTGGCCTCATCTCTCCGATGTTGAGGCACTTGAAGATGGAGTAGGGCATCAGATTTATGCTGGCACTAGTGTCACACAACACCTTTTGGAACTCTATCCCCCTAATCTCGATTGGGATTGAGAAACAACCCGGATCACTCCTTTTCATGGGAATCTGCTTCTAAAGGAGAAGGCTGCATTGCTTATGAAGTTTGACAGTTAAATTCTCCACGGATTGTTTCTTTCCACTCATCAGTTTCCAGAGGTACTTCATGAAGCCCGAGATTTCTCTCAAAGCTTCGATCAATGGTAAGTTGATACTTACCTTCTTCAAGTTTTCCAAACCTTGAGAATTTGGAATCCTCCTTTTGCTTGGCAAACCTTTGAGGAAAGGGCATCGGAGGAACTATAACGGCCTTGTAAGTGGAATCTTTATTTGAGTTGAGGTGGCCTCTGTGTCACCCAAAGTGGCGATGTGTTGCTCGACACGACATGTCAATCGACAAGCAGGATGTCAATTGACACGGCTGCCAAAATTAGCCCTGTTGCCTCCTCATCATCGCTCGTCATGTCTGCCAACCAAAATCCTCTGTGTCAATTGACAGCAGGGATGTCGGTTAATATAGAGGTCAATCTAGCGGGAATTTCCTCCTCTTGTCCCCAAAACTCATTTTGGGGCCTCTCCAGGCCTTTGTAGCTCGTTCTAGACCTCAATTTGATAGCCTTACACTCCTTTTGGATCTTGGGGTTTATTTTGGTGGTGCCGGGTAGGTTCCCTTGCTTGTGTTGCGTACCAAGTGAGGTAGCAATCTGACTGACTTATGTTTCGAACATCTGCACGTGCTTTCCAAGTCGGTCCACCTTAGTACTGACCCCTGTCACTTCTTGCTCGATCTTTCCAACCTAGTAGTCAGAAGCTTTGACAAACTTTGACAACAGCTTTCGGCTGAGCATAAGAGAAACCTAGATGAGCTCTTTCTAGGTAATGCTGGTATCCCCCTTGACGGTACTAATTTTGGTAACCTCCTTGGTTCATGTAATTCATGTCGGCTATGGGATCAACCTGTGCAACAAAAACACGAGAAGCATTAGATGTTAGTTTCTCCATCTCCCCATTGAGCTTCTCGATCTCATTTTTGAGGGTGTCATCATCTTCTTTCTTTTCCACCGCCTTCACTTGAGGTCTCGTTGGATTGGCCCACTTTTGTGTATGCAAGGCTATCTTTTTTTAACAGCTTAAGGGCTTTGTCAGCGGATTTGCTCATCACAGATCCTCCGGCTGCATTGTCCACTGATTCTTAAGTTCTCTCGTTCATCCCTTGGTAGAAGATATTAGCTTGCTCCTCAGAGTCGACTCCATGGCTGGGACAACTTCTCAACAGTTCATTGAATCTGATCCACGCCTCAGATAAGGTCTCATCAATTCTTTGGAGGAATTGAAGAATCTACATCTTCTTCTGAATGATCACAGAAGGTGGGTTGAATTTGGCAAGGAACTCTGCTCGGAGATCATCCCAAGTACGGATGCTGCTGCAATCCAAAGCTATAAATCGTGCCCGAGCCTGATCTCGAAGTGAGAAGGGAAATAGGCGCAGACGAATCACATCCTAGCTGACTCCATTTTACTTGACAGTCTCACACACCTCCACAAACATCTGGAGGTGAGTGTATAGATCCTCCATAGCTCGACACCAAATTGGTTCTATTGAACCATCTAAATAAGACCAATTTTGAGTTCAAAGTTATTATCATTGATACCTATAACGAATCCCTCATTACCAGGCTGCAGCCAATACCTTCTCGCCATGGAATTAGGATTATCATCATCGGAGTCCTCTCGGCGCAGTCTCTCTCGTTCAAGCTCTCTTTATCTCCTTGCAGCCTCGACTCTTTCTGCTTCTCTTTCCACCATCAGCTACTTGATCAACTCTCTCATTTGATTCACCTCTTGGACCAGCAGAAGAGCATTCTTTGTGGTGAGTTGATTGTCCGGATCCTCCAAAGGAAGCATGTTCGGATCATCCTCCACATTTTGATTGTGCGGGGGCTCCATGTTGATGATTGTGCTACTCCTTTCCATGCTTTTCATTTTCTGGACTGTGGCCTCGATTTCTAGGTCGAAGGCTTCGAGTGGTTTGCCTTGCGCCCTCGTGCTCGTGCAACCTAAGAATAGATATGGAAAAAAATTAGTTGTGTCGATCTACACAAAGGGTGTCGATCGACACGGGTGACCTGGCTGTGTCAATCGACACTGAGGGTGTCTATCGATACAAAGGTCAAAAATTCCAGAAAACAATGAACGCACACAAAACATGAAATAGTAAAATAAAATAAATAAAAAACTCAATCCAATAAATCCAAAAACAAACTAATAACAAAATAGAATCTAATAGTCTCAGGCAACGGCACCAATTCGATCGGTGCAAAATCTACAAACAGATTATAACGCAGAGCAAATACATTTATAGATAACCTGAAGATTTTTCGAACCCACAGAGACTGTATAACGAGACTATTTCATGTATTAGTCATAGCTTCTAAATTATAATTGTTTGAGCAATTTGAAATCAGGTTTTGGTTTTGGAATTAAAAGATAACAAAACATAAATTAAAAGGTTTTGAAAACAGTAACTAAAGAGACAAATTCTAGGGCAGATAATCAAACTTTCAACATGAAAATTTATCACCTCAGCAATGGGCTAAAATTATATTCAAATGGATTAAATTTCTTGTTTTGCAATATAAACCTAGATTACTAATTTGTGACTATCTCCTCTTGGTCTCAAGAACACATCATTAATCAATCTCAATAATTGTCTAATTTAAACCTACAATTGAATCTTCCTTTTGAGACAGAAAACAAATGCATTTAATTCCCACTTCCTACTATCAATTTTTACCTCTCGGTCTTTCAATTAATAACTACAAATCTAGATCAATTTCATCTCTCAGTCATTCATTAATTCTAGATTCGATTGAATTAAAACCAAGAATTAAACCATGCCATCGAGTTAAATCAATTAGACATGCATCATGATGATTATCAAAGCCGTAGAATCTGCTAGGGTTTTCTAGCCACTAAACATGACTTGAAATAAAGAAAACATATTATTACAACTCATAAATTAATTTACAAGGAAAATATGAACCTTAAAGTCTCATAAAACTCCAATGTAAATAAATTCTAAGTAATAATAAATATGTAAAAGGTGTCTCAAATTTTTGAGCTATAAGGTATTTAATAAATACCTTATAGCTCAAAAATTTGAGACACCTTTTGCAAATTATAGTAGATTGTTGGAATTTGAAATATATTTCTTTTCAAACCGTCAAACCGGCCGGACCAAACCGATTTTATATGGTTTGGCCGGTTTGGTTTTGAAAAATTATGTGGCCGGTTTGGTTTGAAAATTTTTCAAACCGTACCTATTGGATTGGCCGAGATTTTCCTTCCGAACCGGCCGAACCGGACCGCGAACACCCCTAGTATTTATAGAGGAGAAAAATATATCTCAACAAGGTATTGGGCTAAAATATCAAAATCTTCCAAATTGGGTGAAATTGTCTTATCGAGCCTCAGTGTCGATGGATAGGTGGCATGTCGAACGACACGACCGTCAATGTCGATATCCTCCTTTGCCTTGATTTTCGATCGATTCTTATCCTTCATGTCGATCGACACTGGGAGTGTCGATCAAAATAGCACCCATGTCGAGCCCTTCTTCTTGCTCTGCCTTCGGTCGTCATCGACCCTCTGTGTTGGTCAACATGAACCATGTCGATCGACATGGAGGGTTTTGTTCAGGTTTTTGGTTTGTCTTCCACGCTGGTCGATATCCCGTGTATCGACCGAAACAACAACTTTGTCATCCGGCTCTTTTCACCATTCGGTCACTTTTAGCCTGAAAACCTGCAAAAACTCACCATTGCAAGCATAACATCCTCTATAATATACTCATGCAAGAAAATAACTAAAAACTAATCCTAATTGCAGTAAACAATGGAGAAAAGCATGGATAAGTGAGTGTAAATACCAGCTTATCACTAGCTTTGAAAACAATGACTCTTTGTCACAGATTTATTATTGTTTTCACCATAACTGATATTGCGTGTTCAAAAGAAGTAGTTATATCCTATGATTTTGTCAAGAATATCATCTTGTTACCTTAACTTGTTCTGGGGGGGGGGGGGGGATATTTTATTTTTGGAATCAATGATTGAGGGGGAAGTCAGTTTGCATAACATGTAGTTTGCTCGTATGACTTTCACTACATCAAAAAGGGGGAAATTGTTAGTGAATATCTATTTGATGACTCAAACCATATATCGAGTTAGTTATCATTGTATGGAATTGACGTAGGCTAAGTCCAATATATCTAATTCTGTATTGGAAATTGAGTTGCAATTGATAGGTCAGCTCTCAATCAGATGACTGGACGAAACCATCTGAGAACAACTTGCAGTTAAGAATGAGTCTTAATTGACAAATATAAGGGAGAAGTCAACAGGAAACCAAATAAAAAAAAGAACTAAGAAGTTCTTCCTTTGTTAGACAGAAAGAAGTCGAGATTGATTAGACTGATTAAAATAGAGATATTCTGACAAAAGTCTACCACTTTGCAAAAGACACTATCATATTTGTAAGAAAGGACAACACTACCAACTACTACTATTCATATGGGAAGAAAATCGTCTCTCTCCCTATATATAGAGTAGAACTGTAGCAGAAAATAAGGTTACATGCTCAACAATTCATCATGATCATATACAAACTATTAAAGTATTCTCTACTCTACTCTTTACCTTGGTCTTAAAGATGAGACCCAAGTTGTCAATAGCTTGAGATCCAGAGTTCAACTTTTCTTTTAGATAGTTGAATCGTAAACTGCTCTTTAACCTGAGAAAGAAGTGCACAATCTTCAACAAAAATCAACATTATGTGAAGAATTAAACATCAAAACTTATCCAACCTTATAGCAACGTATCCTTGGTAAAACTTTTGAAAATTGAAGATGGCCAGGAACCTAGCGATGTGTCGTGGTAAATCTCTATACCTGAAAGGTGCCTGGAATTCGGAGGATGGAAGAGCTTCCCAAAACTAGAAGAAGTTCACGTGCATGGTGTTGGAAACTATACTTAGTGAATATCTGATCAGTTGATCGAAGAGTGAACGTAGGATCTTTGGTATCCAAAGAACTATAAATCTGGTGTCATTTATCGCTTTGTTTGTTCATGATCATTTGCTTCACTTACAACTCAAAAACTGACTAGATTGTTGGTGTATATATATGATTCAATCTGAGAACATGTGAACGGACTTGAGCTTTTGAAAAGAATCAATTGACTTGAGCAAGAGTTACTCAAGTTCACTAAATTTAAAACTTCAACTGTGTAAAATGATAAATTTGGAACTAACAATATTGCTATATGATGGGTTATTATTTTTTAAAATTTTTGATAATCAATGACTTGGTATGGATTAGCGACAAAATTTTTCTTGGTAATATTTCTTTTTTAATTTTTAAATATTTTGTGTTGGATAAGTGATAGAATTTTAGAACTGTTCTTGAATTTCTTAATATTTTAGTGAAGCAGTTGCTAAATTCCCTTCTTATTTTGTGTTCTTTAATTTCTTAATATTTTAGTGAAGCAGTCGCTAACTTCCCTTCTAATTTTATCGCTACAGTAATCGTTGAATCCGCCCCTGAATCACATCGATTCAACTCACGTTAGTAACAAGACAAAATTAAAGGAAGACGAAAAAGTAAAAACAATCAAAATCATACACGATTTCGTTAAAACATATTTTTTGAGAGCAGAAAAATCAAAGGTAGATATCAATCGAAATCATACACATCTTCTTTCCGAAAAGAAAATAGTCAAAATCATATATACATATATAGAGGTTAGATCATATGAGAATAAATATTAATGTAAGAAATGAGAATAAATCTCAGCCATTAATTGCACAAAATCTACGATCATGCTTAATAATTTTCCTTTTCATTTTATCCTCCGTGTACTTCATTGTTACATATTTAAGGATATCATTGTCATTTAACCTGTTTTAATTATGGTATCTTCCTTAAATAAATAATTTTTTCCTTCTTCTTAGTGATTTGGATCTGTAATTCCTTTTCTTTTCGATATTCTATGAGATTTCGATTGTCTTGTTGAATAAATTTTGATATATTGTTTTGAGAATTTTTATTTCAAACAGTTTTTTAAGTATTTCATTTTTACTTTTTTATTATTCATTTATAGTGTTTTGTTATTCATTATTCGGTATTACAACTTCATTTTTAGTAAACTCTGATTATTCATTTTTATTGATTTCATTTTTAGTAACATGTTCATTTTATTTGTTCTTGTGTTCATTTATACCAGAATGTGCTGATACGCTGAAGCCTTACAAATGGAGAAATTTAGAGTATTTGATGAATTTTATAAACCATTTGGATGACTCAATTGCTAACTATAACAATTCATCAATGAAAAAGAATATCTTTGAAGATGATTATGTTGCATTAGTTCCTCAAACTATCAAAGTGTTACTTCCATATGTGGTCAAAACTGAAGGGAGCGATAGTCAGTTAATTCCAAGGAAAGAGAAAGCTATTAGATTGTTAATTAAATATATGAAAATGTGTGCAAAACCTAAGTGAAGATTAAAAAAAGAATCTCACATCATAATGCATAATAATTCTAAAATGAATATCTCAATAGATATAATGAATCATACGAGAGATACAATGATCGTTAGATGAAGTATAACTTCAAATAACAATTGTTATTTTTGAATTTAATGAAGTAGATTGGAGATAAAATGAAGTATATAGTAAATAAAATGAACACATCTGAAGTTCTTTCATTGTTCGTAATGACTATGTTGTCCTTTAATAAAGTAGAATAAGGATAAAATGCCACATTTTTTTCGAAGCTCTTATGTAATCTGGATCGTTGATGTTGTCAAATCTATGGACGAAATTTATTCTCATTTCTCATGATAAAGGGTCATACTAACCAGATCAGCCCCTATATATATATATATATACCCCTATATATATATATAGTAGTGATCATATGAGAATAGTTTTTAGTATAAGAAATGAGAATAAATCTCAGCCTTTGATTTTGTGATATCAACGCTCATGATCAATTTTAGTCCGTGTGCAGTTTTCCTCGATTATCTTGCAGTTTTGATTCATTAAGGTTATTTTTGTAATTTTAGGGTTTTTAAAATTTAAAAGGTATGTGCTTCCATATTTAATTAGATTTTGTATGCCTTATTTCGTGCGTTCTGATTTCTTATTCCTCCTTCGTCCGATTCAATTTTTATATCTTCTCTCGATCGGATTTTTTTTGTTTCTGGATTTGGCTTTCGTGATCGCTCTCGGCTTCGAAATTGTGGTTGTTGTTGAGTTTTGTTTTTGATTTTGGAGTTCGGTCGTTTGAAGAGGACATGTCTGATCGATCATCTGAAGGTAAGTTTAATACTTTGTATTTTTTATTTTCGATAGTGTTCATGGTCTCTGAAATACTGCAGCATCTTCTTGTCATCTTTCTGGAAATCAGGATTTCACTTCTTCAATTTGTTTCCCATGTAGGTTTCCATGTGCCTCATGGTGTAGATGCCGCAGTCCACTTTGTTTTTCTCATTTCTCTAGTGCATCTTCAGCCTTTCTATGAGGCATCTTTTATTCCATTAGACTTGCGATTGAGTTTTTTTCCCAGGAGGAAATTGGCAAAATACTCAACCTGTTATCATGCATTTAAAAATTTTAAGAAAGTCATTATATTTTAATGAAGTATGCATGTGCACAAATTGACAGTATAATGTTTCATTTTATTATTTATATTGTGCATTATTCATGTTGTATTATGCATTAATGTTTATGATTTATTCATTCGAATTTAAATAAGCATGGATCATGTTGTGTTTCATTATACTTATCATATCCTCCATTTTTAGTTCAATATTATGCATATTTATCTAAACTATTATGCATTAGAGTTATCAATCAATATTACTTACCAGGACTGTGGGAGCATCTCCATATTTTGCCGTCAAGTCTTCTTCATCGGTAGCACTTGAATTGTCTATGAGGTCAACGTCCATCTTTCTCATATTGAAGCAAATGATATAGAAATGGCTTGAACGACAAATGGGGAAGAATACCTGAATACAAAGATGGTTAAAATGTATGATATTTTATAACATTCTACTAAGTTCATATTGTATTCATACTAGGTCAGTGTTTCTTAGTGTGACATCTTTCATGTTGTCCAATTCTTCCTGCACTCTTTCAGAAAACACATCTTGACGTTTTTCATTTGTCCAGGACTTGTTTTGGTCAACCACTGTATAAGACTATTGCATTGAGAGTATATTAGTATATAAAATAGTTTAGATAACATATAAAAAAGATTATTATAGTAAGTACATACACAAGGAAAGGTTGTGAAGAATATTCTGGCAGGAGGAGCTTTTCTGTGTTTCTCTTGTTTGTTCAAATAGGAACTCCATGCATCTATGACGGCACTCTTGAGATATATTTCAGGCTTAAAGCTTATTACATTAGATCTCATCAAGATTCCAGTTCCATCATAATAAACTTCTTCTTCTTCAACCCTAAAATGCAATTATTATAATTAGAAATGCAGGATAACAACACTATAAATGAAACTTAGATATCGTCAAAATTTTAGATCCATCAGAATATATTCCTTATTTCCTAAAATGCAAGTATTATGAGTAAAACTGCAGGATAACAACACCATAAATAAAACACATATATCTTCAAAATTTCAGATCCATCAGAATAGATACCATATTTCGTAAAATGCAAGTATTATGAGTAAAACTGCAGGATAACAACACTATAAATGAAACACAGATATGTCATATGTTGTTATTCATTCATTCACTTACTGTTTCTTCTTCTGCTTTCGAAACATGATCCATGCATAAATTTGATTTTCTTCTACAATGAGATCTTCTCCTGCTTTTACAGCTCTTTCATTGAATGGTGACATCAACTTTGTTGGCTTTTTTCTTTCCACAGTTGATCTTTTCACCATTGCATGCTTTGTTATCTCATTTTCAGTGGCTGTTTTTCCTTAATGCTTTTCATCTTCTTTCCTCGTTTGTTGATTCTGTTTTTCTTTCACAATCTCCCTCTGTATAAGATTGGATTAATTGTAAGATACAGATACATATTATGTTAAATTTTATACTGTTTATACCATTTTTGTGAGTGTTTCTGTCAGTGCTTCATCGTCATCTTCTTTTTCTTGTTCTTCTTCAACAAATTCTTTGTTCAGACTGCCAATCACTGATGCTATTTTCTTGGTGCATTATTGTTGGATCTCCTTATTGGTGGTGTTGTCTTCTCTCTCCCTGCTGGTGGTGATGTCTTCTTTCTCCTTCTCGGTGGTGCTGTCTTCTTTCTCCTTCTCGGTTGCATTGTATTCTTTCTCCTTCTCGATGTTGGTTTCTTCTATCTCATTTTCTATTGTAGTCTCTTCCATCTCGTTCTGTTGTGGTTCTTCTTCCAAGTATCTCTCTTCAGCAATGTTATTTGTTGGTTCATCATCATCAAATTCATCTTCATCATTTGGACTCTGCTAACAGAGAGATCATATTAGTTATTAGATATTGCTTCTTAATGTACAATATTTGCAATGTTTACATTGTGTAAATATTTTGAATTTTACCTCGATTTCTTGTATACCCAATCTGAAGTGTGGAGGCACAGATACGCAAAGTTTCTTTTGTAGCAGAGATGTAGGAGTTTCGGATGTGTCTAGGGAGTGTTTTGCTTCTATTGCTTCCATAATCGTCTCCAGACTTTTCAGCCAACTTGGATTGCTCCATTCATCTGCTATTACAGGATTCTCGCTCAAAGGTGCATTCTCTAGTTGTTCTGTAACAATTGGAGATTGTACACCTAGCAGATTCCTGGAAGTTTCAACATCAGCTTTGAAACTTATGTTTTGATGTATCTATGCCGGTGCATCCTTGATCATAAGAATCGGCTTTGACATAGATTCTGCCATTGTTTTTGCAGTGTTTATGATCTTGTCAGTGTACTACTGGTCGGCTTCAGACATTGCACCGTCATCTTCATCATGCATGCTTTTCTTTTCACTTTGTGTTTCATACTTTTTCAGACTGGGTTGTCTAGTGTCAAATCGTTGTGCGATGTGTCCATGACCAAATCCTCCACTTCTCATATTCGCTTTTTGTCTTGTTCTCAAAAGCGTACTTGACCATGATTTCATGATGGGGTAGGTTCTATGAATCACACGCGTGTACAATTCCACTCTATCCACATAGAAGAGTTGTCATGGAAGAGTAATCTATAATTAGTATATTGAATAGATTTATGGAAAGTAATGCATAATTGAAAATAAGTAAATGTTGTAAAACAATAGATTAATGAAACTATATATAAAAATGAATCATATACTTACAATTGGCAGCAGGGCTGGTCCAGTAAAGCACACCTTATCCTTCTTTGCCCAATTGTCTTTGTGACGAATCAGGGCAGTCAGCATGTATCTGCACTAGTTCAGATTTATGATGTTATATGTGGGGCTCCAAGCTTTCCAAGATCTTTGGTTTGATGTAGTCGTCGGCAGAATTCTCTATCAGACAATGTTCGAGAAGGATCAGGAACTGTCTCTTGAACCAATCACCTCCATCGGTTTCAAATTTCATAGCATCTGCAACATCTACTGGACGGATGCAGCCTTTTTTACGTTTAAATTTTGAATTCCATTGTTTTAGCAGTGGGGATTCATCTTATTTTCTTCTTCTTTTGATCTGTTGAGGTCCCTTTGGTATTCCAAAAATGAACCATACATCTACCTCTGTTAAGTGGATCTTGTTGTTCTCCGGCAGTATCAGACTACAGCTTCTCGCATCAAATGATGATATGCACCAGTAAGCAATCTTGGCTGGAATTTCATTGATCTTCAGATTGAATATTTGCATGAAACCGATGTCTTCTATTGCCTTTTTTTGTGCTTCGTTCAACTCTGATAGTGCTTTTATCAGCATATCTGGACTACTCCTGCAAACTAAGCTTTCGTATTCTGATTCTGGATCCACGGCATTTGATGTTGGTTGTTGTATTAATTGAGGAATCCTTTCAGATTTTGATTTCTTTACGGCTTTCTCTGGCTTTTTGCTTGCAGTTTTTTGCTTTTTTGCATCCGCAAGATGAATTATACATAATCAGAGCAAGCATTGAAGTATAACATTCATTTTATTGACATTTATATTC
>JAPKLW010000693.1:102475-189953 GCA_026898455.1 Plectranthus barbatus
ATTTTTGTTACGTTTTACTTCATTTTTGCTACGTTTTACTTCATTTTATGTTGTAAAATATGCATTAAAGTCATCAACTTTTCTTGGAGGCAAAATCATATTAACCTTTCTAATGGTTGTTCTAAGTTGTAAAATATGTAGAGAAACAGATTCGGTGTTTTTTATTTTCGATGAGACTAGATTTTTAGATGTGAAACACAGATTTACAGTTATTTTCAACATATTTAGGGTTCATCTAGCTTTATATTGCATTTTTAAGCAATAATACATGCATATCATCTACCCAGACACCAATAAACATGAATATTTTCTTATTCAACTTATTCGTTTCATCTATCAACTAAATATTCAAATATTTTTATGATTCTAACGTTTAATGCTTAAAAAACCTCTGAAAACTCAACATTATACGTGCGAAGTTGATAAAATAAGAACAAACTCAAAAAAACTCACCGGCATTTGGTAGAACTGTCTCTGAACTTCTTTTAGGAGCCATTTTTGAGTATATTTCTTGAGAAAACTTAGAAATCTGCGGGGAAAGCGCCTAGAATTCCAGAGAAGAACCGTCGAAATTTTGAGAAAATTTGAGAGAGGAATTGAAATTGTGTTGAATGTGAAGAGTTTTTTTCGAGAATTGTATCAAAAAGTTGCGATGGAACGGCATAATGATGAAACCGTGTAGCAGTTCTGTAAATTTCGATATTTGATATTATTTCATTAATTTTTTTTTTTTAATTTGTGTTAATTCAAAACTGAAGTAAAAGTGAGGTAAACTGCACGATGTGGTAGGTTTGTGGTTGGTCTTTGTAAATGTTCTTTTACGATTGTACCCTTTACTACATGATATATGAGAAAAACTGTCGTGTTTTTGAAATTGCTGACATTGAATCCCGTGCATCGAATTAATGAGATGGACGTCTGTGATTTATTCTTATTTCTTATAATATCTCTTATTCTCACCTGATCACTACCCTATATATATATATATATAGGAGGGATCATGTGAGAAAAAATTCACCTATAAGAAAAAAGAATGAATCATGTCCATCAGATCTAAAAAATTCAATAGTTGATATTTAATCAAGTAACAATTTAAACACAATCAAGCAAAAAAGTAATCAAGCAACAACTAAAGTACAATCAAGCAGCAACTTGAATACAATCAAGCAATGTCGTGAATGTAATCAAACATCTTTCTCACTTTCTCACGTTAAGACTTTTCTCACCGGATCCGCTCCCTATATATATATATATATATATATATATATATATATATATCCACTCAAGTGCTAAAATTAAAGTTTGTGTGCTAAATAGGAATGAATCTCAGCCATTGGATTAATAGATCAATGGTTGAGATTAAAGCATTAAAATTAAAAAATTAAGCATAATTCTTGTTCGTGCTTAATTGCTTTATAAATCATTCTCAATTTTATTAAGTATGATTTATAAAGCAAAAAAGCATAAAATCTAGAAAAATGTTTTTATCTCAACCGTTGATTTTGAGATGAATGGTGTAGATTCATTCCTATTTAGTACAAACTAACTTTTAGTATGAGATCCACTCCCTTTATATATATACATATAATGGATTCGGTGAAAAAAAATATTTTGTGAGAAAGTTGCTTGATTGTGTTTACCACGTTGCTTGATTGTGTTTTAGTTTTTGCTTGATTGTATATCATATGAGAATTATTTTTAACGTGATAAAATGAGAATAAATGTGAACCATTCAATATTACAGATCAATTATCAAGATAAAATGATTTCCCTTATATTTTCGTATACATTATATGCGCTAAATTGTGCATTATTCTATTTTATGATAATTTGTAATTTTTTTTTCTATTTCCTGTAATTAAATTATAAAAACTTTAAATGATAATAACTCACCCAATTTAAATCATTTTCTAATGTATTATTTATCGCATTAAAGATAATTTTATAATCTTTTAAAATAAATCCCTATTGCATATTCTTGATGAATAAAACCTATAACAAATGTAAATATTAGTGATTCTACACCTCAATCGCGTAACATTGCACATAATTACATAAAATGCATGCACAATTGTACATAAAATGAATAATATTGTGGTATAAAATGAACTATATGATGAATTGAATACATTATATTCAATGAGAAAAATGCATATTTGACAGCGATATAATGAACAAAATTTAATATAAAATGACGTTAACATATAATATCTTATTTTATGTAATACAATGCGATTATAAAGCATTTATGATAGAGATATAATGAATATATTTTAAGACAAAATGACGTGAACACAAAATATTTATTTAATGCAATAAAATGAGATTAAAAATATAATTACTTCATTGTTTAATTCATTACATTAATGATATATATGATTTAGAAACAAAACTCATATGTTCAGCCTTTAAAAGTTTATTTCAAGAATTATTTTGGAATATTTTGATGCATATATAAGATAACAATTTGATATGTGTGTGAAATGGCCCATTTATTGATGTGTTTGAGTGCTTGTTTGTGTTCATTTCACCCACATATCCTAGGTTTTTGTTCGTTTTTGTCGTGTTTTGTGTTGCTGTTATGATGTAGGGAAGCAAATGAGCATATTTCATCAAGTTTAGCCAATTTTTGGTGGAATTTCGACCCGGATTTTGCCCAAGCTTTAGAAATATAGACCCGGATGGAGCGAGGAGCAGCAGGGTGAGAACAGAGCCAAATTCCGGTCCGGACTAGTTTCGGTTCAGCCGAGATTTGCCTCTGTTAGGCAGATCTTGACCGAACCTTGCAGAGCTCGGCCGGGATCTACTCTACAGAAGCAAATCCCAGTCGAGCTGATTTCATCCAGGGCGAGATCCTGCGTGCTGTTTTGGCAGTTTTTCAGTTTTGAAGGATCCAGGTCAAGCTGATTTCATCCGGGGTGAGATCGGGGTCTGATAACTTAAATATAAAAGATGGAAAAACGCATTGGGAAAGAACTTTTGGCAAAATTACAATGGTTACTCACTAGAATTTCACTTCCCACTCTTTCCAACCCTCAACCAAGGTGGATCTAAGGACAATCCAATCCAATTGGAGGAGATATGAAGATCAAGGCACATATCAAAACTAAATCCACTCAATTTGGGGAAATTTCTATCTCTCTTTTACATTTTAATGGATATATGTAATTTATCTTATCAATTGAACCGAATTACAGGTATGTGTAGCTAAATTCCTTGGGATATTGGTTGAATGAAGCATTGAATTGTTTGATTGAGGTTGAATGAAGCATTGGATTGCTTTATTGAGCTTGGATGTATGTTTACCTTCACCTATTTGATTGCACTCACTAGAGTTTATTCTTAATCACATAGTGTAGGCATTAACCAACTATGTGTGTTATAGGCACCAAAATTACAGCCAACACGCGGATCTAGGTGTCGCGAATAGTGTAGATGCATATAGAATTTGATCCAATCCCTGTGCAGAGATATCCTATAGGTCGATTGTTTGAGTTAGGTGCAATAACGTGATTGTTTGAGTATCTAGTTTCATCA
Organism: Plectranthus barbatus; assembly: GCA_026898455.1. Taxonomy (NCBI): domain Eukaryota; kingdom Viridiplantae; phylum Streptophyta; class Magnoliopsida; order Lamiales; family Lamiaceae; genus Plectranthus; species Plectranthus barbatus. The sequence goes on from JAPKLW010000693.1 coordinate 106,013, forward strand.
ACTCCTAGTTCATCGGTGCTTAGGGGATTAGGAAGTTTATGGTAGATTGATCATCTTTGGGTGAATTAAATGATTGTTTGCATCATTCTATTCAATCTTATGGATTCAATGTGGAATTTTAACCAATGTCCTTTCTTACACCATTTGTTGAATTAGATTGCCTTGTGATTGTTCTCACATTTGTAATTGAGTGTTGAGTATTGATGATGATTGTTGAGATAATTCATGTTTTGGTAATTGATTTCTAGAATAGATAGATAGATTTACTCATTGCCTAGGATAATAAAAAGCTCAACGACTATTTCAAGCTTAGATACAAAAGCAACACATCATTAACTAGTATTCTAGCATGCGAACTAAGAAGTATCCAAATTTGACATATTTTATCCTTGATTAGCTAGGAATTTAAGCGATTGAATTTCTTAGCGCATCAAGTTTTGGCGCCGTTGCCGGGGACTTAGTTGAGTAGTTTGCTAGATATTAGTGAACTTGAGTTGCTTGTAGTCTAAGTGTTTGTTTAATTTTTTGTTTGACTTGAAGTTTGTTTGTTGGTTGACTGGAGCTTTTGGATTCTTGTAGGTGGTTTATGATCACGAGATCCAAAGCTTGTTTGTTAGAGGAGCAAAAGCTAAGACAAAGAGTTGAAGGTGTTGAATTGGAGATGGAGAATTATAGAGACGAGACGGAAAGGATGGATGAACTTCAAAGACAACTAGAGGAGATGAGGTCAGCTTTCAATGGAAGAAATAAACCAAGTAGGCCTCTACAAAATCTTTTTTGACCACAAGGAGACAATGCCATGGGAGGTTTTAGGCTAGGGGTCAATGCGACACAATTCGAGATCAAGCCACAACTTGTGCAAATGATCCAAAACAATCAATATGGTGGCCATCCAATGGAAGACCCAAACGACCATATCTCTCAGTTTTTGGATATTACCAACACAATCAAGATAAACAAAGTGCCTCAAGACCACATTAGGATGAGACTTTTCTCATTCTCGCTTCGGGATGGAGCGAGGCATTGGTTTGAAGGGTGGGATAAGGTGAACATTGCCTCTTGGGATGAGTTGCGTGAAAATTTCAAGTTTTTCCCACCGAGCCTTACCATTAAGCGGAGGACTGATATAACCTCATTTGGTCAAAGGTATGATGAACCCTTGTATGAGGCTTGGGATCATTTCCGGGACTTGATCCAAAGGTGTCCGAGGCATGGTTTGTCGAGGACCAACAAATATGCGAATTCTATGGGGGTCTCAACTACGAGACCAAGGTCATGATGGATGCATCATTGGGTGGCTCATTTTTAGACCAAGAGGAGGGTGAAGCATGGAGAACTATTGAGAAGATGGCCGAAAATAGCTACCAATGGCTGAAAGAGAGAAAAGATTACCTAACGGTAAAGACGGTGGATGAAAGGAATGAGAGTGAAGAGTTGAAGGATCAAATTGCTATGATGCAAAAGAAATTGGATATTCTAAATACCTCAAGTGGGAGGAAGGATGAGTTGATGATGGTAAAGAGGGAAGAGATGTACTCGGAGAATGTGAGCTTTATGAATCAACGAATAGGGGGATTCAACAACAATCATGGCCCCTACAATCCATCGGGTAATATGTACTATCACCCTTCCAACCGCTTCCATCACAATTTCTCTTATGCTAACCCGAACAACGCTTTGAAACCTCCTATGTAATTGGAGAACATTAGGGGTAGTTCACAAGGAGGATATATGGGAGGAGGTGGTAGTCGGAATGAGCATCATGAAGCAAGAAGGAATCTGAATGAGGAGATTGATAAAAGGTTTGAGAAATATGACGGTATGCTTGCCGAGATCCAAACCCAAATCTCTTCGATAGCTAAGCAATTGAGCGGGAGCACAAAGTGGGTAAATTTTCGAGTGATACAGAGACTACCCAAAAGAAAAGTTGCAACGTTGTTGAAGAAGAGCAAGGAGATGAGGATAAGATCTTGGTAATGACTCATAAGGAGGAGAAGTTGGAAATTGTTGAAGAACAAAAGGTTGTGGAAGAAGAATAACTTGAGAAAGGTGAAGAAGTGAAGGATAAGGTGACTCAAGAAGTGGAAGTGCATTTCTTTGACTATGTGAAGAAGGGTGACATCGAGATGCCATTACCGGAAGAAGTCCAACGAGTTCCAATGTTGGACAAATTGATTGAAGATGAGTCAAGGTAAAAGATTGATTTAAAAGAGGAAGAACCTTTAGTCGAAGAAGAGGCAAGAGAGGATGTTGGAGTCAAGTGTGAGAGGAAATTTGCAAGCAAAAAGGAGGACCCAGGAAGCTTTGTGATATCTTACATGATTGGAGATACCATTGTGGACAAAGTTTTATGTGATTCCGGAGCAAGCGTTAATGTAATGTCGTGGATTTTGTTCAAAGAATTGAAGGTTGGGGAGTTGAAACCTACAACTCATGTGTTGCAAATGGAAAACCATGAGTTATTTTGTCCAAGAGAAGCAGTTGAGGATGTCAATGTTGAAGTATTGGAGTTAAATTTTTCGGGAGTTTTCTTGGATGTTGACATGAAAAATCGAGGAGGAATCCACTTAATTTTTGGTAGATCATTTTTTAGAACGGCCTATGCTTTCATGGATGTCAAGAATGGCGAGCTTACCTTTCATTTTGAAGGAAAGGAAGTGGTGTTCCTTTTTCCCTCGAAAGATGTGGAAAGTGTGAAAGAAGGAAGAATGTAGGAGATTGCAAAAATGAAGAAAATTTGGGTTGAGAAAGGAGTTGGAACTAAGAGATTGAATGCTTGTGAGGACCCTAGGATGGCTAACATGGATGAAGACAAAGATGAGTATGATGACCCGGGAGATTACTTTGATCAAGGAGGAGTGCGAACCAAAAAAGCAAGAGTTGAAGTTAATCCACCTCGAAGTGCAAGAAGGAAGTTTATTTTTCTAGGTGAGTCTTGGGACATGGATTGAGGTATGAGTTCCAGTTCTTCTCCATTTGATAATGATTGAAGTCAACGAGGTTTGAAAAGTCAAGCTAACGACTTTAAACAAGCGCTTGTTGGGAGGCAACCCAATTTTATTTGTTTTAGTTGTTTTGCGTTTGAATAAATGTTTAGTTTGTTTGGTTTTGATGGATAAGATAGAAATGATGTTTGACTTGGGGGATGAATGATCTTTAGATATTTTTGTAGATATCTTGTGTCGTGTTGATGAGAAATTGAGTTTCGAGGATGCAAATTTTGCCCTGCAACTGGGAAGGTTGATGAAAAGAGGCCGGAGAGCAAGAAAATAGACCAAAATTTCACCCAAGACCGAAATATCTCGCCCCAACCTGCTGAAGGTCGGCCGAACCCGGCCTTCTGTTGCCTTGGGTTCGGTCTATATGGACCGGGAGAACAAATTCTTGAGGGACAGAGCCGAATGCCGACCGAACCCAGCTCAATGTTGCCATGGGTTCGATCGAGCTGGGTTGAAATTTTTGAAAAATCAAGGGACATGCGAAAATTTTGGTCGAGCTGAGCTAGTACTGGCCAGGATCTGGCGTGGTTTTTCAATGGATCTAGGGCTCATTTCGCCCCAACTCATTTCTCTCGAAATTCTCACTTCTAAAATTCAAGTTCTTGCTTAACCCATTCATTTCGTGTGATCCTGAACTATGATTTGTTGCTATGGCCAGCAAGAAAGCTCGTGCAAGTCAATCTACTTCAGGTATCCGTTGCCTTGACCAATTCAAATATGAGGAGTTTGCAAGGTACAAAATCGTAGTGGAAAAGAACGTGGTGGGCACGCGGTATCCCTGTAGTGTGACTTTGGAAGCATTGGAGTTGAAGGAGGATGTGTGGAATCTCTTCAAGGGCCTTGGATGGAAGAGTTACCTGATAGGGATGTGGCCAGCCTACATGAAACTCACCAAGGAGTTCATGGTTACTGTGACGGTGATGAAGGGTGCCGGAAGTACTCTCATCTCTGTGGCATTTGAGGTTAGAGGTCGTGAGTATATTTTGCGTAGGCAAGAGCTTGATGAAATCTATGGTTGTGATAAGGATTCTATTTTTGTGCCTGATAATACGAACATAGGTGAATTTTGGGAGTCTGTTTCTGGGGTGAAAGCTGAAGGTGTTTTTTATATTTAATCTTCTATTTGTGGTCGGTATGAGTCGGGGAATGTGCTTCTTTTTAAGATGTATATGTTGTATGTGATGATGCATGGGTTGAAGTTCTCGATGGGGGGAGTTGTTATGGATGCTTGGAGTCGTGTTCTTGGTATGAAAACCACCTCACTCTGTGGTGGGGGAATGCTCATCCCTATTATCCAGCATTTTAGTATTCGTTTGACTGGTTCATTTTCTTCTGGTTTGCCTTTGGATATTGCCTCACTTGTCGCTGGCAAATTGTTGGTTCCTGCTCATCGACGGGGTTATTATTACAAGTTTGGGGATAAAGTGATTAAGTTGCCCCACTCGGGGTTGACTACTGTTGATGACTTGAATGATCCCTCCAGCTGGTTGATGGATTCTGAAGATACCAAGATTTTGTTAGTATTCTTACTAGCAATGGTTACTTTCATTCCAACAACTACTTGGCACAACAGCAGCAATAACAAGGAGTTGGAGAGGGATCTAGTTCTCGAGCACCGCCCTTGGAGGAGTGGCAGCAACAGATGTTTTCATTGATGCAGATGACCTCTAATTCTGTTGAATCTTTGTCTGTGTCTATGCAGGGACTTGATGTGCGTATGACTGCGATGCAGGGGACTTTGCTACGTTCAACACAAGCTACTTTGCTGATCAAGCTGCTACTGCTTCTAGTTTTGAGGGCATAGACCGGAGACTTGATGAGATTCATGGTGATGTTTGGGAGTTCCATCGCCATATTCCTAGGCCATACCGCTGCCTCCGTGATGGATCGCCACATGACCGAGAGAAGTGATGGGGCACCGTCCACCTATTTGACAAACTTAGTCTCACTTGACTAAGTTTTGGGGGATGTGCCAGTTGCCAGTGCTTCGGTTTACTCTTCTCCTCTCCCTACCTTGCTTTTATTCTACCTTATCTTGTTTAGATAATTTTCCTTTATGTTTCGATTTAGATATTTGATACATTTTGATGATTCAATTGGGTTTTATTATACTCCATATTTTTGGGATTTGGATGATGGATGCTTGAATGGTTTTCATTTTTATGAATGGTGTGTTTTGAGGATTCATTGTCTTACTCTTTCAACATTTTTGTGGTTGGATGATTGATGAATGGATTGTGGAATGTTGGAGGTGCTAGTGGTACATTGTTTTAATTTGATTTAAGGGGTGGAATGTTTGGTGGAAAGATATTTGGATGAGAGGATATTTGATGGAATGTTTATATTTTTGTCAGGATGAATTGTGGAAGTGTTTTGAAGTGAAACTTTGATAGGTGGATATGAGCTTTTGTTGAGATGAATTATGCTCAAATGGTGGTGTATTTGTGTTTTTGTTTAGTACGTACAATAAGGCGATGGAGAGCGGTTGGATCGTGGATATCGATGGGTAACACATTCTATCGTACCTCTTGCCATTTTGGTTTTGATTGTTGATTGCATAGTTATTATTCTAGGTTGTTTGCATGTTTGTGTGATTGTGTGTTTTGTGATGAACCCGAATTAGACTTGAGATTTACTTTTGATGAACTAGTGAAGTTTGATTTCTACTTGAACTTATGATAGGGCAGAATCATTGATATCGAAGCATGCTTAGGTTAAACTTTTGAACTACCGAGTTTTGCGTGTGTTAATGCTTGAGACTTGACAAAAGCCGTGAGAATTGAGCTATGATATTGTCATATCTTTTCGATTTTGAGAGGCGAGATTGAGAGTGAGAAATCTAGAACTTGCATCCGTTCTCTATCTATTAGCATGAGCTTTTGACTAGAAAATGATCTTAGGCTATCAATTCCAAATCCTACCTTGCACAGTGGGGGCATAAAGTGTTATATTTTATCGTTATTTTCCTTTCATACAATTGTTCCCCATGATTGAGCTTTATTGAAGATTTTTGTTTGATATATGCTTAGGAACAAGTTTGGGGGATGTGTGTAATAAGGGTGAATACAGATGGTGTGAATACGAGTTGGGAATTTTTTGGTTTGTTTTGGTGAATTTGATCCCGTTTGATGAAGCAAGAAAGAAAAAGAGTGTTGAAAAGAATGATGGTGCAAAGTATGAAAGATGAGCACCAACGAAAAAATTATTGTGAAAAAGATAAAAAAAAGAGAGATGAGGTGAAACATGCAAGGGCATGAGGAAAAAGAAAGAAAAAATGAAAAAAAAAAAGATAAACTAAAAGAAGGGAATGTGAAGTCGAATAAACCTTGGGATTGGTGGTTTGAAGCAATTGATTGGGGGTTTAGGGAAATTGAGGGGTTTAGTACCCTTGGGCCTAAGATCACCTACCTTTTAGACAACCACATTATAACCAAGAGAAAGAACTTTTTGATTCTAGAATCTAGCTCGTTGTAGTATATTGGTGAGAAATGATGCAAGCCTAAGGAAATCGAACTTGATATCTTGTGCTTGAGTGGTTATAATCCTAAACACGAGAGGGAGTGAATTTCATTGCTTTTATCAATTATGTTGAGAGATTTGAGTCTCTTGTATTAACCATTGCACAAATTTAGGTGATAATCTCATTTGATTGAGGCATGCTAAGATAGATATGATGAGCTATAAGGTATTGCACTAGGTAGATTGATTTCTTTACTTTGTTTTGATTGAGGACAATCAAAGGTTTAAGTTTGGGGGGATTATGATATGTGTGTGAAATGACCCATTTATTGATGTGTTTAAGTGCTTGCTTGTGTTCATTTCACCCACATATCATAGGTTTTTGTTCGTTTTTGTCGTGTTTTCGTGTTTTGTGTTGTTGTTATGATGTAGGGAAGCAAATGAGCATATTTCATAAAGTTTAGCCCATTTTTGCTGGAATCTTGACCCGGATTTTGCACAAGCTTTGGAAATATCGACCCAAATGGAGCAGAGGAGCAACAGGGTGAGAGCAGAGCCAAATCTCGGTCCGGACCAGTTTGGGTTCGGCCAAGATTTACCTCTGTTAGGTAGATCTCGAACCAAACCCTGCAGAGCTCAGCTGGGATATGCTCTACAGAGGTAAATCTTGGTCGAGCTGATTTCATCCGAGGCGAGATCGGGGTCTGATAACTTAATTTAAAAGATGGATAAACACATTGGGAAAGAACTTTTGGCAAAATTACAACGGTTAATCACTAGAATTTCACTTCCCACTCTCTCCAATCCTCAACAACCCTATCAAGGTCTCCTTTTTCTAACTTGCAGTGTCTTTTTTCTCATAGCAGGTGGACTTTTGTTGTTTCAGTCAGAACAGCTATAAGCCAATCCAAGAAATATTTGATGGTCAATTATTGGGATGAACAAGGTTTTGAGTAACTCAGAATTTAAGATCTACTTTCTTAAACTCTGGTCTTTAGAAAGTTCTTAGCTTGTGCTGGCTTGCTTGTGTCTCTTCTACCTGGTTCAGAAGCACCATGTCGGTGACACTTATTTATAAGCTCCGTGCTGGTGGTTTACCAACTTGTGATAATGTGTCAGCCAGCTTCCTACAAAGATGTTTTGCTGGTAAAACACAATTAGTCAGCAGTCTCCAAAAAAGCTTCTTTGTCGGTGAAAACTTCGCCAACAAATCTCCTAAAGCTTGTAATTAGCTCCTATTACAACTCAATAATTCATATTCAGGACATTACAAGTTTGAGCTAATCTAGCTAGAGACACTATATCTAGTGGAATTTGACTCATCAAAATAATGTATAAGAAAGAAATTTCTAACGACTTCCCCCTTTTGATGTAGTCATACCCACTCTAAGCTGGCAAATAATGCACAAGTTTTAAGTTTACAAATTTATTATTCTACTCTATACTAAAAAATAGGGTTTTGCACAGCCTTCTCTAATGATCTTTCCCCTGACCGTGAGAGATATTTCTCGATTAATCAACGAGCGAAAAAATGATGCTTACAAATAGTGTTAAGAGCATTGATAATCTCATATTTCTACTCACTTATCGCATTGTTTTCTAATTTCTTTTATGCATATTAGTTTATTTTCAATAATAAAATGGGCATGAGTATATTTTAGAGGGCATTATGCTTTTCATGGTTAGATTTTGCAGGTTTGAGGTCAAATTCAATGAAAACCCGTACGAAAAGCAGTAGATGTTCAAAGAAATAGTCACAACTGCTTCCACACATGGAATTTAAACTAATGGAGCATGTAAATAGAAAGATATTTGGATTAGCATTCCAATACAACTGGAATCGGGTCAATCGAAGCTTGGGAGCAAAAGTTATGACTAAAACCGTGAGGAGATGCAGAAAAGATCGAAATTGATAAAATCGGGTGACGTGGAATTTTGCGTCGATCGACGCAAATTATTTTGGAAAAATTCTGGAAGATTTTCACATATTTTGGGCATGATTTGCTAAGGATTCAAGATGTACATCAATTTGAAAACCTTGAAGACCCAAAAAGGGAAGTTTCAACAAGGAAATCATTCCTTTCGAAGTTTTGGGCAAAATTTAAGAGGAAATTGCCTAATTTCATCAATTCTAAACATTCAAGAGCTTTACCCAACTCCTATATAAGTCTAGTTCATTTCTTGGTATCCAGTTCATAATTTAGTTTTCAATTTGAATTTAAGTTTTTTTTTAGTTTTCAAGAGCTGGATCAAAAACTTCATTTTCTTGTATATTTATTTTTCACTAAGTTTATTTAATAAAATCTTTAATTATTGTTTCAATGTTTATTTTCAATATGCTAGGCTAAATTCTTTATCAGATTCTAGAGTTTCTCTATTTGTGATACATGTTTTGATTCGAATTATTCAAACCCTTGAATTGGTTTAAACTCTTTGGTTTTGTTTCAAATCTATTTTTTAGTTGAAGGATCGAGAGATGAAGATTGGAATATGTTTTGTTATTAATTGATAGACCGAGAGGTGAAAATTAATAATAGGAAGGAATAGTTTAATATGATTGATTTTCTATCCGACCAAGAATAATTCAATTATAGATTTAATTTGATCTTTATTGAGATTGATTAACTTGGGTTTTTGAGATACATTGGAGATAATCACTAGCTAATAATATAGATTTTAATTGCCTGATCAAGGAATTAATTCCATTTTACCAAGATTTTCCACCAAAAGTATTTTTATGGGTTTGAATTATTTCATACATGTTGATTAGTTTGGTAGAATTCCCTAGGATCTGCGCTTTCTCTTATTTTAATTTCTTTTAAAGTTCTTTTCATAAAACCCAAAACCCCTAAACTTGGATTCACCCAAACAAAAGATTGAAAAACAATATTCAGTACATGAAATACATTATCCCTGTGGGTTCGACAACCTTAGGATTCTTATTTATTTTCCCGTGCTATAATCTGTGTGGACATTTTGCATCGATTAAGCATCAAGTAAGAGTTCTAATGAGCAGAGAGTGAGACAAAGAGCCATTAATGCAAGATCAGGATCTTTTAGAGACTTGTAACAGAAGACTTGACTTATTCTGCGTCCGTTACACTTCTAAATTCGTACAACATCCAATGTCGTGGTGCAGTCATATTCCTCATTTGGTCTGCATCACATTAAATGTGATGTGTGAATGTGGGTCTTGATAACTCCCACCCTTAAATGTGGGTTTTCTTTTATTTGAATTTCTTTTAAAGTTCTTTTCATAAAACATAAAACCCTTAAACATGGATTCACCCAAACAAGAGATTAAAAACTATATTCAGTACATGAAATACATTCTTTGCACTGTCCCTGTGGGTTCGACAACTTTAGGGTTCTTATAAATTTATTTGCTCGTGCTATAATCTGTGTGCAGATTTTGCATTAATCAAGCATCAAGTAAGATGTCTAATGAGCAGAGAGTGAGACAAAGAGCCATTAATGCACAGTTAGGATCTCTTAGAGACTTGTAACAGAAGATTTGATATCTTCTGCGTCTGTTACACTTCAAAATTTGTACCACATCCGATGGCGTGGTGCATTCATATTCCTCATTTGGGCTGCATAACATTAAATATGGTGTGTGAATGTGGGTCTTCATAACTCCCGCCCTTCAACATCTGTGCCTGTTTACAACTAGTATGATATAGGGCTTCTCATTCAGAATGATCTACCCCAAAATTTAAAGTCCTCTCTGTCAATGATGTCGTTCCAGGAATTTACCAGTCTAACCCTTGGTAAGTTACCAACTATGAGAAATTTTGCTAGTTGCATATTTTACCAGTTTGACCCCTAATAGAATATGAGATGTACATCTGCCATCTAATTTCTTCTAAGTACATCAGCTAGAAAGATGTCAACAATAACACACTTGGAGCTGAGACCCATTGTTGTCTCCAGAAAACCTATTGTCACATTTGAGAGCTTGGACTCAAATGTATTCCATTATTCTTCAAGGGTGTGATTGAGAGCTCGGGCTCAATCTTCTTCTTGCTAGATTTCATCAAACTCTAACATTCCGAGCTTGATGCACAACTCCTTGAACCATGTTCTGGGAGAGGCTTGGTGAAGATATCTGTTATCAGGTCATCTGTCTTAAATATACTCTGCCGAGATATCATGCTTCTTCACGTGGTCTCGAATGAAGTGATGTTGGATATCGGTGTGCTTTATTTTGGAATGATGAATATGATTCTTCGTGATGCATATCGCACTATTGTTATCACAATAGATAGGGATACATCTGGTGCTGACATTATAGTCCACCAACTACTGTTGGATCCATAATATTTGACCACAACAACTGGTGGAGGACACATATTCAGCCTCCATGGTGGAGGTAGCAACTGAGTGTTGCTTCTTGCCAAACCAGCTGATTAGTTTGTGACCCAAGGACTGACAGATGCCACTTGTGCTTTTTCGGTTGATTCTGCATCCTCTAATGTTCGGATTTGAATATCTCTTCATACTTGGGAAACTGAATTCCTAAAGATCGTGTACACTTAAGGTTTTTGACGATCCTCTTGGCATCCTCCATGTACGATTTCTTTGTATTGACTTGAGATCTGGCGCACACTCCGATGGCATATGAAATGTCAAGCCTGCTGGCTGTTAAATAGAGCAAGGATCCTATGATGTTTGTGTATCTGGTTGGATTCACTAGTTCTCCCTCTTCATGTAGAGTTAGCTGGATGTGGTGTTAATTGGAATCCTCAATGACTTTGTCCTCTCTCGACATAATTTGCTGATAAGTTTTGTTGTATACTTCTTCTCGCCGATAAAGATACCCTCTAGAGTTTATTGAACTTGAAGTCCTAAGAAGTATGATATCTTGCCCATCTCGAAGTTACTAAGTATAAATTATGAAATTTTCTTGTGAAGGTCGAGATTCTTCGATCCGAAGATGATCTCGTCCACATAGATATAAACCATTAAAATATCTTCAGCATTTCTTATTAGGAAGAGGGTCCTGTTAATCTTCCTTTTTCTAAAGCAATTCTTCATTAGATATGTTAATTAACTGATCAAACTAACTAATTTCGATCGATTGAGTTTTTAATTAAGTAAACTAAATAAATTAACCTATTTTTTTAAAATTTATACTCTGTATATCAGCCATAGAAAATTTATTTGCTCTTATGACTAAAAATAGGCAAGTCAATTTCTGAGTCCATCAAAGAAGAAGGCCCAGGACGAAGTCCAAAAATATAAGAAAAGTGTTTTAAGGCAAGCTTTTTTGACCGAACTGACCTTCCGTCGAACCACTTCCAGATTGAACTACTTCTCGGCCGAAGGAAGTAGCTCGAACACAATTTTAAACCTGATTCTGAAGGCATGCCTCAGAGGAACAAAAGCAGCACTTTGTCGAAAAGATGTGTCCGTTTGAACCACCATTTTAGCTGAAGAGATGCAACCATTCATTTGAGCTGCATTAATTGTATTCAATCCTTATAAATAGTGCTTCATTTATTGTTAATCATTACATTGAATTTAGCAATAAATACATCAAAGCAAACAAGTTCAACTAGCTACAAAGTGTAACTATCTTTATTCTATTTATTTTCCATTCAATTTTTGAATTAATATTTTATCAAGTACTCTTATAAATTGAACCTAAAAAATCGAGCATTAACAATTGGCGCTAGAAGGAGGGCTCAATAAGAAAGAAAGATAAAAAAATGAAATATGGAACACAACAACAACAGCCACAACAACCAGCCAGTCGAACACGGAGTTTTTCAAAGGCAAATTGAGTTCGAAGCTGAACTCAAGGGGCGAGAGGAAGAATTCCGACACCTGCAAGAGGAGAACCGCAGGGTAACCAGAGAGGCCGAAGCTCTTCAGCGACAACTGGCTTTAAATCAAAATGAAGACCAGGACGAGACTTAGTCGAGGAGTCGCACCCCACTACCAGATCCAAGCGAGGAAGAAATTTCTTGTGTCCAGACTAACAAAACCAGTAGTAGCTGAACTCCGACTTACGCAAATGATTTGGGTAAAAAGACTAAACTGCTCGAAAAATAACTCGAGCAGATACAAAAATTCATGTTCCTAATCCAGGGGGCTCCTACTCCTCCAAAGAACCTACTCTTGGAAAGCTATGCTGAGTCTCCCTTCACTCGAAGGATATTGACAACAGAACTGTTGTCTCGGTTCACAATAACGACAATAAAAGCATACGATGGGAAGACAGACCCCAACGAGTTCATCACTCTCTACAAAATGAAAATGCATACCGCGGTGATTCCCGATCATCTACGTGAGGCCTGCATGTGCAAAACTTCCAGGGCATGCATGGACGGACCAACCATGTAATGGTTCATGCATATTTCCCCGAACTCGATCTGATCATTTTCTGAGCTGCACGATTCATTTATTCAACACTTCTCAAACAGCCGAAGAGAACCCAAAATGTCGGATGACCTATACTCAGTTGTCCAAAAGGAAAACGAATCCCTTCAGGACTTCTTGAAATGATTTAACTCCATCAAAGTAACAATTCCGAATTGCCTTGAAGAAATGACCGTTTTGGCAATCAAAAAAGGTGGAAATTGGTCAAGTACCCTTGCTCGACCATGGCTGAAGTATTAGCTAGATCCGAAACCTAAATTCGGCAAGAAGTCAAAGAGGAAAACTTCGGCCGAAGAAACAAAATGAAGCCCTATTTGAGCCACACGGAGAAGAGAAGCGAGACACGGGCCAATGTCTGATACCAATCGTACTCTGGCCAAATTGAGTCTACAAACCAGGGGGTGAAGGTGGTATAGAATACATCTCAAGATGATCCGAAGATACCTCTATAGACTACAATACCGAAGATGTATAAAATCACTAACAAAGTCCACTAGCCAAAAAAGATGTTCACAAGGCCTGAGCATAGGGATATGACCCTATACTGCGAATTCCATCAAGATCACGGTCACCGAACTAATGATTGTCGAGACTTGAAGAGAGAAGTTGATCGACTTCTAGCTAAAGGACTATTGACTTGTCCGAAACCTCCCGAGAGAGGAAAGGTTTGGACAAGAAACAAAATGAATGGTAAGGGGACTTCAAATAACCCAACACCAGCTACAAGAGTGAACAAGTAGCCTCTCCCCGAGGAGCCCCGATAGCCTGAAATTGGAAGAGTCATCAACATCCGCACTAGGGGATCCTTGATGATTCGATATTCTCGAAACATGGCAAAAAGACACTTCCGAGATATGAGGAACCAACCAATCCACCTGGTTGAGGCATCTCAATTTGAGATCTGCTTCAACGCCGAATATGAAAATGAATCTCATCATCCACACGATGATGCTCTTGTCATTACACTGATGATTGCAAACTGCCAAGTCAAGAGAATAATCGTTGACACCGGAGCTTTGTCCAACGTCATATTCCTCAAAACTCTTCGTGGAATTTAAATTTCGGAGAAAGGAATAACCGACAACCCATTCACCCTGGTTGGATTTAGCAGAGAGAACTTGAACTCCCTCAGGGAAATAACACTACCAGTATTTGCCAAAGGGCTGAACTTGTCGACCCAATTCAAAGTGGTTGACGCCCCTTTGGCCTATAATATCTTGATCGGACAACCATAGATTCATGCTATGACGGACCATAAAAGGTGATTAACTTGCCTCAAGAAGCTGTTACAAAATCACTCTTCGAACAGTACATATGACAGAGATCAAAGCCGTTGAAAATGGTTCGGAGATTCGAATGAAAATTCATCTCGAACAACCTTTGTGGGAGAAAAATTATCCGAAGAGCAGAGGCACAAGATGGGGGAGTTTCTCACTCACAATATAAGGAACTTCGCATTTTCCCACGCTGACATGCCTGGGATCTATCCAATGATTATCTCACTAAAACTACATGTCAGTCCCAAGATTCAGCCGGTTAAGCAAAAATGATGATGATTTGCGGCCAAAAATCTTCTAAAGGTGGGTTTTGTTTGAAAAGTAAAGTACCCCGAATGGCTCGTAAATGTAGTTGTGGTCAAGAAAAAGAATGGAAAAAATAGGATTTGTGTGGACTACATGGTGAAGGGATTCGTGAACTGAATCTTGAAGTCCGTTTGCCAAGATCGTTAATTGGAATATCAAAAATAAATTGCTACGCCTATAATTATTCCTAGCATGCTCCTATTGATTATGCATAAGGGGGTTTATGCGGAATACCTTGATTGTAGAAACCTGAAGAACGAGTGCGTAGAGATTTGATCCTTGATCCTTTTTCCCACGCACCAAGATTTATTTCTAACAGATTGAGGAATTAAATCTATGACAATTAATGAATAATTTTCGAAAACAAGAAGGAGAGAGAAGAAAGAAGACGATCCTCCTGATTAGATCTTCTGATCTGTATCCCAACTTAATTCGAATATCTAGTGAAGATTCCCATCGGATTCCTTGCCCGATTGAGAAGCATAATTTCCTCCTCATTTCTCAGATATTAGTCGATCACCACATCTCCCAAAACAATGGTTTGTTGTGTGCAACATATGATCTTGTGGTGTGTTGAGATCTGGGGAACTGAGGCCTATTTATAGGAAAATACTGGACTTCTATTGGGCCTGAGTTTTCATGAGCCAGATCAGGGACCTGAATGCAAATTGAAAATAAGGCCTATCAATTAATTAATTTTCATATTCAACCCAGAAGATAATTAATTAATTAATATTGATTCATTCCACCAGAGAATCAATACTGTCTTACCAATTTGCTACCACGTTTTGAGGTACGGGTTGCATGGGCTCGGTCTATCCCCACATTTAAGGTTACAGACATTCGTTAAATAATTTAAGCTCTGACAAACCATTTAATTAATTAACATCTTATATTCCTGAGTAAATACACTCAAACCTTTTCACTTATGCTTGAACTTAATCAGCCTGCAAGACTTTAGCACAACGAACCTTTTAAGCTGCTCATGGAATGTCACCATCCTTTACTGGATGTGGTTACCTAGTTCCAGTACCTAACAGTCATACACAGAACGTTGTCACCTAAGATACAGATATACAGGCTCAACTAGAGCCTTTCACTGCAACTCAAAGTGATACACAATCTGCATATACTTTTGTACCTTCATATAGGCTTAGGATCTCACCAAGGCATAAAGATATAGATTCTTTTAATGTCAGATAAAAGAATCGATCTCAACTTAGGTCCTTATCAATGTGTGCCCCACACCAGCATACCAAGCCATCCAAGATAAGATGCTAATTACCGCGTATGTTGTAGCCTACACCAACAGTTTATCTCGCTAGGTCAAACGATCCATACGATCTTCTGTGTCTACTACACACCGTATGATCTCCCTATCGACGAGATAAGAGGATAATTGCATTTGCGACACATGTTTGTTAATTCAGACAGGAGATGAACATACAACATTTATGATTCCCAATATATTAACCAATCGACCTTGTACATAATATACCAATCATAATGATTTTAGTATATAAATCCATCCATCTCCCACTTATACTCAAAGCATTATATAGGTGCTTTCCAGAGTATAACTCATCTAAACTAATCTGGCTATTACATCAATCATTCTACGTGGGTGGCTTTGCCCTCAGCCCAAGGTTACGTACGTGCATTTCGTAGACCTTTTGAGGCAGAGCTTTTGTGAATGGATCCTCTAGATTATATTTTATATAAATCTTCTCTACTAGCACATCACCCCTTGCTATGATTTCTCATATAATATGGTACTTCCTTTCAATGTGTTTTGTCGCTCTGTGAATTTGTGGTTCCTTTGAATTAGCCACAGCTCCCGAATTATCACTATATACTGTGATGGTCTTGGGCAGCTTAGAAATCACGTCCAACTCCAAAAGGAAGTTTCAAAATCATACTGCTTATTTCAAACCTTCAAAAGGTGCCACATATTCCGCTTCCATGGTAGAGTCAGCAATGCACTTCTACTTTGCAGTCCTCCAAGTTATGGCCCCACCTCCCAATGTAAACACATAGCCAGAGGTGGACTTCTTTTTGTCTCGGTCTGCCAGGAAATCCGAATCAGTATAACCCACAGGGCACAACTCCTCACACTGATAGACGAGATAATAGTCTCTAGTCATTTTGAAGTATTTGAGTATGTGCTTTACCGCGGTCCAATGCGCCTGTCCAGGGTTAGATTGGTACTTGCTATCATGCCTACAACAAAGAAGATATTTGGCCTCGTGCATAGCATTGCATACATGAGACTTCCTACGGCCGATGCATATGGCACATTGCTCATCTCATCTTTCTCTTTTTGTGTCACCGGACACTGATCCTTGGAAAGATGTATGCCATGTCTGAAGGGTAACAGACCTTTCTTGACAGTTTGCATGCTGAAACGGGCAATCACAGTATCCATATATGACCCTTGAGACAAGGTCAGCATCCTCTTATTGCGCTCCCGTAATACTTTTACCCCTAGGATGTATCCTGCCTCCCCAAGGTCCTTCAAATGAAACTATTCGGATAACCACCCCTTTATGCCCGACAATACTTCCACATTGTTGCCAAATAGGAGAATATCATCTACATAAAGTGCAAGGAACACCACGCTTTCGCTGACACACAGACGGTACACGCAACTCTCGTTTGAACATTGTGAAAATCCATAGGATTTCATCACTTCATCAAAACGTAGATTCCATGACCGTGAAGCTTGCTTAAAACCATACAGCGACTTCTTAAGCTTCCAGACCAAATGTTCTTTGCCCTTCTGGCTGTTGCATATAGATGTCCCTACCTTCTTGAAGCTACCCATTTAGAAATGCGGTTTTGACATCCATCTACCAGATCTCTAGGTCCTTATGTGCTGCTATGGCTAGGAGTATATGATTTGACTTAAGCATGGCTACCGGTGAGAAGGTCTCGTCATAGTCTACACCTTCAATCTGACTATAACCCTTCGCCACCAGCCTTGCTTTGAAAATTGTAATTTCACCATTCGCTCTTGTCTTTCTTTTGTATATCCATTTTCACCCTATGGCTCGATAGCCATCTAGCAAATCCGTTTACTGGTATACTTCCATAGTTGTAAAGGATTCTATTTTCGAATCCATGGCGATCAGCCATTTGTCAGCATCTTTATCAGATACTGCCTCGTCATACGTCCAGGGATTGGTATCATCCAGTCTGCTTTCCGGGATCAAGTCAGAAGACTCTCCCATGAACATATACCTCTCGGGTTGGTGGACAACCCTCCCACTGTGATGAGGCATTTGAGCCATGTTTGTAGTTGGCACAATACTCGTTGGTCTCATACCTTGCATTGATGGCAATGTTGGTATTGCCTCACCTACTACAGGTGGATTTACCACAACACTGGGCTTTCTTGATGGAATCGATTCCTTATCCTCAAGCTCGTGGAGGATAATTTCACTCTTGGATCTATGGTTTCTTACATATTCGCCCTCCAAAAATCTTGCGTTGGTACTGACAACCACTTTCTGGTTCTCAGGATAATAAAAGTAACCACCTTTCGTTTGTCTAGGATATCCTAAAAACAGCATCAGCTTACACCTATTTTCTAACTTATCAGGTTCCTTTGTCAGCACATATGCTGGACAACCCCAAACCCTAACTCTGTTCAAACTTGGCTTTCGCCCATACCAGAGTTCCAAAGGAGTTTTAGGAACTGATTTTGAAGGTACCAGGTTAAGCAAATAGGCCGCTGTTTCCAAGGCATATCCCCAAAACCAAATCGGCAAGCTTGTATAACTCATCATCGACCTGACCATTTCCAAGAGAGTTCTATTTCTTCTTTCTGCTACACCATTTTGTTGAGGGGTTCCTGGTGCAGTCCACTGGGATGTAATCCCGTTGTCTGACAAGTACTGCAAGAACTCATTACTGAGGTATTCTCCACCACGATCCGATCGTAGTGTCTTGATAGTCTTACCTAGCTTCTTTTCTACCTCAGTCCTAAACTCATTGAATTTCTCAAAGCATTCAGACTTGTGGTGAAGCAAATAGACATATCCGAATCTTGAGTAATCGTCAATGAATGTGGCGAAGTACTCATAACCTCCACGAGCTTGTGTGGACATTGGTCCACATAAGTCAGAGTGGATCAATTCCAACACATCCTCTGCTCGAGACTGACTTGTCTTAAAAGGTCTGGTCGTCATCTTTCCCTCTATACAGGACTTACAGATTTGATGCGGTACCACTTGAAAAGAATCCAAGAGCCCATCGAATGTTAATCTTTTAATCCTCTTTAGATTGATGTGACCTAGTCTCAAGTGCCAGAGATATGTTGGATCCTCATCAAAAGAAAACTTTCTCTTTAAATGATTATTATTATTGGATGAGTTTGAAACATTCACGGAAGATTTATGAATAAAATCAATGATATAGAGAGAGTCAATAAGTTTGACACGATAGATAACACCGTTATTCCCAATGATTGAAACTCCACTATCAAAAATAACTGAATATCCATCACTAAACAACTTGGAAACTGAAATTAAGTTCCGCCGAAAAACTGGCACATATAAAACATCTCTCAAAATCAAAACATTGTTTTCAAAGCATAAAAATCTCCAATGGCTACTACTGAGACTCGCTCTCCACTGCCCATTGAGATGGTAACCTCGTCATGTATCAGCTGTCTTGTCGGCCTGAACCCCTGCATAGTATAACAAACTTGATCAGAAGCTCCAGTATCCACTACCCAAGAATACGTAGAAACTGATGCTAAACATGTTTCCGTTATAAATGCACATGACGTACCTTGTCCAGTCTTCCTGACTTGACAATCTTTCTTCCAGTGACCAGCCTTACCACATCTGAAACACTTGTCCTTTTTCCCAGGCACGCCCGGTGTCCTTTTTTACTTTTTCACAGAAGTTGTACCTTTGTCTTCTTCTTAAACATTCTTTTGCGCATCTTGCCAACCAGCGTAGCAGGACGGTTTCCTGAAGTAGCCAAAGCAATCTTTATTGTTCATGACAGCATTCAGTCTAAAGTTCTCAAAGGACTTTGGCAGAGAGTTGAGAATGATATCAACCTGCGCTTCTGCATTGATACCACCTCCGTGCCGCGTGAGCTCATCCATGAGATGAGTCATGCTTACCACATGCTCTCTGACCGAGCTACCTTCAGCCATTTTCTTTCCCACGATTTCCCTCATGAGATTGAATTTGACAGCTCGGTCTGACTCACCATAGGTCGTTGTGAGGCTGTCCATAATGTCACAAGCATTATCATACGAATGATGTTGTTGTGCATGTACCTTGGACATTGTAGTCATCATATATCATTTCATTATATTGTTTGACTTGAGCGACTTGTTATAATAGCTCTTTTCCTCACCAGTTGATGCATCAGTGGGAGCAGCCGTACGAGGCTTATCAAAAACAAACTTGTGTTCCTCTGCAACAAGGATGTAATCCAAGTTGTGTTTCCATTCTTGAAAATTGGGACCGGTTAATTGGTTTTGCGCTAAGATATTGATCACATTTTGTAAAGACATGTCTGAAAACAATAAATTAAAGCAGAAATTAAAACATAGTCGCAAACAATTGAAACAATTAAATATTGAAACCTTATGATAAAACAATATTAATGTTTCCTCCAATTTTCCTAAGTATTACTATTACAAGCAACACATGTGGACGTTTACAACAAAACACTTAACCAGAGTCCATCTTTCAATTCCAGTCCTTTAATTCCAATCCATGCCCGGGTTCCTTAGACAAATGGAAATAATAATTGGAGACTAACTTAAGACCATATTATCCTACTGAGCAGGGACATCACAAATGAGTTATACTCTGGACAATATCTAAGCTAGCTTACCACCATAGCTAACCCTCCCATATAAGGATCTGCTAGGACACACCCTGATCCCTTATAATAAGGTTGTCTCATTTAATTCAATCCCTAGAGAACTTATGAAAGCTCAATACGCAAGCTATACATGTTGACGTTTACGCATGAACACCCACTTCTCACATGAATTAAATGTTTGTTTTAGGAAATTCTATCTATTAGAACTTATGAATATGTGACTGTACTAAAAGTATGATTATCAACAAAAACTAACCCAGGTTGAAGACAACATCTCATTGTCCAACGCTGATCTAAGTGAATTAGTTGAAATTACACATTTGGTGTAATCAGCAAACTGCGTGGAGTGTGATGTGTGCGATATGTTCCTGCGATTGCTTGATGATATTATGCGTAAATATGTTTGGTACTTGCCTGACAATATGACCTTGAAGCTATTTAACTGATTGACTGCTGTAATCGAGCAATACCCTGGATATGTTAAGGGGAAATGATTAGGAACAATGCTGAGTCTACGGGAGTTGAGACACTGAGAATAGAATTGATAGGAGACTTTTGTGTAATCTCAGTAATCAGCTTTCCCATGATCAGTCAAGATTAAAGTTTTAGATAGTAGCTTTGATCGCACCAAAATGAGGGAAATTGTTAGGAATATTGTTAGACCCCGCCACAGTAAACCAATTCATTATCATTGTTGATATGTTTTGGTGGATCAAAGCTATAGAAACTCAGTATCGAGTCAATTGTAAAAAGTCATGTATAGGAATTAATACTCGAGTTGTAATAGATTAAGAAAAATGAAGGATTAAGTTTGCTGAAGGAGTCAACAAACTCATCCAATTGCTGAAGACTGCTGAAGATAATAGCGACCAACAATGCGGAGGAAGCAACGAGAATGCTGAAGAAGCAATTCTAGCAATCTGCAGAGATATCCGACGCATAACAATAAGTCAGCAGACGACAGTCAGCAATTAAAAATCAAGAGAAAGACTACAAAGCCGAACATCAGACAGACTACAAGTTACGAGAAAAACCAATCAATCAAGAGGATGGAATAATCATCATGAAGAAAAAGGGGTTCAGACATGCAAAAGATCCGTTCTGAAAAACGACGGCTAGAGATAGATGTTACACCAATCAGAGACAAAGGGACTTGAAGAGTCTCTGTCCACCACAGAAAAAGAAAGCATGCAGATAGGCGAGCATTCCCTTTGAGTCTAACGGACAAGATTCAAACGGTTGTTTGAACCTTCACCAAAGGTTCATGACTTAATACTTACAAGAGATAACAAAAGAGATCTAACCCACTCTCTCTATCATGCGAACTCAATCGAGCTAAGTTCTTCATTGAATCTTTTTAAAGCTTTCATAATAGAAGCTCGAAGACCTGTGAAGTTTATCTTCAAAAGGTATATTTGGGAATCTCTCTATTCCAGAAAGAATCTAGCAGTCACAATTACGGTGCAAAAGTGATTTTTACGATCTACGCCATCATAAGGAAAGGTTTCGAGAAGAACTATAAAACTCCCAGCAGTCGACGTCCAAGGAGAAGGGAGGTTTGTCCTCACTCTAAGGAGCGACACCGGTTGAAGATTGAAGATCGAGGTGCTTGAAGGTGCGCGCTGACTAGACGGAGGAGCTGCTCAACGTTAGAGATCAGGCCTGACCTTGTATTCATTCTTCTAGTGAAATTTTCATTTGGAGGACTGAAGAGTGGACGTAGAACAATTGTTCGAACCACTATAAAATCTTTGTGTCATTTACTACTTTGCTACGTTATTTAGTTCGTTAGTTTAACCATTTGAAACTCAACACACCAAGTGTTGTAGTATAAACTGCAATCTATCTAATGGATACACGAGCTAAAACATTTAGAAAAACACTTGCTAAGTTGAGACCTTAGCAAAACACGTGCAAGATAAACATTAATACTTCTGCTGCATATATCATAACTCTGATTGGGGACCAACAATCACTCTCCAAGCCAATGAAGAGAAGATTGTTGGGAAATTGTTCCTAAAATATTCCTTAAGATCCTATTGTAAAAGATTTTGTTGGATCAAACCTTAGTAGACAGCCGATCAATTGCTGAATTCTAGCATAGTCTAGCAACTCTCTTGTAATGTCCTGTATAGGCTAAGTATTAAGTTGTAATAGATTAGATTGCTAGAAGTATTCCTAGCAGATGAAGAAGACTACTAAAGGAGTTAGCAGTCAAATACGAAGAAGGAGATTGCTAAAGCGTTAGCAATCGAATGCCAAAAGAAGAGACTGCTAAGGATTACTACTTAGCAGTCTAAAACAAAGAAGGTTAGCAGAATGCTAAAAGAAGTTAGCATTTGCTAAAAGTCAAGTGGTAGCAGAATGCTAAGAAGTCAGCATTCGCTAACACATAGCAGATTGCTAAAGGCGTTAACAATCCAGAATCAAAGGAATCAAGAGCTAAACATAAACCAACTGCTGAGAAGTAAGCAGTCTGATACATGGTTTAGCAAATTGCTAGGATGTGTTAGCAGATCATTCCGAAAAGGCTTAGCAAAGCAAGATAGCTAATAACGACTGCTACACTACCGTTCTAACAGACGTACATGCAAAGGACAAAAGCTTTCCCGAAGTAGTTCGGAAAGTACTGTACGCCGCCAGAAAGGACAGAAAAAGTCGAACCACTCTCGGACGAAGGAACCATTGTTTCTAACGGGTATGGAAATTCAAAGTTTGAATCTCCGGATATAAAAGACATGTCCAGAAGTGAGAGACAACTACTGCTTCAATCACTACCTACACTCGCAAACATCTGAAGTTAGAGATTCCTTTGACAAAGCGAACAAGTGAAAAAGTAGTCAGTTGAGAGCACGAGATAAAAACTGTATTTAAAGTTCTCAACAACCAGGAGTGTCTTCCGTTGAATATCTGACACCGCCTTTAAGAGATTTCTTAACTTCGGTTGAGAATCTTCAATCATTGGGATACCTTCCATCATAGGAAGCCTTCAACAGTCATTTCCGAAAGGGATTGACTCTGACAGGCATTAGCCACAAAACCAGACAAGTTCAGAAGCAAACTATAATAGCTTCCCCAACAGCGAAGGACAAGTTTCACGAAGGTTCAGCCCTTGACTTGTCCGTAGTTGTGGACTGAGAAGAACGAGATAACGGAGGACAGCTTTGCTGTGGTCGGGTCGAAAGTTCACTACCTATAGCAAGTGTTCGGCAATTCCTTGTATTTCGTATACTTTCTTAGTGAAAATCTTAGCGTTTCGGCTAAGGAGTGGACGTAGATCTATGGGATCGAACCACTATAAATATTTTGTGTTCTTACTGTTTTATTGGTTATTTTTTATTGTGTGGATTTGAAACCTAGCAATCATGTTGCTTGTGTATAACTGTGAAGAAACTCTAATCCTACCTTGAGCTTAAACAACCTTTACAAAGAACTTAAGTGCAAGTGACGTTAAATTATTCCGCTGCATTTCGTGAGTGTAGTTTTTTACACCACGACGACTCTGATATTTCAGGACCAACAAGTGGTATCAGAGCAGGAGGTGGAAAGACCGACTGCTTGTGAGTCGCTTTAAGACCAGATCTATCTTTTCGTTTCACTTGTATTTTGTTTTCTAGTTGTTCTAGCTCAGGTATCTCCAGATCTGCAAAGATGAACCATACTTTGCCTAAATATACAAAGGAGAAATTCAAATCATGGCATAAGCTTGCCACCATCCAGCTTCAGAGCATACATCCGGAGATGGCGGATGTTCTCGCTAAAGGTCCAATCAAAATTATGAAACCTAACATTAATGTAGGACCTGTTGTTGATGGACAGCCGAGACCATCTCCGATGGTTCCCAAGTCTTTCGATGAATATACAACGGAAGACAAGAAAAGAGCTCAGCTGGAGCACCTAGCCAAGAAGCTAATCCTGGACTCCTTGCTGCCACTAATGGTAGACAAAGCATTGGACTTTGACACGGTCAAGGAAATGTGGGATTACGTATGCGAATCCTCCCAGGAGAGCGCAACAAGCTACAAGTAGCTGTAGATAAATATGAATCATTCTCTATGCATGCAGGAGAGACTATCATGGCAATGGATGAGAGATTCAATACAATAGTTGGCGAGCTCCGGAAACTTGGAAAGACGTACGACAATGGGGAGATGAATAACAAGATCATTTCTAAACTCTTCCAAAGAGAAGACTGGTTCGTGAAGATGACAAGTCTGAGCGAGAAGGACCTTAGCAAGATGTCAACATCCGAGGTATTTGCTCAACTTAAAACTCACGAGTTTATAATCCAGCAGTCGAAGAAGAATGGAGCAAGCGTGGCACAAGCTTTATCGACACCCGCTGCTCACTCTGATGACTTAGCGTACTTTGCTAAGAAGAATTTCAACAAATGGAAAACAAAGAAGCCTTTCCGTAATGAGAGGTCTTCTCCAGCATCGCCAGCAAAGGAGGTTGTCTCAACTTTGAACGCTCAACCCGTTGATTTGAAGATCAGCGAGCTAGAGGAGCAGATGAGGAAGCTTCAGAAGTTGATGTTAGAGGCCAAAGCTGAGAAAGAGGCCAAGGAAATCAAGCAATCATCATCATCTACCCGTTCAGCAGAACGAAAGCCTAGGATATGCTTTGAGTGTGATTCGCCAGATCATCTCAAGCACAAATGTCTGAAAGTCAGCAAAGAGGAGAGAGAACACCTGAAGCAAAGATTCGAAAGATGTGCAGTGAAAGCAATCACTAGGGCGCTGCTGACAAGGACAGAGGCTCCTGATATTCCAGACAATGATGAGGAGTATTACTATTCCTTAGAAGAAGATGATGAGGAAGCCATGCTCGTGTTAATGGAAAATGTTGTTGAAGATATTCATTTAATTTTGTTTAATTTTCGAATTTGTCTGCACTAACTTTGTTTTGTAGCATTAAAAAAGAAGAGCGATGATTGCTCGACTTCGATTGATGCAGCCTGGCGATGATCGAAGTCGAGACCGGTGACTTGTTATACTTTGACCCAAGCATGGATCGACATAGAAGGCTTCTAGTTGACCGATGTGAGCCTGTGCCAGACGCCCCAAATTCACGCCGCGCAAGTCCGAAGCCTCCAGGGATAAAAAGTTGATGTCTGAGATCAACTACCAGGTATTATTCCTCCCCTTTCTCTGATTCTAAAACTTTATCCCACTCTCGAGTTGGAAATAAGTTTGGGGGAGGTGGACAAAAGGAGGAATATTCTATCTTTATTTTCGCTTTCAGTATTTTAAATTTCTACATGCATGGTATTATATTTTGTGGGGAAAATGTTTGAATTTTGATATAACCTAAATGAGAAGTGAGATTAGAATTGATTGATTGATGAGTTAAATTAATGAGGGAATGTGATTAGATGCCTATGAATGTAGAATACAGCATGATAGGGTTAATTTGAAACTTATACTTGCATGCTGATTGAACTTATTTGAAGTTAATTGTGGAAGAAATTTTTAAACCCTTGTTTGAGACTTGAGCTTAATTTCGTTTGATGTGAGATTCTCGTGTGTGTTTTAATTTCTCTAGAACTTGCATAGTTTCTTTTTCGAGACTCCATAGTGTGCACAAGTTTAGGAAATGATCTTAGGCCATCTTTGATAGCCAATTTCCTAAACAATGTCCCTTCACATGAAAATTTTCCCTAGTTAGCCACTTTGAGCCTTTACAGTTTTTCTTTCCTTGTCTATGAGATTAGGAAAAGTATTGTCTCACTCGTATTTTGAGTTGTGGTATATGAGGTGAATTGGAAGTGATTCGAGATCAAAAATAAAAAAATTAGTGGTGAAGAAGATGTGTGAAAAAGAGCTCAATTAATAATTAGGATTCTCATAAGCTCTACAAAAAGAAAAAAAATTATTATTATGGAAGAGCATAAGAGATTCAAAATGAGCTAGAAGAAAATAGTTGTGTGTTGTTGATATATTTGAGGAGAAGGGTGAACGAATTTAGATGGTGATTTGGATTGATTGAGGTGCGCACTAAATTTAATTTAGTCACTTGGCCAAAATTTCCCTACCCTTCACAAAATGCCACATTAAAACCAAATTAAAGTCCTTTTTTTTATTCTAGACTTGTGTGCACATTCTAGCAGTGGAGATAGTAGAAAATTTGCAAGCCTATGGTAGAAATTCATTCATACATGTGTTGAGTACTTTCATCTTTATCCTATACACTTGTGAGTTGAGCGAAACACTTTCCGTGAGTTCTTCCACTATTAATGGATTTTCTATCTCTTTCAAACTACTTGTAGATAGTGGATTTCTAACCCTTGACTGTAATGAATCTTGTGAGGAATTTCACTCTAATTACACGACTTTTGATTTTTTTTTCTTGCCTATTTATTGAGGACAATTAAACATTCATGTTTTCACTAGAAAACCGTTTCGAAAGTAATTGACGTGCAAAAGTAGCAGTGAAGGGTTCATCGACACAAGGAATACGCTTTGTGGAGCATGGAAATGGATAGAGCTTTGAGTTAGCTTTCCAACGCAACTGGAATCGGGTCGATCAGAGTTCGGGGGTGAGAGTTATGGCCAAAACCGTGAGACAATGCAGAAGAGACGAGGAGATGAATGATCGATTTCGACCAATGGAGCTTCGACTTCGGTCGATGTGAAGACATGCGCGTCGATCGATGCCGAGCCACATCGATCGACGTGTGACCAAATCTGACGATATTTGATTTAATTCGAATCAAATCAGATCTTCAGCCCTAGACATGATAGGATACACATCAACTCCTATAAATAGCTAGTAATTTCAGGTGTTATTCATCTTTTTTCTGGCATTAAGTCCTGGAACTTGGGAAGCATTCAGTACCTTTATTTTCCAGCACGAACCTTTATTTTCTTGTAAGTTACTTTTATGCAATTTAATAATATGTTTGTTTTTGGTTTTCTATCTGCGATGTGTGGCTAGAAACCCTAGCGGGTTCTAGGACAACGAATATCAATCAAATGCATGTTTAATTGATTAACAATAATTACTTGGTTTTGAATTCCTGTTTTAATTATTAGGATTTAGAATTAATAAGATCTAAAGATAAAAATTGTTTCTAGGTTTATAGTTGTTAATTGAAGGACTGAAAAGAGAAAATTAATACCAGGAAAGGGAATTCGAATACAATTAACAATCTGTTCTAGGGGAAGATAGTAATTGTAGGGTTAATCTGTGGATTTATGAACGGTTGATTAGTACTGTGTTATTGAGACCGATAAAGCATATACATTCACATGTTAGTAACCTAGGCTATAATTGTCTGACCAAGAATTGTAGTATATTATGATTTCCCACCAATGCGAGTTAATTAATTGATATGTATTTTTATTGATAGTTCGCCCTAGTGTCTGTGTCTTTAAATTGCTTTCCTAAAACCCTTTAAATTTCCTTTTTGTTTTCTTTATTTTCCAAAACCCAAACCCCTTGATTTCTGTTGACTCAAACAATAGATTCTAGGATCATGACTAGTACATGAAATAATTTCGTTACACAATTCTTCTGGGTTCGACAACCTTAGGGTACTCTTATAAGTTTATTTGCCACTGTTCTGCAATTAATTTGTAAAATTTTACAGTGATCAGTCCTCACCACCAACTCGTTCACCAAATGACTCGAATTTGAACCACTGGGGAACATCCGGGATTTATATATGATCAACTTCATGTGGAAGCACATCCTATGCCGATTTAGCTTGCCTCGAGAGATCATCACTAACAATGGAAGGCAATTCTCGAGCAAGAAATTTAAAGACTATTGTGAGAGTCTTGGGATTCGATTGTTGTTCTTGACCCCCAAGTACTTATAAGCAAACGGGCTGGCCAAATCGACCAATTAAACGATACTCAACACCATGAAGAGTAGACTGGGGGCTTTGAATTCAGGATGGATCGAGGAGTTAGGGGCAAAACCCCCTTCTCTCTAACTTATGGGCCTGACGCGGTGACACCAGTCAAAATAATTCAAGTTAGTCCTCGAGTTGAATTCTTTGATGAGCAAATAAACGGTGAGAAGTTGGTTGAGTCGTTGGAGCTACTTAACAAGAAAAGAATCTTGGCAGCCAGAAGGATGAAACAAATATAAAGGGTGATCGATCGGTAGTATAACAAGTCGATATGGTTGAGGACCCCACGAGTCGGTTACTAGGTTCTAAGGCAAGTATTTCAGAATACCTAAGAGATCAATGCTGGGAAGTTATGACCCGTTTGGGAGGGCCCTTACATTATATCAGAGGTGGTATGAAATACTGCATATCGACTCACTACCCCTGAAGGGAAAGTTATGCCAAATTCTTGGAATATCAAGTATTTAAGAAAATTCAACTTCTAGAGATCGAAGCTTTTTTTAGTAATGAGTGGTCTGAGCGAACTTTGAATTTCTAATTGCAAAATTATCATCTTGAGTTAGTTTTATGTTCTTAGTTTATTCGAGTAGCAACAAAGCGTAAATCGAGATAAAGAACAATAGAGTATTATGTTTATTCATCACAACATGCTTATTATGCAAAAGAACTCAAAACCTAATATTAAATTAATACATAGCATCATACATCAAGATGATTTAATTGAGCACAGAGGCCTCTCAACTCTTGGAATCAAAATCAAACTATGTTTCCTCCTAGCCGTAGCACCAAATGCCTCTGTCATATCCAAATCTTCATTCTTGATCCCAAATGGAGTTTCCCAATTGAAATGATAGAGAAGCATAGCGAGCGCAATCTCAACGTTGGCTAGTCCAAATGATATTCCTGGACACATTCTTCTCCCAGCACCAAAGGGCACGAACTCAAGATTGTTCCCTTTAAAATCAATGGAGCTATCCTCAAATCTCTCCGGCTTAAATTTCTCGGCGTCATCTCCCCAATACTTAGGGTCTCTTCCTATTGCCCACGCATTCACCATCACTCTGGTTTTGGCTGGAATTTGGTATCCAATGATTTGACAGGCTTCAGTATTGATTCGAGGGAGTAGAAGGGGCACAGGCATGTGAAGCCTCATTGCCTCTTTGATCACTAATTTCAAGTATTTGAGCTCCTCTAACTTATCTTCGTCAACGTATCCTTTGTTGTCAAAGATTTGTCTGGCTTCATCTTGTGCCCTTTTTAGGGTAGCCGGATTTCGTATCATCTCCGACATTGCCCATTCTGTAACGGTGGCCGATGTCTCCGCTCCAGCCAAAAACATATCCTGATATATTATCAAAATTGATTAAGCAAAATGTCACAGTGGTGTTATATATATACAATAGATTGTTCAAACCAAACCATAGTGATAAAACTCACAATGCACTAGTTAACGCTTGAATATGTCTTAAGGCCTAGACAGTAAACAATTTTAAAATGAAAAAATTGGTGAAAAATCCAATTTATATGAATGACAATTTTATGATTTTCGAATAAGCTAAGAGTTAGGTAGCGCTTAAATGAATTAGTTTTACAATCATAACTCAGCAATAATATAAATCCTTCCTAAATAAAGGACTATTCTTGATTTAGGTTAAAGACTATTAATTTAAGAGTTGAATGATTGAAACTATCACAACTCCAAAGATTGTATTTTGACTTTTCTTTTTCTTTAAATTGTTTTCAATTTCCTCCACTAATAAAATAAATGAAAAATATGGAATTAATTAATTATTATTATACTACGAAGAAATAAGGATTAATGCAAACCACTATCACAGCTTTGACGTTGTCATCGGTGAGCCGCACCCCTGACTTATCGTCTTCTTGACAATCGAGGAGAATATCACACA
Source organism: Plectranthus barbatus (assembly GCA_026898455.1). Lineage (NCBI taxonomy): Eukaryota > Viridiplantae > Streptophyta > Magnoliopsida > Lamiales > Lamiaceae > Plectranthus > Plectranthus barbatus. Next base: position 136,059 of record JAPKLW010000693.1, read on the forward strand.
GATCTTCCGTGGCGGCGTTACTACCACCACCGCCACCGCCACCGCCACCGCCACCACGACCACTCCTCTTTGCCTTGCGCTGGGTTAAGATTCTCTCGAAAACCCGGTCCAACTTCCGGACAACCCTCCACATCTTGAACTTCATCCCGGTGATGATTGGGAGCAACTTACTACTAGGGTAGAGGTCTGCAATGAAAAAGCCGGACCCAAGCTCCATGGCCGCCTTTATCGCCGCCGGCATCCCCCGCTTCTCCTCGGCCTCCCTACCGACAGCCGCCCTGCACGTGATGTCGAAAGCCGCCATTCCGATCTTTTCTGACAGATTCACCGGCTTTCCTTCGTTGGAAGCGACCCACTCCGCCACGCTCGCGTTCTTCTCCTCCCGTATCGGCTTGAACTGCCTCACGCGCCGCCCGCTGAGCAGCTCGAGCGTGCAGATCTTTCGCAGGTGCCGCCAGTACTCGCCGTACGGGGAGAAGGCGACGTCAGTGCAGTCGTACGTTATAGCGGTGGGTGCATGCGTGCGCGGCCTGTTGGCGAAGATGAGGTCGTGTGTTTTCAAGACTTGCTTGGCGGCGTCGACGGAGGAGAGGATGATGGTAGGGACGCTGCCTAAATGCAGCTCCATTACAGGGCCGTGTTGGAGGGCCAAATCTCTGAAGACTTGGTGGGGGAGAGACTTGCCCAGGAGGAGGTGGAGGTGTCCGATAAGCGGAAGCTTCTTCGGGCCGGGTATTCGGTTCGAGTCAATTTTGGGTTTCAGTGTTTTCAGAAACGTGAAGACGATGTAGAGGAAAAGAGCGGAGGAAATGAGTGTGAGCGTTGATGGGAACTCCAACGCCATTATTGTTCCTCTTCTAAGTGATGAATACTAGTATGGTGTGTTTTAGTCATAAGGGTTTGCTTATTTATAATAATATATTTTGTCACACTCACATGCATATTTAAAACAATCAAACAAAGAAATTAAAACAAAAACCCATAATATAAATATTGAACTCAGTTATTTACTGAATTGTAAGCAAATTGTGAAGAATTTCTTTTCGAATTAGGACTTAAATCTTACTCCTTTGGCTCCGGATCATTAGTTTCATTTTGACCCAGCACAATAACCAATATTTGTGAGTATAGTGAAATTGATATTTTATTAATATAATTTTTTTTTATTTTAGGAAATATGACTAACATGACTGAACAGACAAAAATGAAGAATAGAACTAATGAAATACGATAGAGAGAGTATTATTTAAGAGTCCATTGTGAGGACTCTCATTGAAATCATTTCTTCGAATTCGGAAAAATAGAAATACCGAGCAATCACAATAATAAAATATGAATTATATATTATATTATGTAAGAATAGAGGGCGACCCCTCGCTCATCACTGACCACGAAATAATAGAAAATCAAAAGAAGAAAAAATAAAAGCCAAAATTATCATACGCTTAATTTTGATACAAATTAACATTTATCAATAGAAAAGTACAGTGAATTTGTAATTTTCAAGTCATACAATTAATTAATCAAAAACTGAAAATCAAGTAAAAAAAGATTGTTTACAAAGATGGGTTAGAAACTTAGAATTCATTTTGTTGGGTATCAGGCCCTGCTGACCCGTTTCTGGCCTGTTACTCTTGGACCCCGAACCTAGTCCTGACTGGACTAGGGTTCCTCGACCGGTTCAGCCACCGGCCTTCAAGCTTTAGACCTCCTTCGTGCGTCCTGGGACCTCGGACCTCTGAATCGATGCACCCACGCCTTGCCTCAACGAACGGACTTGATTATTGGCTCAGAACTCACCTCTTGTGCGAGTCCCTGCCTTCCAACGAACCAAGACAGACAGTATAGGGTAGGCTTAGGGTTCGGGGCTCTCAAACACACCACAGCACACGAAAACACTCTCACAGACGACAAAGATCAAGAGAGAAGGAAGAGCGAAGTATCGAAGAGAGAGAGAGAGCGGCGGAGAAGATTAGGGTTAGGATTCCGAATAATGAGTGAAACCGGGTCAACACATATATATAGTGAGGGTAACACATAACCGCCCCAACCGCTTCATACCCGAACCGGATACCAGACCACTAAACAATCCATAAACATAACCAACACAAGTGGGCTAGGAAGGGATAGGAAAAATACCGGGCCAGGTAGAATAAAAGGCCCAAGCCAACCAAGGCCAAACCTATCACATACTCCACCTTGGCGTTGCAGGGACTTATGACACTTATTGGTTGTCATCATCGCCGGTTGCCTAGCCATACATGTACTAGGACTTTAGTGGGCAAGGCATAGGTACACCAACTCAAAGATCAGTACCTGCAGCCACACACAAAGGAATGCCCAAGTTTAGAAAACACTTTAATAAACACCAAGTTAAGGCTTAATTCCTCACAAAGATGCACACAAAGTGGTGAAGCATTACACAAAGTAATCAAGAACAATATCAATATCACAAAGTAACCCAGTTTCAAATATGCTCAAAGTTAAAGTATGGATTTACAGGACATGAATTTTTCTAGTGGTAAACACTTTGTACCCATATCTGCAGGATTAAACTCAGATGCAATCTTCTTTAGAACAATCATGCCTTTATCAACAATGTCCCTAATGAAATGATATCTCACATCTATATGCTTAGTTCTATCATGAAAAACAGGATTTCTACACAATTGAATGGTAGATTGAGAATCAGAGTACACTATAGGATTGGAATTAAGATATTTTATCTCAGATAGCAATCCTTTTAGCCAGATAGCTTCCTTAAATGCATCAGTCATAGCAATATATTCAGATTCAGTAGTAGATAAAGCCACAACAGGTTGTAATTGAGATTTCCAGCTAACACATGCACCACATAAGGTAAAAATATAGGATGTAGTTGATTTCCTATTGTCTCTATCATTTGCATAGTTAGAATCAACATAACCAACAAGTGTAACATCATTGGAATGTTTAGCAAATCTCAAGCCAGTGTGCTGTGTGTGCTTTAAATATCTGATTAACCATTTAAGGGCTTCCCAGTGAGGCTTACCAGGATTAGACATATATCTACTCAACAAGCTCACACAATAGGCTATATCAGGCCTGGTACTCACCATAAGGTACATAAGCAAACCAATGGCATTAGTATAAGAGACATGTTTCATAGCATCCATATCAGAGTTAGATTTAGGGCACCGATCTTTACTAAGCAGGAAATGAGAAGCAAGAGGCACATTAACAGGTTTAGCATCACACATAGAAAATTTAGCAAGTATTTTGGCAATGTATGCAGACTGATTGAGAATCAGGGAAGAGTTCTTTCTATCCCTAACAATATCCATACCTAGGATTCTTCTAGCATCACCTAAATCCTTCATCTTAAAGTGTTTGCATAAATGAGATTGCACATGTTTCACAGAATCCATACTGGGACTAACAATAAGCATGTCATCAACATAAAGAAGAATGAAGGTAGGGATGTTATTCTCAAATTTAAACTACAAGCAATGATCATGTATGCTTCTTTCAAACTTTAACAGTTTCATTACATTGTCAAATTTAATGTTCCATTGCCGAGGAGATTGTTTCAAACCATACAATGCCTTTTTAAGTAAACAGACATAATCAGGATGCTCAGAATCACAAAAGCCTTCAGGCTGATTCATGTAAATACAAACATCTAGGTCACCATAGAGAAAAGCAGTTGTAACATCCATTTGGATTAACTCCCAATTAAAATAGGCCACCAAAGAAAGCATGATACGAACTGTAGTGAATTTAAAAACAGGGGCAAAGATTTCAGAATAGTCCATGCCCTCCTTTTGGGTAAATCCTTTAGCTACTAACCTAGCTTTATACCTAATAGATTTACCATCATGCTTGCTTTTATAGAGCCACTTGCAATCAACTATAGAGCTCCTATTAGACCTAAGAACTAAAATCCAAGTTTTGTTTTCAAATAAGCTGTTCATTTCATCTTGCATAGCCTGTTTCCATTTTTTAGAGTTAGGAGATTGAATAGCTTTTTTATAAGTCTTAGGTTCATCTCCATCTAACTCCTCAAAAGCATTTAAATCATGCATAGTGAGATCATACTCATCAAGCTTCCTATTAACAGTCACCTGCCGTCTAGATCTATCCCTAGTAAGCATATAATCATTTAAAGATTCAGACACAGAATCAGAATTAGAGCTGGAAGCTCCACCTTGCTCAGGGTTATCATGACATTCATTATGATCAGCATGCACATTCTCAGAGGTTAAACAATCAGAATCAGATTCAGCATGCATATCTTTCCCTTGAATGTCATTGTTAACAGGATTAGACTCCTCCACCTCACTAGGAGTACCCTCTTGCATGTGTATGGGATCAGAACTTGTCTTACACATTAAAAGTAATATCCCTACTGATAATGACTTTATAGTCAAGATCAGATATATCCCACACCCTATAGCCTTTAGTTCCCTCAGGGTAACCCAAAAAAACACATTTTCTGGCTCTGGGATCCAGCTTATCACCCCTTTGGTGTATGTAAGCAGCACAACCAAACACTTTCAAGTTAGACAGATCAATGGGTTTTTTGTAGAAGACAGAATCTGGACACTTTCCTTTTAGAGGGACAGAGGGGGATTTATTTATCAAATAGGTAGCAGTCATCACTGCTTCACCCCAGAAAGATTTTTCTAGACCACTTAAGAACATCATGCATCTAACCCTCTCAAGGATGGTCCTATTCATCCTCTCAGCAATTCCATTTTGCTGGGGGGAATAGGGGACAGTCCTATGTCTCCTAATCCCACTTGATTCACATAAATCATCCATTTGGTTGTTGCAAAATTCTAACCCATTATCAGTTCTTAAAGTTTTAATTTTCATCCCAGTTTGTTTTTCTATTAGGGTTTTCCAAGTTTTGAAAGTAAAAAACACATCATATTTGTGAGCTAACAGGAAGACCCATGTTTTTCTAGAAAAATCATCTAAAATTGAGAGAAAATATCTCTTCCCACCTCTGGTGGGCTCACTAGCCGGTCCCCATACATCAGCATGAAGGTATTCCAATATGGTGGAGGTTCAAGGGGAGTTGGGAGGGGAGTGTGCAGGGAAAGAAACCCTGCTCTGTTTTCCTAACACACAGTGTTCACAGAAATCAAGAGTAGTGACCTTATCATGACCAAACAATCCCTCTCTTTTTAATAATTCTAGGCCTTTATTACTCATGTGACCTAGTCTTCTATGCCATAGTTCAGATATATTCACATCAGAGGAATTAACATGATTAGCATAAGGATCAGGTTCAGTACTACAAATATACAGATTATTCCTTTTCTCAGCTTTAAAAATAACCAAGGAACCCTGCATAATCTTCATCGAACCCCTTCCCCATCTCCCTTCTAACCCATCATCTTCAAGGGCAGAACAAGAAAGCAAATTAAAGCACAAATCAGGCACATATCGGACATTTTTCAAGGTGTATACACAACCATCAACAAATTTCAATTTGATATTACCTATGGCTTCTACTTTGCATTTCTTTTCATTAGCCAATAGGATAAATCCATTATCAACAGGTTTCAGATCAACAAAGTGATGTTTGTGTGGTGAAATGTGGTAAGTGCAACCAGAGTCAACAATCCACTCAGAAGAACAAAATTTTCCAGCACAGGCATAGGCAGAAGGCAGAGAGTTCATGCATTCAGAATCAGCAAGCTTGTAAACATCACCTAGATTTTCTCCTTTCACAGTATTCACATTAGAATTAGAGTTACTGCTTTCACCATGTTCCCTCTTAGGTTTTGTACACTGCCTAATGTAATGCCCATACTCACCACAATTATAGCATTTTCTTCCCCTAGACCTAGATTTGGACCTATTCCTATTGTCACTGTGATAATTCTTCCCTTCCCTAGTGTTATTACCATCATTAGATTTGTTTTTACCATTTCTGGAACTGGACCTGCCCCTAACATTTAATATTTCATTGTTATTTCCTCTATTTCTAGACCTACCTCTTTTCAGATCCTGTTCTTTACTCTTAAGTCCACTTATGACTCTTTCTGAATTGACAGAATCCCTACCATACTTAATGGCAGACTTAACATCGTTATAGGAATCAGGTATGGCATTCAATAGAGCAATGGGGGCGTACTCATCAATATGCTCATCACCAGTGAGCTTAATATCTTGTATCAGTTTATTAAACAGGTCCAAGTTCTCATCTATATCCTTATTTAAGTCTAGTTTAAACCTAAAGAAGGTTTCTAACAGGTACATCTTACTAGGTAAAGAGGTTTCAGTAAAGAGAGACTCTAGCTTGTCCCAAATCTCTTTAGCCGTTTTAATCTTGCCTATCTTCTTAAGCAAGAATCCTATAGGTTCAAAATGATTATAGAACGGGCAAATTCATCTATCTCTATGCATTTTTTAGGGGTATCACTATCTAAAAACTCAGCAGTAATAGCTCTTAACACTTTTTGTTGGATCATAAGACATTCGATTTTTTGTTTCCTAATAGTGAAATCAGTCTTGCCATTAAAAGGTGTTAAACCAGAAGCAGACATGCCAGAGGCCATATTTAAAAGGTAGGCACACAGGGCACAAAAAAATGTACACAGAGTTGGCAATAAAATAGAATCAAGAATGTACACGAGTCCACATACAGTTAACGAGCCAGATACCTCACAGGAAATCACAATCAGAGCAAGTAATAGTAACACAGAGACAGTTAATAGCAGCGGAAAACGATAACCTCAGGATCAACCCTAGAAACAAGCAAGAACACAAAGTAAAGCACAAAGGAAACCACAGGATCCTAACTCACTGCAGTTATCCGGTCCAGTGAGAGGGATGTTTAGCAGATCGCGGTTATCCGGTCCGATCCACTGAACCCTAACAAGGGGATCTAGGAGAATCAAAAGAAAGAAAAAACCCTAATCAATTTCTAGACCGACTCGAGAAGGGAGGTAGGGTAGAAAGAGATTATACCTGAGCGGGGACCCTAGATGAGGGTGCACCCGACCTAACTCACGTGCCCTGGGGCACATACGACGAAGGTGCAACAAGAGCAGGCATGCGGGTCCGCAGCAACCTGGCTGTGATACCACTTGTTGGGTATCAAGCCCTGCTGACCCGTTTCCGGCCTGTTACTCTTGGACCCCGAACCTAGTCCTGACTGGACTAGGGTTCCTCGACCGGTTCAGCCACCGGCCTTCAAGCTTTAGACCTCCTTCGTGCGTCCTGGGACCTCGGACCTCTGAATCGGTGCACCCACGCCTTGCCTCAACGAACGGACTTGATTATTGGCTCAGAACTCACCTCTTGTGCGAGTCCCTGCCTTCCAACGAACCAAGACAGACAGTATAGGGTAGGCTTAGGGTTCGGGGCTCTCAAACACACCACAGCTCACCGAAAACACTCTCACAAACGACAAAGATCAAGAGAGAAGGAAGAGCGAAGTATCGAAGAGAGAGAGAGAGCGGCGGAGAAGATTAGGGTTAGGTTTCCGAATAATGAGTGAAACCGGGTCAACACATATATATAGTGAGTGTAACACGTAACCGCCCCAACCGCTCCATACCCGAACCAGATACCAGACCACTAAACAATCCATAAACATAACCAACACAAGTGGGCTAGGAAGGGATAGGAAAAATACCGGGCCAGGTAGAATAAAAGGCCCAAGCCAACCAAGGCCACACCTATCACACATTTTATAGCTAATATTTTGTAACTTAACATAATAATTTGCTATCAATGTAGGATAATAATAAATTTAGTTTAGCTTTTATCGAGACTGTATCCTTATCAAATTGTTATATTGTAAAACCTAACTAAGGTCATTCTAAATATTTTGGTGTCTATGTTTTGTAAAGATTGTCTTTAAAATTAAAAGGATATTTTTAAACAATTATTTCTGATCAACATAGTTCTTTATTTAAAAATAAAAAATGTTTTTAACTTTTATTAACTTATCCTTATAATCCTAAAATTAAAATATTGTTCAGTTATCATTAGATGTGGTCATCCGGAATCAGAATCGATCTGCCGGTTTGTCATGCCCCGATTTATAAACAAGATATAAATCAAACAAATGAGGCACTTCAGGTACGAGACATACATTCGGGACATCAAACAATAAAAATGATCAAACGGAATAAGATAGATATCAATGTGCATATCCCAAGTATTTCAAAATATAATAAAATATGCCTCCTCAGGAAGGGATCTTGGCTTCTTGAGTGAACAGATATCAAAGTTTAACAAATTTGATAATATCAAAAGTCTAACAAAAGACATTGAGTCTAGCAGTGGAAAGTTATCAAGGAAGTACGTATATGAATATACACACTTCCGCATCTAACTATTACAAAAGATGAGTCTTCAGCTCCACTCCTCTGCTACCTCGTACTCTGCTTCAAATCTTCTTTTTAACCTGTGCATTTTAGAAATAATGCAAGGGGCTAAGTACAAATTGTACTTAGTGAACACATGCCCGAAAACATACATATATAATTTTGTCCTGCCTTTTTATCGGGTCGCACATGGGATTTTTAACTTTGAAATCCTCCCATGGCACCAAAACATTTTATGAATTTAAACGCGCTTTCAACAGTTACACTATCTGCAAAAACATGTGACTGGGAGGTGGCCGCCAACCACAGTCACAATGCTAGTCAATGTAGGGCGTGGCCTCTAACATGATAGCATCACAGTGCACTAACTCGTAGCATCTTTTCATACTAACCGGGCACGATCATTAAGGACTCGCAATACGCGTAGTCAACATCCATGTTCCCATGTGTAATGTTCTTCTCTAAGTGAGGTTCCCCCACAAAGAGGACAGATAGTAAACACAAAACAGTAGGCAATGACAAAACAGTTAAAAACAAATATTTCATTTCATGCTTGATTTGTTTTGAAAATAAAACATTATTTGATTTTATTTTTGCCAACGATATAGGGGTAAAAGAAAGCCCATTTTAGTTGGTGTGGTCTCAGATGATTGCTCTAGCTGTCAATCATTTCCTTGCCCTTTCCTATGACATAAGGAATACGAGTTAATCCTCAAGGGATAATAGATTATCTGAAATCTGACTCATCAAAATAGTTCTAAACTCTTAATCGATCTTGGACTTCTCAAGTTGAACCATCGGATAAGGTTATGAAAGAGTGATTCAATAATTTATTTTGACGAACAAGGTAGTCAAACGTTAATTTAATAGCTCGTGATTCAATATCGAGGATAAACTCACAATTGAAATTCATGGTTCAATTTAATTGAACAGATACAAAACTTCATCAAATGACGGAACATTACTTTGAAGATTATGATTGAAAGAATTTCATAATCAATTATGATTCATCGCACATTGCTTGAGAGTATGAGAACTCATCAAGTTGTTTCGAAGAAAGTTTAGGCTATAAAAGATTTGATCAATCGATTGGTTTAACTCAAAAAGGTTTTGAAGAGAGCGATAAAGAATAGAATAGCTCTCTATATCAATTGATAAAAGAGATGTCCAATGATATCAAAAATAAGTCGAATTGATTGAAGAAAGAAGAATTGAAAACCTGAAACTTGCGTCTGTGTCGATCGACACGGAGGGTGTCGATCGACATGGACGTGTTAACATAAATAAATGTCGACCTATATACGTGTCGACCGATATGCATGTGTGTCGATTGATGTGAAAATGTCGACTGAAAAATCCTGTGTGTCGACCGATATGCACGTGTGTCAATCGACACCAATTGTGTCGACCGATATAGAGGTTGCATCGACTGAAACAAGTGATCAATAACATGAATTTTGAAACAAACATCTGTGATGATCGACATGGGTGTATGTCGATCGACATGCTCTGTGTCGATCAACACCACGTTTGTTGTTAGGTATTGATGAAGAATTCCTACCTTAATTTGATGTTTTGATGTGTCAAAACTGCATATCAAAGTCTAGGATTTAGAGTTATTACCTCATGTAATCCTTGTATAGGATATTCGAGTTGTAATAGTCTAGGAAGAAGGAAGTCAAGAAAACTGTGGAACAGTTTTGGAGGAGAGACCATCCAGGCAAAAACTGTCTTGACCAAGAAGATGAAGACGAGCAGAGCAAGGTAGTGAAAATTGTGGACACAGTTGTCACACGGAAACTGTCAAGATGAAGTAACAGTTTCGCGAACAAGACAGTTTCGCATACTGGAATGCGTACACGAAAAGATGTTGAACAAAGTTGCAAGGGATCACCAAGAAGTCAATGATAAAGGATCAGACTTATACTAAGCTACGACTGGCATACAACGTTCGACGTCTGACACACAAGTGCAACTGCTCTGAAAAGAAGTACGATTGTAGCCGAAAAAGCAGAAAGCCGAGCGACTTTTCAGAAGAGCATGAATTATGATTGGACATCATCTCCAATGTCTCTACCGACTAGTTTCTGGTCTTTAACCTATAAATAGCAGGAACCACAAAGACTTGAGAACCTTTGTCACTCTGCTCATCTGATTAAACACGCTAATTTAAATCTCCAACACATTCATTGTCTCTCATAGTTCAAGCGCCTTCAAGAGAGAGACATAGCTCCCGTAGTTAATTTGTTGAGCTCATTGCATTCATAGCTATGGAGTCTAAGGAGATTCGGTGCAAGACGTTGTAATACTAGGATTAAGTCAGCACACTTAATCTAGTATCTTGGTGTTCTTACTGTCTATGTAAGAACACAGCAGCCTGATCTTTACAAAGGAAGAACAGGTTATTACGGGCTACCGCCAATCAGTCGATGTTCTGGGAAGAATAGAATCATCCAACCTACCGAAGAAGGAAAAGGGAGGTTTGTCCTTAGTCCAACTTTGAGCCGGTCCACAGAGAAGACGCAGAGCCTTCGACGGACTGAAGAAGGAGTGAAGTGCTACTGCCTGGGCAAGTGATCCACCTTGCTGTGGACAGAGGTTTCTGCAGCAGCTGGCTATAGATCGTGAGGAGTGTAATTTCATAACTTAGTGAATTATCGGATCTGATATCCGAAGAGTGGACGCAGGACTTAAGGCTCCAAACCACTACAATATCCTGTGTCATTTATAGTTTTCTTTTACTTCTCGCATCATACAGTTTTCATAAATACTTTGAAACCTCCATTACTTACTGTGTAAGTATTGAAGCGTATAAACTGTCTAACTGTTTGAACTGTAAAATTGATAACTAATCTGCTGACCTAACGAAAACTGAGTTTTAAACTTAAAACTGTTATTTATAGGCTGCCACTGAAACTTGATTTACTCATAGTTAGAGTGTAATTACATCCGCTGCACATTATTCATACTCTGATCTGGGACCAACAAGTGGTATCAGAGCAGGTCGGTCTTTCTAGACTGTCCTGTTTTGAGTCTCTTAAGACCGGATCCATATTTCCTTACTCTCTAACTGTGCTTATCTAGTGTGTTTTTTAGCGAACAGATTAATCTTAGAAGATGATGAATTATCCTACTCTTCTCAAATACAACCCAGAGAGGTTTGAAGTATGGAAGAAGTAGTGTCTTCTTCAACTAAGAGCTCAACATCCAGAGATGGATGAAGTCCTGGAAAACGGACCTCTGAAGATTCAGATACCCAAAGTTATCATTGCGACAGCTGACCAGCAAGGCGATGTCGAATACATAGACAAGCCAAAGGAGGATTGGACATTTGAGGACAAGAAACATCACCAAGTCGATTTCATCGCACAGGAGATGCTAATAGCAAGCTTTCTAGAAGCCCTTCAAGTCTCAGCGGTGTAGAACAACTCTGCCAAGGATCTGTGGAACTGGATTAACAATCTCACGAAAGAAACAGGAACGATGAAGCGCAACAAGAAGCAAATAGCCGTGGAGAAATATGAATCATTTCAGATGGTACCTGGTGAATCAATTAAATTGATGGCGGCAAGATTTAACACCATCGTCAGTGAGATGAAGAATCTCGGAAGAGAAGAAAAAGTTGCAGACTTGAATGCTAAAATTATGTCGAGACTACCAAAGGAAGACTGGTTTGATAAAACCACTAGTCTAAAGGCCATGGATCTCTTACAAATGTCCACCAAAGAACTGTTCGATGAACTTCAAGCCCATGAATGGGATATCTAGATGGTGAACATAAATGAAGCTGCTCGAACTCCAAACTTAGCAATCGATGTCGATGCAGCATTTTTCGTCGGAAGAGACTTGCAAAGGCGTTCAAAGAGGCCAGTTTACCTCGAGAAAACTGCCCATCAATCCTCACCAGCTACCTCCAACATAGTTCAAAAAACAGAAACTGAACTGACAGTTGCCAAACTGGAAGAGCAGTTAAAGAACATGACTGCACTTCTTCAGAAAGCTAAATGCAAGGAAAAGGAAGGACAATCGAACGAGCAGAGGTTCATCAAGAGAGAACCACGCACATGCTACGAGTGCAATTCACCTGACCACCTAAAGTCTGAATGCCCTCAAGTTCTTAGGAGGAGAGAGACAGATTAAAGAAACTATTCGAGAAGAGAGCATCCAGAGTTGTTGCCCAAGCGATGCTCACCAGAACAGAAGTATCAGACATACCAGACCATGATGATGGATACTGCACGTTTGAAGATTAGAAGGATGAGGAAGCACTTGTTGCCTTCATGGCAGTCATAAACAAAGATGTTACCGACGACGAAGATAGCGCCTCAAATCACGAAATCCTTATAACAACTAATCTACCCACACCTAGTGTTTCCTTATGTTTTGATACACTCTCTGAAGCATGTTGTTCTAGCTCAGAAGATATTACTTTAGAGAAAATTATCAAAGAATTTGAAAATTTTCATGAAATAAAGGACACACTATTTAGTGAAAATGCCTCACTAAAATCAGAGATTTCAACTTTAACAGATGAAATAATAAGAAATAAATCACTTAGTGTAGAATTAAATTATATAAGAGAAGAGCATGTTAAATTGTTCAAAGATTTTGAAAATGTAACCAAAAAACGCGATTCTCTAAAGAAACTTGAGCCTACTGAATGTATATGTTCCTTTAAAAGAATCTCAAACACTCTAAGTGAGATTCTGAGTGTTCAAAGACCTCTATCTGGTAAATTCGGACTTGGATATATTGAATATCAAAATGGGAGGAAGTCTTGAACAATCACAATCCCACCTTAAGAACTGAGAATACTCATTTAGGCTTTGTCAAAGCAAGACTCAGTTCAGGTACTAAGAGAAAGGCAGTTTCCAAGAGACCAGTGAATCAGAATGTTAAGACCAATTCAGGGTCAATAATTGAACTGTCATCTCGACGGAATGCAAACCCAGTTAGAAAACTGGACAAGCAGACTATCGTGAGGAAAACTGACTATCTCTCAAAACTGGATAAGCATAATGTCTCCTACGCAAGGACTCCAGTTTTACCAACAAAAACAACTGAGCAACATGCACATGTTGCAAGGAAGTTTGTTCGACAATTAGACTTCAATCCGAGAAGCTGTGATAGAACTATTACTTTTCATACCCATCAACCAAATAGGGGGAACACCTATTTGAGGCCAGAGTCAAATCATTTTCTAAATCAAAGGACTATGGCGGCTACACAGTTTAAAAGAGTTTCTAAAAACTCCTTCCAGAACAGTCAGTTCAGGAAGAATTCACCAGTTACACACCCAAAAGGCATGCATCCACACAGACTACCCTGTAGGACCCAAAAGGATACGGGGACCTAAATAATTTCTTCTGTGTTGCAGAGTAGGAATCCGTTGGAAAAGACAAGAACCTGGATATTAGATAGCGGATGCTCCGCCCACATGACAGGAGAAAGAGGATTAATCAAAGACCTGGAGATATATGAAGGAGTAACTCTCAGCTTCGGAAACAAGGCCACGGGTCAAGTGATTGGGATAGGATACGTGGAGCACAATGGGATAATTATTCACAACGTATCCTTGGTCACGAATTTGAAGCACAATCTCCTCAGCATAAGCTACATTATTAGATTTGAAAAATCAGAATGTCAATTAATAGACAAGGAGTCGCGCAAGATCATAATCAGAGAAATCAGAAGAGGAGGCCTCTACAATGTAGATTGGACTAAAGGAATAAAGGGTACATGCCTCATAGCAATCAACTCCTCAAAAGCTATAAACTGGCTATGGCACAAGAGACTTAGTCACTTAAACTTGAATTCGATCCAACATCCCGCAAAGCACAAATTAGTTGAAGGACTTCCAGATAAGAAGTTTCATAAAGAAGGAGCTTGCAAAGCGTGTCAGTTTGGGAAGCAAACGAAAGCCTCCTTCAAGATCAGGCTAGTAACAACAAGCACAGAAAGGATACCAGAGTTGCTTCATATGGATTTGTTTGGCCCAGTCACCCCACCCACAATTGGAAAAAGAAAATATACATTGGTAGTCGTTGATGACTACTCAAGGTATACATGGGTGGTGCTGCTCAAGTCCAAGGATGAAGTCAAACAGTCGAGAAGACCGATGATGCAAGTGCCATCTCTAAGGCCTTAAGGAATACACATTTAGATTATTCAGATGAAAAAAACCTCCAGAAGAATAGGATGTGATTCTGGAAGAAGATCTAGCTGAATCCAAGGAAGCCCATTATGATGACGCCAAGAAATCATCGACCAAGAAGGACCCAGCTATTGCTCAGATTTCAGAAGCAGTCCAGGATGTAGTTCCAAAGAAAGGGAGGAAACGGTTTCAGAAACTAAAAATGAACTAACTGAAGAGGAACCTTCTACAGTGATGGATTTATATACTGAAAGTATTATGATTGGTATATTATGTACAAGGTCGATTGGTTAATATACTGGGAATCATAAATGTTGTATGTTCATCTCCTGTCTGAATTAACAAACATGTGTCGCAAACGCAATTATCCTCTTATCTCTACGATAGGGAGATCATACGGTGAGTAGTAGATCACAAAAGATCAAATGGATCGTTTGACCTAGCGAAATATAAATAGTTACCACAGCTGAGACAGTTCCAGGATAAACTGTCGGTGTAGGCTACAACATACGTGGTAATAAGCATCTTATTTTGAATGGCTTGGTATGCTGGTGTGGGGTACGCATTGATAAGGACCTAAGTGGTGTGGCGACGGCTCGGGAGGCGGAGACCGGCGAGGCAGACAGTGGTGGCGGTGCGGGCGCAACCAGCGCAAACCCTAAGGTTTGCGGGTGCATGCCGGAGCGCGCGTCCCCTCCGCGCTTCGTGCGCATTTTCCGACGAGCCTAGGTGAGCCAACGGAGGAGAAGAAGATGAACGGCGGTTCGGGCAACGATCGGGGCATGGCGGGGTGGCGGCATGCGAAATGGGCAATGGCCAGAGGAGGCGGGTCGCGGGTTACAACCATGCACGTACGTGCATGGCTGTTGCGCGACTCCGAGAGCCCTCACGGCGGCGGCGAGTCGCCGATGGCGGTGGTTCGCCGGTGGTGGCTCGTTGGGCCAAGTTCTTGTAGGCTATTGGGCTTGCAATGTGTGCATAGGCCCACGATTCAGTTAACCAGCCCAGTTGTCCGATTTTCCGATAAATCAAATCTTGGAGGCCCATATTCGGAAAATGAATTCAGATCTCAGTCCAAGTAGTGGGAGCCCAATCGAAGATCTGTATTATTAATTCCAACTTGTAATAGTTAGAATTAATTTTTGTTTCGTATCATGGGGCCACAAGGACATTTTTTATTTGCTTTATTATTTGTCTTCGCATGATATACGTGTTTAATTTAATTGCGCAACATACAAGCATGTTGTAGATAATAGGAGCACGTTTACTGCTTTTATTTACAGCTTTAAAGCATGCTATGTGATTTATTTTATGTAATTAATTATAACTATAAATTCGGAGTTCATGCTATGCATGATAGAATTTTAGCAATGTTATAATTATGGCTACATAAAATAATCTGTGCAATTGAACCTTATGAACTAAAAATTACTAAGCTCATAATTTGGTAAGACCTCCACAAAGCGATCCTTTATTGGAAGTGGGTAATTTATTAGGTAAACGTCTACATGTGTAGCTTACTTAATTTGTTATTCATAAGTTCTAATAGATAGGGTTTCTTAAAACAAACATTTATTTCATGTGAGAAGTGGGAATTCATACGTAAACGTCTACATGTGTAGCTTGCGTATTGAATTTTCATAAGTTCTCTAGGGATTGAATTAAATGAGACAACCTTATTATAGGGATCGGGTGTGTTCTAATAGATCCTTATATGGGAGGGTTGGCTTTGGTGGTAAGCTAGCTTAGATGTTATCCAGAGTATAACTCATTTGTGATGTCCCTGCTCAGTGGGATAATATGGTCTTAAGTTAGTCTCCAATTATTAATTCCATTTGTCTAAGGAACCCGGGCATGGATTGGAATTAAAGTCCTGGACTTGAAAGATGCAGTCTGGTTAAGTGTTTTGTTGTAAACGTCCACATGTGTGGCTAGAAATAGTAATACTTAGGCAAATTGGAGGAAACATTAATATTGCTTTATCATATGGTTTCAATATTTAATTGTTTCAATAGTTTGCGACTATGTTTTGATTTCTGTTTCTTAATTTATTGTTTTCAGACATGTCTATTGCTCACGTTGTCAACCTCTTAATAACAAACCCTTTAACTGGTCCGAATTTTCCTGAGTGGATGTTATGCTTCATAGAAATACTCTGCACTGCAAAACATGCCCATATACTTTACATGAACCCTCTAACTCCTAAGTATTGGAACTGTACTGGTTATGAGCGAGTGTTCTATGACAGATGGGTAGCTTCTGATGAGTTTGCCCGCAAACTCATCATGAAGAGTCTGTCTAGAGAATTAAAGCTCAAGTACAAGAAATTCAGATCTGCTGTTGTGATATGGAGGGACCTTGTGAAGGTTTATGGGAAGGTGAGACGAACTGTCAGTTATAATCTTGTAGAGGACCTGATCTGCAAGAGAATGACTGATGGGAGTTCGTTGCTTCTGCACTTTATCAGTATGATGAGAATTATGAGAAAGTACAGAAAGAGAGGTGGACAAGTGAGTAAGCGGGCAAAAATATTGATTGTCCTGCACTCTCTCTCTGATTCTTATGATGATTTCATCAAGTCCCTCGGTACCAGGCGCGAGTTTACTCTTCCTGAGTTACTCTTAGTCCTGATGCGAGAGGAGTCTAATCTTAGGGCATTGGAATTTGCTCCAACTTTGTCATCTTTTGACAAGACAGTTGCTGAAGCAAAGGAAATGCTTAAAAGGTTAGATGAAGCTGATTTTGCAGAAGATGTCATCAGGCCATGCAAACGCAAGCGAAGTGAAGTAGATTGTCTAGTGCCTAGCATGGGTAGACAAGGTACGTCATCTGCATTTATAACAGAAACATGTTTAGCATCGGTTTCTACCCATTCTTGGGTAGTGGATACTGGAGCTACTGATCATGTTTGTTATACTTTGCAGGGGTTCAGGCCGACAAGGCAGCTGAAGCATGACGAGATTACCATCTCAATGGGCAGCGGAGAGTTAGTTTCAGCAGTAGCCATTGGAGATTTTACTTCGTGCTTTGAAAACAATGTTTTTATTTTGAGAGATGTTTTATATGTGCCGGTTTTTTGGCGGAACTTAATTTCAGTTTCCAAGTTATTTTGTGATGGATATTCAGTTATATTTTATAGTGGAGTTTCTATCATTGGTAATAACGGTGTTATCTGTCATGGTAAACTGATTGACTTTCTCTATATCATTGATTGTATGCATAAATCTTCCGTGAATGTTGCAAACTCATCCAATAATAATAATCATTTAAAGAGAAAGTTTTCTTCCGATGAGGATCAAACATATCTATGGCACTTGAGACTAGGTCACATCAATCTAAAGAGGATTAAAAGATTAGCATGCGATGGGATCTTGGATTCTTTCCATGTGGTACCGCATCAAATCTGTGAGTCCTGTATAGAAGGAAAGATGACGACGAGGCCTTTTAAGGCAAGTCAGTCTCGAGCAGAGAATGTGTTGGAATTGATCAACTCTGACTTATGTGGACCAATGTCTACGCAAGCTCGTGGAGGTTATGAGTATTTCGCCACATTCATTAACGATTACTCAAGATTCGGATATGTCTATTTGCTTCGCCATACGTCTGAATGCTTTGAGAAATTCAAAGAGTTTAGGACTGAGGTAGAAAAGAAGCTTGGTAAGACTATCAAGACACTACGATCAGATCGTGGTGGAGAATACCTCAGTAACGAGTTCTTGCAGTACTTGTCAGATAACGGGATTACATCCCAGTGGACTGCACCAGGAACCCCTCAACAAAATGGTGTAGCGGAAAGAAGAAATAGAACTCTTTTGGAAATGGTCAGGTCGATGATGAGTTATGCAAGCTTGCCGATTTCGTTTTGGGGATATGCCTTGGAGACAGCGGCCTATTTGCTTAACCTGGTACCTTCTAAATCAGTTCCTAAAACACCTCTGGAACTCTGGTATGGGCGAAAGCCAAGTTTGAACAGAGTGAGGGTTTGGGGTTGTCCGGCATATGTGCTGACAAAGGAACCTGATAAGTTAAAAAGTAGGTGTAAGCTGATGCTGTTTGTAGGATATCCTAGGCAAACGAAAGGTGGTTACTTCTATTGTCCAGAGAATCAAAAAGTTGTTGTCAGAACCAACGCGAGATTCTTGGAGAACGAATATGTAAGAAACCACCGATCCAAGAGTGAAATTGTCCTCCATGAGCTTGAGGACAAAGAAGCAATTCCATCAGGAAAGCCCAGTGTAATGGTAAATCCACCTACAACAGGTGAGGCTATACCAACACTGCCACTAATGCAAGGTATGGGACCAACGCGTACTGTGCCAACTACTGACACGGTTCAGATGCCTCGTTGCAGTGGGAGGGTTGTCCACCAACCCGAAAGGTACATGTTCGTGGGAGAGTCTTCTGACTTGATCCCAGAAAATGGACTGGATGATACCGATCCCTGGACATATGACGAGGCGGTATGTGATAAGGATGCAGACAAATGGCTGATCGCCATGAATTCTGAAATAAAATCTATTACGGCTATGGATGTATACCAGAAAACTGATTTGCCAGATGGCTGTCGAGCTATAGGGTGCAAATGGGTATACAAAAGAATGAAAGGAGCGAATGGTGAAATTACAGCTTTCAAAGCAAGGCTGGTGGCAAAGGGTTATAGTCAGAAAGAAGGTGTAGACTATGACGAGACCTTCTCACCGGTAGCCATGCTTAAGTCCATTCGTATACTCCTAGCCATAGCAGCACATAAGGACCTAGAAATCTGGCAGATGGATGTCAAAACTGCATTTCTAAACGGGTACCTTGAAGAAGGTAGGGACATCTATATGCAACAGCCAGAAGGTTATGTGCAGAAGGGCGAAGAACATTTGGTCTGAAAGCTGAGGAAGTCGCTGTATGGACTTAAACAAGCTTCACGGTCATGGAATCTACGTTTTGATGAAGTGATTAAATCCTATGGATTTTCACAATGCTCAAACGAAAGTTGCGTGTACCGTCTATGTGTCAGCAGAAGCGTGGTGTTCCCTGCACTTTATGTTGATGATATTCTCCTATTTGGCGACAATGTGGAAGTATTGTCGGGCATAAAGAGGTGGTTATCCGAGCAGTTTCATATGAAGGACCTTGGGGAGGCAGGATACATCCTAGGGGTAAAAGTATTGCGGGAGCGCAATAAAAGGGTGCTGACCTTGTCTCAAGGATCATATGTGGATACTGTGATTGCCCGTTTTAGAATGCAAACTGCCAAGAAAGGTTTGTTACCCTTCAGACATGGCATATATCTTTCCAAGGATCAGTGTCCGGTGACACAAGGGAGAAAGATAAAATGAGGAACGTGCCGTATGCATCGGCCGTGGGGAGCCTTATGTATGCAATGCTATGTACGAGGCCAGATATCTGCTTTGCTGTAGGCATGGTAGCGAGATACCAGTCTAACCCTGGACAGGCGCATTGGACTGCGGTAAAGCACATACTCAAATACCTGAAAAGGACTAGAGACTACTGTCTCGTCTATCAGTGTGAGGAGTTGTGCCCTGTGGGTTATACTGATTCGGATTTCCAGGCAGACCGAGACAAAAAGAAGTCCACCTCTGGCTATGTTTTTACATTCGGAGGTGGGGCCATATCATGGAGGAGTGCAAAGCAGAAGTGCATTGCGGACTCCACCATGGAAGCAAAATATGTGGCAGCTTCTGAAGTTTCGAAAGAAGATGTATGGTTTCGAAACTTCCTTCTAGAGTTAGACGTGATTCCTAAGCTGCCCAAGACAATCACGATATACTGTGATAATTCAGGAGCTGTGGCTAATTCAAAGGAACCACGAACTCATAGAGCAACAAAACACATTGAAAGGAAGTACCATATTATACGAGAAATCATAGCAAGGGATGATGTGCTAGTAGAGAAGATTGATACAAGAAATAATCTAGCGGATCCATTGACAAAGGCTCTGCCTCAGAAGGTCTACGAGATGCATGTACGTAACCTTGGGCTGAGGGCAAAGCTATCCACGTAGAATGTTTGATGTAATAGCTAGATTAGTTTAGACGCGTTATACTCTGGAAAACACCTGTATAATGCTTTGAGTATAAGTGGGAGATTGATAGATTTATATACTGAAAGCATTATGATTGGTATATTATGTACAAGGTCGATTGGTTAATATACTGGGAATCATAAATGTTGTATGTTCATCTCCTGTCTGAATTAAAAAACATGTATCGCAAACGCAATTATCCTCTTATCTCATTGATCGGGAGATCATACGGTGTGTAGAAGATCACGGAAGATCGTATGGATCGTTTGACCTAGCTAGATATAAATAGTTATCACAGCTGAGACAGTTCCAGGATAAACTGTCGGTGTAGGCTGCAGCATACGCAGTAATAAGCATCTTATCTTGGATGGCTTGGTATGCTGGTGTGGGGCACACATTGATAAGGACCTAAGTCGAGATCGATTTTTTTATCTAACATTAAAAGGATCTAGATCTCTATGGCTTGACGAGATCCTAAGCTAAATGAAGGTACAAAAGTATATGCAGGTTGTGTATTACTTTGAGTTGCAGTGAAAGGCTCTAGTTGAGCTTGTATATCTGTAGCTTGGGTAATAGCAGTTTGTGTATGACTATCTGGTACTGGAACTAGGTAACCACATCCAGTATAGGATGGTGACATTCCCTGAATAGCTCAAAAGGTTCGTTATGCTAAGTCCTGTAGGCTGATTAAGTTCAAGCATAAGTGAAAAGGTTTGAGTGGATTGATTCAGGAATATAAGATTTTAATTAATTAAATAGCTTGTCAGAGCTTAAATTAATTAACGAATGTCTGTAACTATAAATGTGGGGATATACCGAGCCCATGCAACCCGTACCTCAAAACGTGGTAGCAAATAGGTAGGACAGTATTGATTCTCTGGTGGAATGAATCAATATTAATTAATTAATTATATTCTGGGTTGAATATGGGAATTAATTAATTGATAGGCCTTATTTGCTATTTGCATTTTGGTCCCTG
Source organism: Plectranthus barbatus (assembly GCA_026898455.1). Taxonomy (NCBI): domain Eukaryota; kingdom Viridiplantae; phylum Streptophyta; class Magnoliopsida; order Lamiales; family Lamiaceae; genus Plectranthus; species Plectranthus barbatus. The sequence goes on from JAPKLW010000693.1 coordinate 157,559, forward strand.
GTCTGGCCCATGAAACTCAAGCCCAATAGGAGTCCAGTAATTTCCTATAAATAGGCCTCAGTTCCTCAGATCTCAACACACCACAAGATCATAAGTTGCACACAGCAAACCAGTTCTGGGAGCTGTGGTGATCGACTAAGATCAGAGAACGAGGAGGAAATTCTGCTTCTCAACCGGGCAAGGGATCTGATAGAGAATCTTCACCGGATTTTCAGATCGAGTTGGGATACAAATCAGAAGATCAAATCAGGAGGATTTTTCTTCTTCTCTCTCTCCTCTATATTTTTTGAAAATAATTTTATTATTTTCATAGATTTATTTCCTCAATCTGTTAGGAAATTAAATCTTTGTGCGTGGGAAGGATCAAAGGGCATCTCCGCGCACGCGTTCTTCAGAGTTCATCGATCCAGGTATTCCGCATAAACCTTCTTATGCATAATAATATAGGAGCATGCTAGGATTGTTCATAGGCATAGCAATTTATTTTGATATTCCAATTAACGATCCTTGACAAACGGACTTCGTGATTCAGTTCACGAATCCCTTCATACAGTTCCTGAAGATCCAGCTACCAGCACTAATGACAAACCAGCAAAGAAACCCAACTGGTTAAGAGATCATCCCAAGGAAGCTATTCTTGATGATGTTGGAAATCCTGTTCGAACCAGACAGGGAACAACCTTGATGTCTTGCTTTTTGTCTCAGATCGAACCAGTGAAGATCACAGAAGCTCTTCAATCTACAGACTGGGTAAATGCGATGCAGGAGGAACTGAATGAGTTTGCTCGCAACAATGTGTGGTATCTTGTAGACAGACCCACACATCAGTCTGTAATTGGTACCAAGTGGGTCTTTAAGAATAAGAGAGACTGGTGCTATTGTTCGAAATAAGGCAAGGTTGGTTGCACAAGGTTACACTCAATGTGAAGGGATAGACTTCGATGAGATATTTGCACCAGTAGCCAGACTGGAAGCGATTCGACTATTCCTAGCGTATGAAGCCTATCACAACTTCACAGTTCTTCAAATGGATGTGAAGAGTGTCTTCCTCAACAGAGAATCAAAGGAAGAAGTCTACGTCGAATAACTCCCAGGTTTCGAGCACGGAAATCAAGTCTACAAGTTAAGGAAATCTTTATACGGTATAAAGCAAGCACCAAGAGCATGGTATGAAACTCTCTCGCAGTTTCTGCTCAAAAGTGGTTTTGAGAAGGGTGCAATAGATTGAACTCTATTCAAGATAAGGGATGGAGAGGACATCCTACTAGTTTAGATCTATGTAGACGACATCATCTTCAGAAGAAAAAATACCAAGTTATGTGAGAAGTTTGCCCAGCTGATGCAGAACAAGTTTCAAATGAGCATGATGGAAAAAATGACATATTTTCTTGGTTTGAAAGTTGATCTGTCTGACGAAGGGATTTTCATCAGCCAAAAGAAGTATACTCAAGATCTGATCAACAAGTTTTTTCCAGAGAAGACAAAATCTCTACGGATTCCTATGAGCACCAGTTCTCAAATTACTCTAGATGAAGAAGGAGAACCTGTCAACCCGACAACTAATAGAGGAATAATTGGATCCTTATTGTATCTAACTGCCAGCCAACCAGATATATCTTATGCCGTGGGAGTATGTGAGAGGTTTCAGGCAAACACAAAGAAATCGCACATGGATGTAGCAAAGAGAACTGTCAGATATCTCAAGAGTATGGAGTATCTAGGTATCTGGCATCCCAAAACTGATGGAATCATGTTAAATGGATTCTCGCACTCTGATTTTGGAGGCTGCAAAATCGAAAAAAAGAGCACGAGTGGAACCTGTCAGTTTTTAGGACATAAACTGATTCGTTGGTTCAGCAAGAAACAACATTCGGTGGCTACATCAACCACAAAGGCAGAATATGTAGCAGCAACCAACTGTTGTGCTCAGGTGCTGTGGATAAAGCAGCAACTTAAGGATTATGGAATAGATACAGGATGCGTTCCTATCTATTGTGATAGCAATAGCGCAATCTCTATTTCAAATAATCCAGTTTTACATTCGAGGACGAAGCACATTGATATTCATCATCATTTCATTCGAGATCACGTTGAAAAGGAGAATGTCTTGGTGGAATACATCAGAACTGATGATCAGTTAGCGGATATATTTACCAAACCGCAACCTGAGGCTCGATTCAAAGAGCTATGCATCAAACTAGGTCTTCTTGAGTTTGATGACGTCTCAAGAGAAGGAGACGATAAGTGATCATTATAACAACTGGTTAATTGCACTTGATTGTTATTGTGATTAAGTCAATTACAGATTGCTATATGATTGCAGCTGTGGAAGACACCAGAAAGAGAATAAGAGTTCCTTCATTCATAAAAGATGGATACAGGAGATCAGCGTTCTATTATATTCTGTGCAACAACTACTATTGAAATATGAGTTTGTCTCATGCAATCAAGGAACATCGTGAACAAAATAACATAGAAATCATGGAACAAGACTTTGACGTTGTAACATGTTCTTCAAGGATGGAGACGACGAGAGGAAGGAAAATAGTCAGATTTCTTCAATCTGGGGCACCCTGTGATGAGAGTAGGAATCTCCTGTTCAAGAAGCAAACTCAATTGCATTCCAAAAGGAATTGGAACATTAGGCACGTTCTCAAAGGCACCTCGCACCTTATCAAAAATAAATGAAGCCCAATCAACATCAGCATCATGATCAATGGCCATCATCGCCTTCCAGACAAGTGGAGAGAAGTCATGATCTTCCATGGGATTACCGACAATCATGTGGTTGATAATGTCAAAGGTAAACTGATATCGAGGCGTCAACCATCTAGAAGAAGCAGAAGGTTGAAAACTGACATTAGAGTTCCTCCATTGATGCCAAGAAGACCACTCTGGAGATGTAACCTCCTTGAGATAATCGACGAGTGGAACACCATCACGACGGAGTTCGAAACTCATTGCAAAAAAATCAACCGACCAGCACAGTTGATGATCATTGATGTTAGACATGATCTTTCCATCTTCAATAATATAGCAGTTGGCAGCCATCGTCTTTAGCGTGTTCTCCAAGAATCTGTATGGTGCCCTAGTTATAAATCTCTTGAGGCCTACATCCTTGAGATTTCTGATTATCAACCTAAACACCACTGGTCTCACTAAGAGTTGACTCTCCAGGCCGTAAGGATTGAAAATTCTATTTCTCTCAATGGAAACATCTCGTGGAGTAGCCATTCCTATCTTTCCCAATGTTTTTTTAAGAAGGAGGAGGTATGCTACTTATCAACGATGTGATGACCGTAACCCTAGGTGATCGCTCAAATCATGCAGATACCAATACTCATTTATATGGGAAGGCAATCACATATTTAATTCGTGAGGACATAAAATTAAATGTGACATGACATTTTAGAACAACGCACAATGCTCAAGATTTTAGAGTCAGTATCTGAGAGTCGATATCAACATCTGACTTTCTACGCTGGCCAGCTCAGATGATACAGGTGTTGATTCAACCAATCGAAATAGAAGAATGACAATATCAATATTGTTTGAGAAGTACGTGCTCTGAAAAAGGAGGTATGCTCAAAAATTGAACGATGCGGCAGATATAGGGGGAACTCAGCTCTCATAAAAGTCAACATAAGTACACAGTTCATACATTGAGAGCTACAGAAATAGGAAGGACATATCATCAACTGTTAAGTAGCAAATCTCGTATGGTAGCTGAGGACACCTTAACCGTCAGTGCAGTTGAACAGGGTAATAGTCAGTTGGTCACAACCGCAAACCTGACATACCCTCAGCCAAAAAGGGGATCCGTCTCTCCAGAAGCTAGCATAGCTGCATGCCATAGGGAATGGGCACACTCAGTAGATCCTGCGCAGCCATCTTCGAGCGATCAAAGATAAAAGTTGCCCAGTCAACCTCAGCCTAATCCTCGAAAGCCATCAATTCTCTCCAAACTAGTGGAGAAAAGTTTATCTGTAACAGAGGGTTATAGAGCACCAGCTGGTGATAATGTCGAACAATGTCAAGAGTCGTGGCCGCAGGTTAGCACAAGGAACTTTCGGGTTGAAAACATGGCCAGTACCCCTCCACTCCCACCATGATGACCATTCCGGAGCCGCCTCATCAATCCGATAGTGCAAAACCAGAATACCATGATGCGGCAGCAAGAACACTCGAGATAAGAAATCTGCAGACAGGGTAAATTAAACACCGTTCAACCTAAAAGTGATCTCATCCTCGGAAATAGAAGAATCGTAAAGCATGATTCTGAGCAGATCCTGATGGAAAGCAGTTGGTTGCACCGACAGGAAGCGATCCAAGCCATTCGTCACCAAAAGATCAATGGTCTGGTGGTACACATCCTCTGGTAATCTGAAACAATCAACATACAACCTTTGTTGATCAAAGACCTTGTTTCGGACGTTGGTGATTTGAGCCATCTCCTCTGTGATATTCATTGGTTCAGCCATTTCAAGGAAAGGAGTTGGGTAAGAGAATGTAATACAAGGTGTCGCTGATTTTAAAATTTCTATCCTGTCTAGGGAGCATTTATAGAGGAACATAAGTCATTTATGACACTACCACATCTACAGCAAGCATAGAAATGACTTATCAGATAAATTACAAAAGGAATGCAGAAGGGACGTATTACTCACTCATCCTTTGGTGAAAGTCGCTACTAGAAAACAGACACTAGGCCAGATGTCTATGATTTCAGGAAACATCTATAGACTTTTGTCTTTACCAATCAAATGTTCATAAATCATCTCTGTTCGTGAGCCATACCAAGAAACTGATAGACAACGGCATGAAGAAAATTAACAGGATCATTATACATTGGGAAACGGGTCTCTTTATACACAACAGTAGGAACTCATTTTCTTACTATGAAATATCGTGTGGATCATCTTACATCCTCAATACAAAGCTTGAAGAAAGAGAAAACTGCTGATCATAATGAAGTGCATTTTCGATCGCCGCGAAGATATTGGCGGCACATCACATTAAATGCGGATTAGCACGAGGCATGTTTTCCGGTGCCACGTCATGTCACCACACGTTACTACGCAGCGTCACAGGTGATTTAAACAGACGTCATCGTCAGAATCAATCTGGGTCGTTCACTCCAAAGAAGAATTTAAATCTCAGCCAATGGATCTACTTAACTAAACCTTCTAAACTTTTAAACCCATCATATCGTCTTCTTGAATTCCACATATACAGCCTGTCAACCTAGTAAAGATATATCTAGGGCTCATTCAGAGATCCTCAAATTGATCAGTCCTTTGGATGCTAGTGCCCCTGAGACCTCCAACCACATTGTCTTCACTGAAAAAACCCCCCAAGACGAACTGTTTTAGTTAGCGGAAACTTTCAAGATCATCGATCGATAGGTCTTCATCTTCCAAGTCGCGAAGAAGAAAATTCTCATTTGGAGAAACTTTCTCTTAATCATCACCGATGAGACAATTGCCAAAGAAATTGCTGGAAAACTCCTACGTTAAAACTTAACAAAATTTCTCACAGCATGCCCTAGGCGATTCAACCCTGCTCGAGTCGCAGAGTTTTATGAAAATGCTATTTTCAACGTCAAATATCAATACTTCATCACGACGGTTGAAAAACAGCAAGTAAGGGTTGATCCCGATCTCATCTCCAAGCATCTACACCTTTCAAGAACTGGAGAAGTGATAAGTTAGGAGTTTTACCGACTTATCTAGTTGTTCTTTGACTAATTGTGTGATGTTCAGATTGTTTTTTGTGTCTTTTTCGTGCATGGATTGGCTTTTGTACTTGTACTGTCGTGTATGATGAATCATGCAGGTTTTTAGTCGAAAACGGGGAAGAATCGGATTTCCAGTTCCAGGTCCACGTCGATCGACGAGGAAAGTGAAGCGGAGCGATCGACGAAGGGGAAGGAGAGATCGATGGAAGCTGCAAAAAAAAAGGTCACGTCGATCGATGCCAGGGCACGTCAATCGATGAGGGTGTTTGAAGGGCGTCGATCGATGCCATTCTCCGACGATCGACGCGACTGCGGAAATTCCTAATCTGAATCTGATTTGAAGATAAAGACACATCTAATCCTAGATATTGTTTGATACATCTTTCATTATTATAAATAGCCATGTAAAATTCATGTTTAGGTGTGGAAAATAGTAGAGCAATTAAGAGATTTTAGTATTTAAGATTTTTAGAGATTTCCAAAGTTTTTTAGAGTTTTTGTTTAAAGACAGAGTTTTGTGGGAAGACTTTCAGATCCAAGTATTTATGCAATTCAGGTTTTATTTTTCTATGATGAATATTGCTATGAATATGTGTAACTAACTTCCTTCTCAGATTCTAGGGTTTCGAATTATCATTGTATGCATGTTTGATTAATTGAATTAATTTCCCTTTCCCTTCGTAGTTTGTGAAATCTGTGTTTATTTATAATCTTGAGTTTGCTGGCCACATCTTAGGATTAATTAGTTGATTTCTTGAGACGTAACTGTAATAGTTTTCAATAGAAAGAGATTTTCACAATATAATTTGATTTCTTGTCGTAACTGAAGGAGATAAGTTATAAGAATAAATTTGTAGATCTTTGGAGTTAGTTAGTTCATCTTGAGATCGAGCGGAGATAGAAAATTAACTAATCTACTTTTTGAATTGTCCAACAAAGAAGTTCATAATATTTTTCTGATGTTTCACTACGAAGAGGAATTAAATCGGGAATTAATCAATTCATTCATCCATGTCATACTTGATAGGTAGATATCCATAGAATCTGTACTTCTCATAATCTTTCATCAAAAGTATTTTAATTTCTTGTTTACTTTTTACTCGCAAGTATTACGATTTTCAAAACAACCAAAACCCAAAAAATTAATTTTCCCTAACCAGTGTTTTAAGAGCTTGTGATTTAGTACTAAAGGTTTTTTCGTTATTTCATTCCCTGTGGGATCGATAATTTTCATTTGCCGCTATATTATTAGCTTTGCTAAGTCGCTAGTAAAATAATTTAGCGTTCAAATTTTGGCCCTGAATAGAAATAATCTTACTATTAAATTTGTGATTGAAATACTGATTTAGGCTGTAATTTTTGTACTTTTCTTCAAATTTTCGTACCTTTCATCGTTCACGTCGATCGATGCTATTTCTCGTCGATCGACGCAGTTGTTATTTTCACGTCGATCGATGCCCTAGTGCTTTCAGAATATCACTTTTTCAATTTCAGTTCATTTCATTTTATTTTCAGTCTTACCTCACTACCTCCTTTGTTGTACAGGTAGTGCATGAGTACGAGAGCTAGAGGAAAGGACCCGCTTTATTATCACCCGGACATTGAAGCCACTTGCAGAAAGATCCGAAGGGATAAGCATGCTCAGGAAAGCTCGAGTCATCAAGCGATAGACGATAACGTACCACCAGAAATTGTTCAACCACCTCCACCAATGCTAACTACAGAGGAGCAAGTTGTGCTTCTCAAAGAAGTTCAAGCTATGAGGGCATAAATCCAACAGCTGAATCTGGAAAGAGACCTCGAGAGGAACAATCCGAATGGAAGGGATCTTCGTCGTAACCCACTGTTTGAAGACAATCCCGATAATGAAGAGGATGACAACCCGGATCTGCCAGAGGAATCTGACAATGAGGAAGAAGAGGAGGCCATGCAGAACCGATATAAACCTCGGTTCAGGGAGACAGACTTCAGAATTGGCATCAATGCCAACAATTTTGAACTGAAGACCGGATTGGTGCAGATGGTGCAGCAAAATCAATTCGGAGGAAGAGCCACTGAGGATCCCTACGCACATCAGAGGAGTCAACAAGAGTTCCATCCGAATGCGTCTGTTCGCATTCTCTCTGAGGGACAAGGCACAATCGTGGTTCACTGCACTGGACAAGGAAAGTATAAGCACATGGACTGAATTGAGGAATGAATTCCTGGAAAACTTCTTCCCTCCGAATGTCATCAGGCAGAGAATGAAGGAAATCATCAGATTCGCTCAAAGACCTGAAGAGAGCTTCAGTGAGACATGGGAGGGATTCAAAGAACTACTGAAATCTTGCCCCGGACATGGCTTTCTGCCAGGAGAACAGGCAGAAGCATTCTACGAAGGACTCAATGATAAGACCATCAAGTTGGTGGAGACACCATCATGACGAAAAGCAGAAAGAAAGCCATGGAATTCTTCCAAAAGATGGCCAACAACACTCAATGGTGTTCCTCAAGTCGAACACAGCCTGTGAAAGCAGTCGAAAAAGTGGTGGAGAATGTTACCGAACAACCTGATTTGGCAACCGAGCTGAAAAAGCTAAAGGAAGAGTTTGCTACACTGAAGCAAGAGAAAACAGTCGCTGCAGTTGAGACAGTGCAAGCTCCACCTGAGGGGGATGGTGCCGAGGTAAACTTCATCCAAAGGGGCGGTTATCAAAATAACTACCGAGGAGGATATCAGCAACACAATCAGAAGCATAACAAGCCCTATACTTATAATCACGCGAGGAATCACCCGAGATTTTCCTACGCAAACCCTCAAGCTGTGGAGCAGCCACCACCGGGATTTGCCGTACAAGATGGGGTAGTAGTGGAGAAGAAGAAGCCAAATCTTGAGGAGATTTTGGCTAAATTCATGGAAGGCTCCACTGATACGGTAGCCAAGCTAAAGCGAGAAATCTCGGGCGTAAACACTAAGGTTGATCAAGTGCAGAAGCATGTGAAGATTATAGAGAACCAGGTCAGCCAGATTACCGATGTCCTTGGAAGTAAACACAAGCCGGGACAACTCCCGAGCAACACTCAGGTCAACCCCAAGAACCAGAATCAGAGGAACCAAGTGAATGCCATAACTCTAAGAGGGGGAAAATCATATGAAGGGCCAAAGCAGACAGGGAAAGATGCCCGGGAGGAAGGAGAAGCCAAGCGGGACGAAGAAGCTGTCGCAGACGAAGCCCCGTCGACCGATGCGGGGTCTCCGTTGATCGACGCAACGCCAAAAGCCATGTCTATCGATGCTGATCCACTTCGATCGACGTCCGCTCCTATTTCACCACCGAAGAAACCTCCCTTGCCGTATCCGCAACAGTTTGCCAAGACAAAAATGAACAAGAGGTATGCACGATTCCTGGAAACGATGAAGAAGGTGCATATCAACATTCCATTGGTCGAAGCCCTGCAAGAGATGCCCGGATACATCAAGTTTCTGAAAGACATGGTCTCTCAGAAAAGACCCTTCTTGAAGCATGAGACGGTCAACCTGTTCGAAGAATGCAGTGCCATTATTCAAAAGAAGATGCCAATCAAAAGGGAGGACCCGGACACTTTCACAATCTCTTGCGTCACCGGAGGGGAGACCTTTGGGAAAGTTCTCTGCGATTCAGGTGCATCGATCAATCTGATGCCGCTGTCAATCTTCAAGCGGTTAAAGATCAGAAACATCAAGCCCACAACAATCTCACTTCAGATGGCCGATCGATCAGCATCCTACCCGAAAGGCATCGTGGAAGATGTGCTGGTGAAGGTAAAAGATTTCATCATTCCAGCCGATTTCGTGGTGCTCGATATGAAAGAGGATCGAAACATTCATCTGATTCTTGGAAGACCATTCTTGAAGACCGGAGGGGCATTGATCGACATTCGAGACGGCAAACTGACATTCCGGGTGAACAACGAGTCAGTCACATTCTCGATCTATAAGGCAATGCAGAAGCACAATGAAGGAAGCTATCAAGAAGAATGCCAAATGATCAACTGCTTCAGCCCGGTAATGTCTTCTCCCTTCGACTCTCTCAAAAGTGAACCGGACTTTCTAGAAAACTGCCTACAAAACTCGTTGTTCTCGTCAACAAATCTGGACGAGGCAGACGAGGAGATCTTGGATCTGGTCATGGAGCTCGATGTGTTCGAGGAGGTAACTCGAGAAAAAGAAACCAAGAGAGAACCACTACCTAGCCACTACTGCCAGAACCAGCCAGAACCAGCCAGAAAGAGATGAGGGAAAGCACACGTCGATCGACGCCACTGTCTTGTCGATCAACGCCGCTTCGAAGCCCACATCGATCGACAGAGCATCTTCGTCGATCAACGTCAATCTGGAAATGCCGTCCTCCAGCTCTGATCCTCCACTTCTGGAACTCAAGACACTTCCAGCACATCTCAGGTACGCATTTCTGGGTTCTAATGACACTTACCCTGTTATTGTTTCTGCCTATCTTACACAGGGGGAGTTGGACAAACTACTGCGAGTTCTACGGAAATACAAGTCCGCCATCGAATGGACTTTGGGGGATATCAAGGGGATCAGCCCTTCGCTGTGCATGCACAAGATCATCGTTGAAGAGGACGCCACACCAAAGAGACTAGCACAGCGACGACTAAATCCCATCATGCAAGAAGCCGTAAAGAAGGAGGTTCTCAAACTCCTAGACCATGGCATGATATATCCGATTTCCGACAGCAAGTGGGTGAGCCCTACACAAGTAGTAGCCAAGAAAGGGGGGATGTAGATGGTAAAGAATGATGATGGAGAGGAAGTTGCGACAAGACCGATCACGGGATGGCAATTTTGCATTGACTATTGAGCCTTAAACACCACCACGTGCAAGGACCACTTTTCTCTTCCCTTCATTGATCAAATGCTTGATAGATTATCCGGTTACCCTTTTTATTGTTTTCTTGATGGTTACTCAGGGTACAACCAGAAAGCTGTGGCGCCTGAAGATCAAAACAAGACCGCATTCACCTGTCCATACGGAGTATTCGCCTACCGTCGAATGCCCTTTGGATTATGCAATGCACCGACTACTTTCGAGAGATGCATGATGGCAATCTTCCACGACTTGACCAAAGATGTCATGGAGGTATTTATGGACGATTTCTCTTTTTTCGGTAGCTCATTCGATGTTTGTTTGTAGAAACTGGCTACTGTACTTGAGAGATGCACCGAGACAAACCTATGCCTCAATTGGGAGAAACGCCACTTCATGGTGCGAGAGGGGATTGTGTTGGGTCATCGAGTATCAGCTGAAGGACTTGTAGTAGACCGAGCCAAAGTGATAGCCATTGAAAAGATGCCACCACCAACAAATGTCAAAGCAATTCGAAGTTTTCTAGGCCACGCCAAATTCTATAAGAAGTTCATCAAAGACTTCTCAAAGATATCTCGGCCCTTGTGCAACCTGTTGGAGAAGGAGGTTTCCTTCATTTTTGATGACGAATGTTTGAAAGCATTTGAGAAACTGAAAGGGGCACTGGTGACTGCGCCGGTCTTGACCGCGCCAGATTGGGATGAGCCATTCACATTGATGTGCGATGCCAGTGACTACGCTGTTGGAGCAGTCTTGGGGCAACTTAAAAGAAGACTCTTCCATGTGATTCACTACGCCAGCAAGAGCATGAATCCGGCTCGATTGAACTACACCACCATGGAGAAAGAGATGCTCGCGGTTGTGTATGCCTTCGACAAGTTCCAACCTTATCTGATAGGCTCAAAGACAATTGTCTACACCAACTATGCAGCCATCAGATACCTGTTCGCAAAGCAGGACGCCAAGCCTAGATTGATTCGGTGGATATTGTTGCTGCAAGAGTTTGACTTGGAGATCAAGGACAGAAAGGGGAGTGAGAATGTGATCGCTGACCATTTGTCGCGACTCGAGCCACCAGTCGAAGGGGATGACCCACAATTGATGATCCGAGAGATGTTCCCCGACGAACAGATCTATGCTCTTAGGGATTTTAAAGAGACATATGAGTCCAACAATTACTTGGTTGGCGGCGTACTTCCTCCGGACTCCTCCCCATATGCAAAGAAGAAGTTTCTGCACGACGTCAGATACTACTATTGGGAGGATCCCTATCTTTGGCGTAAATGTGCTAATGGCGTCATTCGCCGTTGTGTGCCCCAGTCTGAGTGGCAACAAATCTTCGAAGCCTGCCATTCATCTCCTAGTGGCGGTCATCATTCAGCCAACCGGACGACATTCAAAATTCTTGCCAGTGGATTCTATTGGCCATCTATCTACGAGATCTGCCGTGGATGGATTAAGAGTTGTGATCACTGCCAAAGGACCGACAACATCTCGCGGAGGGATGAGATGCCACAGAATCCGATTATTGAAGTTGAGATCTTTGATGTTTGGGGGATCGACTTCATGGGACCTTTTCCACCATCCCAAGGATTCTCATACATTCTGCTGGTGGTGGACTACGTGTCACAATGGCTTGAGGTCGTTCCAACGGTCACCAACGACTCCAAAGTGGTCATCAAGTTCCTGCAAAAGCTCATGACGAGATTTAGGACGCCAAGAGCCTTGGTGAGCGATGGGGGATCCCATTTCTGCAACAAATGGCTCGCCTCCCTTCTTGCGAGGTACGGATTCAAACACCGAGTCACCACCCCATACCATCTGTAGGGTTTGAGTCTACGATGGACAACACGAGTTGCCATTAATGAATTTCTTGCCAAGGATCGTTCTTAGGATATCAAGAATAAATTTCAATCAAATAAACTATGCGATCCTATGCATGCTCCTACAATATTAATTGCAGATGATGGATTTAGAGAATACCTGATTTCACCGTTTGATCTACAGATCTAGATCGGAGCCAATAATGATGAAATAGATCTGGATCTGAATCTGAACACCGGCGATGAACAGTTGTTCCTACAGATCTGATCTTCTGATCTGTTCCCTTGCTTCTTGGAAATCTGGTGAGGATTATCTACCAAGATGGATCCGAGATCTAGAGGAATCGATCAGTTCCTCCCACCGGATCAGCCGCCATCGTTCTCTCCCTCTTTTTCAATATACTGAAAAGTCTAACTCTTAATGATCTGATAGAGAGAAGGCCTTTATATAGTGTTAGAGTTTTGAGAAACCCTAACCCTAATGGGCTTGAGCAGTTCATGGGCCAGACCAGGGACCAGATGCAAATAATAAAGTGGGCCCTCTTTATTAATTAATCCTTCATTGTTAAACCCAAAACATAATTAATTAATAAAACATTGTTTTAACCTTCACCACGGTAACAATGCTGACTCGCCCCTTTATTACCACGTTATTAGGAACGGGTTGCACCAAACTAACATGATCCACATATTTAAGGTTTTGGACATTCATTAATTAATTTGGCTTATGACAATCAACCACAATTAATATATCTCTTATTTCCTGAGTAATATCACTCACTCCTTTTCACTTATGCCTGAATTAAATAATTCAACCTGCAGGGTTTAACATAATGAACCTTGTGAGCTCCTTAGGGAATGTCACCATCCTGAAACGGATATGTTTACCTAAACGTCCAGACTAAGCAGGCCACACACAAATTGCCAACACCCAAAATACGGGTATAAGAGTACATGTAAGACTCACCACCATGGTAAATCAAAGTGCGGTGAATCTGTGTGTGCCCCTTATCCTTCAGTTAGGTTTAAGATCATAGGAAGTATGTTAGGGATCTGACTCATTCATATGTCAATGAGAACAGCACATCCCACTGTTGATCCCATCAATACATAACCATGTACCGACACATCAAGTAGCTAGGATAAGCCCACTTATGAACCGATGTGCCGCAACTTAGACCGACAGCCTATCCAGGGACTATCTCAGCTGTGATATAGTTTATATCTCGCTAGGTCAAACGACTCATATGATCCTCTGTGATCTCCTACACACCATATGGTCATCCCTATAAGCGAGATAATAGGATATTATGGTTCGTTGTATGTTTGTTTCATCAGACTGCGAGCATTGTTGTGGCAACACATATATGAAGACCAGTGTACAAAACACTTAATCATATATGCTTTCAGTATATAATCCCAACAATCTCCCACTTATACTTAAAGCATAATACCATTGCTTTACCAAGTATTAAGTGTGTCTATACTGTCAATCACTCCCACTGCATTCACATTACCTCTTGTCACGATTTCTCGTATGATGTGATACCACACATCCTATGTGTTTCACCACCTTGTGAGTCTTGGGTTCCCTTGAGTTTGTCATTGCACCAATATGATCACAATTCCATGTGATTTATTAGGCAATCTCAGAACACACACCTCTAGAGGATAACATCGGAGTTATACTGCTTCTTGCGAAGCTAATGAAGCTGTCATAAAAAAAAACAAACACAGCCTTCATACCGGAATCTGCAACACACTTCTGTGATAGATTCCTATAACTCCTCCTCCAAGGCAAACACATAGTTAGAGGTCGATTTCCTTTCCTTATGATCCTCCTGGATATCCGATGCCATTCAACTCACAAGGCTCATTCACTAACCAATGTGCCTATCCAGAGTTGAATTGATATCTGTTTAACATGCTTATAGCATTACAGATATCTACCTTCGTTCATTTACAATATTGAAAGACAACAATCTTTATTGCTATGAACGACACACCACAGAATCAATTTAAGCGACTTGAGATACTTGAACATCCTTTTTCTTGTGACCACACAAGACTTTAATTCAAAAGATGTTCCAAGATCTCATAAGTCCTACTTCTGAAACTGTTCGGATAACCATCCTTTATGCCTGACAATATCTCCACACCGTTTCCGAATGTGAAAATACCATCTACATAACGTGCACGGAAAACCATGCTTCCGCTGACACATAACTGGTACATGAAACTATCATTCTCGATAGACAATATCGAAATGTCTTTTACATGACCTTGAAGCTCCTTTAAGTTCATACTTGAACTACCTTGGCTTCCAGACATGATGCTTTTCACTTTGCAGCATATAACTTATCTGGTTGTTGCATGCAGATGTCGTCACCTTTTATCTAGGTACCCGTTTATAAAATACGGATGATGTCATCTATCTTCCAGATATTTAGATTCATATGTGTTGTTATGGTTAAAAGAATTAGAATGTGTTGTGAAACATGCCTTACTCACTAACCTAGACAATCAAATATACTAGGTTACCATTCGAGCATTGTTTTTATATATCAATCAGTTGCCTATAGCTGGAAAGTTGTTTGGCAATCACTAATCCTGATACACAACCATAACCTTTACTGATTCATTTCTGAATTCATGACTTGAAGTCATTAAATTGCATCATTTGTCTTAACAACTTAGTTGTGCTTTAAGGGATGAGTACGATGTTGTTCGTTAAGCTGGGAACAAGTCCAAAGACTGTTTCCACGAACCAGTACCATTAAGCCTATTAAGGCAACCTCCCACTGCAACGATGCTCCTTTTACGTTGTCAGTTAATGGTGCATTAATTTGTGGTTTACCACCTTACACAGGTGACCGTGAAATTGGTACCATACCTTCCAAGGTATTCTCAATATGCCATGGGGTATTTCCTGATGGATTTGAATTGTCTTCTCTAAAACGTTAGAGAACAAACTGACATTTGGATTCATGGTTTTTTTTATCCTATACAACTTGCTTGTATCTAGGATACACAAAGCAACCATCTTATTCGTTTACATGGAATAGCCCACAAGCAGTACTAGATTAAACCTTTCTTCCAACCAATCAGATTCCTATATCAGCTTAACAGCCGAATTACCCATCATTGCCCTTTTAACAGAGTCAAGGTCTGCTAGGGTATTTGAAACCGATTTAGAAGACACTAGATCAAGCAAACACACAACTGCTTTTGGCGCTATTCCCAAAAACAAAAATTTGGCAAAGCTGGCATAACTTATAAACTTTTAAAGAATCTTATTTCGTTTTACCTACACTATCCCAATCGAGGGATAATAGGTGTAGTTAACTGGGATGCAATCCCTTTGCTCTGCTAGATACTGTAAAACCCAATCACTTAAGATATACCATTATGAATGAACCATAATGTTTTTACGGTCTTGTTTAACTTATTCTCTACCTTAGTCTTGAACGCTCTTGATTAAAGCAAGAGACTAAGACTTGTAGTGAATTAGATAAACATATCCAAATATTAAATGATTACAGTATCAATGCCTGTTAAGGCAACTGCGGAAGTAGACTCAAACTAGCAAACTAGAGCAAACACGAAATAATCTATAGAGATACAATCGCCTATTAAAAGGCTTGGTTACCATCTTATACCTCTAAGTAGTTGTCATAAGTACCATTCTTAGGAATACCTGGAATGAATCCATAATTCCATGAATTACTTAAACTTACTTAGACTGATGTAACCTATCTCTATAGAGATTCTTTTAAATTATACCTTAGAACACTGACAGTTTATGTAATCAAGAAATGAAGAGACCATCATCCATGATAGAAAACACCGTTATTCATTATGATAGAAAAACTCTATCGAATAACTGATAATCCAATAGATGAAAATTATTTATCAAAACCAAACCAATATCACTTCAAAAGATCTAGAATTAAAACAGAGTTTTAACATAAACTTAAAGAAAATAACTCCAACAGCTTAAGAACGATCTCTAGCATCTTCCTTGGAGTTGGTAGTCCCGTCATCCTCAAGCCTTATCATCAGCTTGATTCTCTGCATAGCGCAGCCAAAATATGATTAGTACTCACAGTAACCACTACTCACAAAGAGTAGAAAACTGATACTAAACATGATGACTTACCTTGTCCGCCTGGACAATTTGCTTTCCAGTGTCCTATCTTGCCACAGCGGTAACACTTGCCCTTTCCTTTAACTTTCCCAGCCTTTTTCTTTGGAGCATAAACTCCATTGTTCCCACCAGCAGTTTTCTTGTTCTTATTCCTAGCCGTTCTCTTAAGTTTTGCTCGTTTAGGAGCAGCAGACTGGCTACCGGAAGAAACCAAAACTGCTTTCTCGGGTTCCATCAGGGACTATGCTACCATCAAGTCACTGAGTAACTCATTAAGAGTATACTCCTTCTTGTTCATCACAACATTCAACCTGAAGTTTTCAAAGGACTTGGGAAGAGAGTTTAGTATGATATCGACTTGGGCTTCCGCGTCAATACCACCACCATGCAACGTTAGTTCATCCATGAGGTGAATCATGGCAACCACGTGCTCTCTCACTGAACTGCCTTCAGACATTTTCTTACTCACAATCTCCTTCATGAGATTGAATCTGACAGTTCTGTCCGTCTCCCCATAAGTCGCTGTTAGATTATCCATAATCTCACAGGCCTTATCATAATGTTGATGCTGCAGCTGCAGTACCTTACTCATAGTGGTTATCATGTAGCATTTCACTACATTATTAGACTTGATCAACTTATTGTAAGACTGCTGCCACCCTGCAGTAGCATCAGCAGCTGGGACTGGCGGACAAGAATCAGTAAGGACAAACTTGTGTTCTTCTGCAACAAGGATATAATCCAAATTACGTTTCCATTCATGGAAATACGGACCATTGAGAGGATTTTGAGCGAGGATATTAATGACATTATTCATAGACATATCTGAAAACAAATAAGCGAATTAAAGTAAGCACATACTACGAACAATTGAAATAAATATGCATAGAACCTTTAGATAAAACAATGCAATTTGCTTCCTCCAATTGCCCAAGCTAATTCATCGCAAGCTACCCCGAGTAAACCGTTTACGATGAACGCTCAACCAGATCAAATGACCCTTTAATTTCTTAACATGCCAGGTATCTTAAGAAAAATAAATTAATATTGGAGATCTTAAGACCATGTTCACCTATCTGGAGCAGGGACATCTTAAAAGAGTTATACTCCAGACAACATATAAGCCAAAAATAAACCACAATCCTAACTTCGGATGTTAAAAGGCGATTTGGCATACGTACTCGACCCATACCGCATGCCCTTTACATCCTTTGTTATCCCACTTAGATTAATCTTAGAGACCAGTGAAAGTTGTCTCAATGCAAGCTACCCGAGTAGACCGTTTGCTTAGAGGCTCCCACTTCTCATCTTAAAATAAGTGTTTTATTTGGAAACCTCATCGCATTGGAACTGGTGAGGGACCCCTAACGTAAGCTACCCGAGTAGAACGTTTATGCTTCGAGATGCCCCACTTCCAATGAGAAGTCGTATTTGTGGAGGTCTAATGATCTTGGTTAGAAAAGAACCAAAATCTAGCTTAGTATTTTTAATTCTAAAGGTTTCATGCGCACACATTATTTTATATTCCCATAAATTATGTCACACCCAAAATTCCATCATAAATTAATATGATTCCAGAATTTATAGACATAATTTAAAACATAAAATAAATCACATAAGACATGCTCAAAAATTAAATTGCAACATGCTTATAAAAGTAAATAATTAGAGCAAATAATCATGCTTCCTATTATTTACTAGTGCGCACATAATAAATCATATCAATACGAGAATAAATAAATAAACAAATAAATTCTCGTGGCCCCTCAGATGCGATTACATGGAAATAAATCAAATCTAACTATTACAAGATTTAATTCCAATACAGATCTTCAAACTGGGCCTCTGTTGGACTTGAAATCTGATTTGAATTGGGAAAACAACATTTGGGCTTCAAATTAGGATTTTTGGCCCAAACAGCAGCCAAACCCTAATTTTCAGACTTCGGGCCGCCTCCGGGCTGATAGGCCCGAGCTACGGCCCGGGCAGCCAAACCCTAGCCGCCACCCTTCAGCCCTCAGCCCCAGCCGCCTTTCCGGCCGCCGCCGGCTTGAACACCCGCAGTCTGCGCTGCCAACTCCACCCGCCGCCATCGCCGGTGCTAGCAGTAGCTGCCGCCGCCATTTCCGGCGACTGTCACGGCTCCAGCAGTCGCGCAAGACAGCAGTGAATGCAGGCAGGCTGCATTGTCACCATCGCCGTGCGTAGATGCGTGCAGCGCTGCCCTCGCCCGCGACCCCCATCGCCGGTGAACCTCGCCAGCAGCTACTGCACCAAGCACTGGAGCACACAGCGCCTGCAGCAGCCATGTCGTTCCCACGTTGAAACGCGACGGGGAGAGAGAGAAGCAGGCACGGCCCAGCCGTAGGGAAGAATCCCCGCCGACGCCACCCGCAGGCCGGATCTGGGAGTTCGCCGGCCGGACGCGCGCAGCAGCCTGATCGCCTACCTGGACCATCGTGCTCGCCGGAAAAACTAGCTGCAGCGAACAAGACGAGCGCAACCCAACCACATGACTGAAACACTAGGTTTTAGCCTGCTGCCGCCATTCGCCACCGCACGCTGCCGTGGTCGCCGCTGTCGGCGGCGCAGCCGCTGGCGAGATCTGGGCTGAAGCTGAACTGATGCTGAAACTGTCGTTAGATCTGGACTGTGTTCTTCATCTCTTTGTTCCACCGGATCTTAGATTTTTACAGATTTAAAAAATAGAAAATACAAAATAGATCTAAATCTATTACATGATTCTCCCTATTAAATATAACCACGAATTTTTCTCGTGGTGAAAAACAGATCCAAAAATGAGAAGGTCACGAGAACAAAAACATCCACGACAATTTAAATCCTTCCATGAACATACATATTTATTTAATTTCAATCTATCCAAGATAGAGCCTAAGAACATAAACCTGGCTCTGATACCACTTGTAGGGTCTGAGTCTACGATGGACAACACGAGTTGCCATTAATGAATTTCTTGCCAAGGATCGTTCTTAGGATATCAGGAATAAATTTCAATCAAATAAACCATGCGATCCTATGCATGCTCCTACAATAATAATTGTAGAGGATGGATTTAGAGAATACCTGATTTCACCGTTTGATCTACAGATCTGGATCGGAGCCAATAACAATGAAATAGATCTGGATCTGAATCTGAACACCGGCGATGAACAATTGTTCCTACAGATCTGATCTTCTGATCTGTTCCCTTGCTCCTTGGAAATCTAGTGAGGATTATCTACTAAGTTGGATCCGAGATCTGGAGGAATCGATCAGTTCCTCCCACCGGATCAGTCGCCGTCGTTCTCTTCCTCTTTTTCAATATACTGAAAAGTCTAACTCTTAATGATCTGATAGAGAGAAGGCCTTTATATAGTGTTAGGGTTTTGAGAAACCCTAACCCTAATGGGCTTGAGCAGTTCATGGGCCAGACCAGGGACCAGATGCAAATAATAAAGTGGGCCCTCTTTATTAATTAATCCTTCCTTGTTCAACCCAGAACATAAATAATTAATAAAACATTGTTTTAACCTTCACCACGGTAACAATGCTGACTCGCCCCTTTATTACCACGTTATTAGGAACGGGTTGCACCAAACTAACATGATCCACATATTTAAGGTTTTGGACATTCATTAATTAATTTGGCTTATGACAATCAACCACAATTAATATATCTCTTATTTCCTGAGTAATACCACTCACTCCTTTTCACTTATGCCTGAATTAAATAATTCAACCTGCAGGGTTTAGCATAATGAACCTTGTGAGCTCCTCAGGGAATGTCACCATCCTGAAACGGATATGCTTACCTAGACGTACAGACTAAGCAGGCGACACACAAATTGCCAACACCCAAAATACGGGTATAAGAGTACATGTAAGACTCGCCACCAAGGTAAATCAAAGTGCGGTGAATCTGTGTGTGCCCCTTATCCTTCAGTTAGGTTTAAGATCATAGGAAGTATGTTAGGGATCTGGCTCATTCATATGTCAATGAGAATGACACATCCCACTGTTGATCCCATCAATACATAACCATGTACCAACACATCAAGTAGCTAGGATAAGCCCACTTATGAACCGATGTGCCGCAGCTTAGACCGACAGACTATCCAGGGATTGTCTCAGCTGTGATATAGTTTATATCTCGCTAGGTCAAATGACTCATATGATCCTCTGTGATATCCTACACACTATATGGTCATCCCTATAAGCGAGATAATATGATATTATGGTTCGTTGTATGTTTGTTTCATCAGACTGCGAGCATTGTTGTGGAAATACATATATGAAGACAAGTGTACAAAACACTTAATCATATATGCTTTCAGTATATAATCCCAACACCATCCTCAAGGGAATGTGCTGACGGAGCTGTCCAACCGAGAAATCAAGCAAATCTTGGAGAAGACGGTGAAGCAAAGAAAGGATTGGGCGGCAATACTTGATGAGGCATTATGGGCATACCGCACCGCCTACAAAACGCCTATTGGGACGTCACAGTATCAGCTGATTTTCGGGAAGTCCTGTCACCTGCCCGTTGAGATGGAGCACAAGGCTTGGAGGGCAGTGAAAGAATTGAATTTTGATTGGAAGACGGCTGCAGAAGAGCGCGCCATGGCATTGAACGAACTAGGAGATTTTCGGGATGAAGCTTATGAGAACAATGTCATATACAAGGATCGAGCGAAGAGATTCCACGACAAAAGGATTCGCTCACATGCTTTTCATTCAGGTGACAAAGTCCTCCACTTCAAATCCCGTCTTCGCTTCATGCTCGGAAAGCTGCAGTCAAAGTGGGCCGGACCATACACCGTGATCTGTCAATTTATGAACGGTGTAGTCGAATTAGCTGGTCAAGATGTGAAGAACTTCAAAGTGAACGGGCAGAACCTGAAACTGTACTACAACCCACTTCAAGTCGGAGCGGTGGAGAAGTACTACTTGAATCGCCCATGAAAGCACAGGTATTGTCGAGCTAGCGACATAAAATCAAGCACTGGTTGGGAGGTAACCCAACAGTTTACTGCTTTCTTTACTTCTATTATTTTAAATTCAGTCAAGTCGTGTCATTTAAATTTCATATTTTCAGTAATTTTTTGAATTTTGTCGGGTCCAGTACTCTGTAGGGGCCACGTCGATTGACGCCCTTCTTCGTTGATCGACGTGTGTTCATGGCCACATCGATAGATGCCCTTCTTCGTTGATCGACGAGAAATTTTTTCCTCGTCGATCGACGGGAGTGCCTCGTCGATCGATGCGAGCAATTCTGAGGCACGACCGAGATGGGTTTAAAACCCAGTTTTCTCATTCTTTTCCTCACAAACACACGACACACGCACTCACTCTCTCTTAAACACCCATCCTCGAATTTTTTCTCTTCAAACTCGCCGCTACATCCCACGGTATGTATCCTAGACCCTTCCACTTTGATTATTTCATATGTAGTAACTGATTTGAGCATGATTTTGAGGAAAAATTGAACTATGAGCCCTAGTTTCAATTTTTGTATTTTTGTCGATTTTGTTGCTATTCGTTATGATTATTCGATATGGTTAGTCATTCTAGTCGATATACTTGCTTGTGATGAATTTGTAGCTTGGATTTCATTGAATTTGACACACGCTAGTTTGGGGGATAATTCCAATTGGGGGTGATTTTCTTGTCTTGCTATTTTCATGAAGAATTCTTTCGAATTATGAGAAAATATGCTTAGATGAAGTTTGAATTGCATGAATGTCGAACCAATTTTGCTTGGGTACATGCATTTTGTGGATAATTGCACATTTTTGTCATATTAATGTTTGGGGAATTTTTGCGAAGATATTTATTGAGCTTTGACATTTTTCCTACTACCCTTCCAGTTCATAATGGATTTTCGACCTACCTTTGCCAACCGGGCTTATGAGAAATGTTTCAAAAAATTCTCAAGCTCCGAGTTCACAGTCCGGCTGACGCTTTACCCATGCCCTGAGACAATGGCTAGGCCGGGAATTCGAGCTGACGTGGAGGCTCTTTTGGAAAGAGTAGATTGGAGTGCTTGGATGACAGCACGGTGGCCGACATACCCGTCGCTTGTCCTGGAGTTTTTCGCCTCACTCTATGTCTATGAGGTTCAGCCAGAGTCAGAGCCTACCACCATCTCCTTCCAGCTCTTGAATGAACATTACGAGATGCCGCATGATGTGCTTGAAGGTATTTGGGTAGTCCGAAAAGGGGGGGATGGTTTTCTTCCCCGAGTTTTGACATTGCCCGATTCTGGAGCCAGATCGCAGCTGAGGCCAAAGAGGATTTGTGGGAGTTTGACTCAGGGAATTTAAAGGCTTCCTCTGTGGACAATCCAGTTTTGCGGTATCTTCAGAGGTGCATGGGGGTGTCGATCACTGGCAGACATGAAAGCGGCAAGGCGAGAGTGGGGGAGCTGTACGCCATTTACTGCATGCTGACGGGAGAAGAGTTCAGCTTTGCGGCGTTGGTCATGGATCATTGGAGGCATCAGATCAAGGCCTCCAAGGGCAACATTTGGAGCGGGGGATTGATTACCCCGATTGCAGAGCATGTGGGCATTGACTTGACCCAGATTGAGGCAATCGAGGATGACAGCCGAGGACTTGGCACCGGGTTGCTGGTCAAGATGTTGATGCTTTCACCCCAGGAGTCCGGGTGGTCTCTGCGGATGTCCAATGGGGACAGGTTCCCACTCCCGCACCGATGAGCACACCCGCCCACCTGCGGCTAATGGTCGAATCACGTGGAGGACCCGGTACCTCCAGACTTCGTCACCGACCGCTGACTCAGCCGGACCAGCGACCGCCGCAGACCCCCCCCCCCCAGCAGAGCCCGAGGATGAGGAGCGCGATGGAGGTGGAGATGAGATTCCGGACCAGACCGGTGGACCGTCGTTCAACCACTTTGTGGGAGAGTCTTCATCTTCCGGGGTAGACCTGGCGACGATCTACCAGTTCATACAGCAGCAGGCTGCTTGGCAGACGGTGGAGTAGGGTTTTCCCGTGAACCGAATCACCAAAACCAATTTGAACCGGATCGATTTATGGGTATTGTGCACAATTAAATACATGATAAACCCTAGCATGCTCCTATAAATTTAATACTCAGATTTGTGGATTGAGGGATTACTGTAATTCCGTCGAGTCTGATCCGATCTTTTGCGTTTGAATTTCCAACTTTAATTCAACCACGCAATTCGATTTTATCTGCGAAAACAGAAATTAGAACTCTAATTTCTAGATAAATTTGAAAATAAAGAAAGAAAAAAATAGAATTCTGTTCTCCAGATCAGGTCTTCAAATCTGTATCCCAATGCTGTTCAGATCTACTACTGGTAAGGACTCCGTAGATCTGTGGTTTGAGCAGGACCAGAATCGAAATTCTCCTCCCTTTCTCCTTGAAAATGGCGCCCACACTCTCTCTCTCTAGGTTTAGGGTTTTTCAACTATGTTACAACTTATGAGAGAGAGCTGTCTATTTATAGACCTAGGGTTGTAAACCCTAATGGGCTCTGGGCTCAATTCAGCATATTTATTTGGGCCAGACCTGGGACCTAATGCAAATGATAAAGTGGGCCTATAAATTAATTAATTCCCATGTCCACAACCCACGACACAATTAACTAATTAATATTAATTCTTTTTCACCACAGAATTAATACTGACCTACCCCTTTATTACCACGTTATGAGAACGGGCTGCATTAATTGAGAATCCCCATATTTAAGGTTACCGAACATTCATTAATTAATCGGAGCATCTGACAAGCTCTTACTACAATTAATTAATATCTTATTATTCCTAAGTAGTACCACTCAATCCTTATCACTCGTGCCTGAACTTAATCAGCCTGCAGGACTTTGGCACGATGAATGTTATTGAGCTCCTTAGGGAATTTCCCCATCCTATTACTCGGATATGGTTACCTAAACCCAGTCTCAGGCGGTACTACACGAACTGCTGTTACCCAAGATGCGGATATACGAGCACGTTACTTAGGCTCTCCACCATGGCAAGTCAAAGCAACAGTCAACCCGTGCAAACCCCTGAACCTTCGTTAGGGTTTGGACTCAATCAATATAACGAGATCTTGTATTCGCTGATGTCAGACGGACGAATACATCTCACTGAGGTCCTGCGTACCAGCATGTCAACTAATGATTCTACACGACACAAACAACACCAAACACGAAAACATAACAAAAACATACGAAAACATATGATATGAGTGTAAAATGGACACAAACTCGCATGCACACACATCGAATAATAGGTCATTTTACACACATATCATAATCTCTCAAACTTGAACTTTGATTTCCTCAATAAAAAACAAAGTGAAGCAATCATTCTACCTTGTGCAATACCTCATAGCTCATCTTATCCATTTTAGCATGCCCTAGTCAAATGAGATTATCACCTAACTTTGTGACACAGTCAATGCTAAAGACTCAATCCACTCAAAAAATTGGATACAAACAATGAAATGCACTCCCTTACATGTTTAGGGACAATTCACACAAGCACGAGATTTTCAAGCTCGATTTCCATAAGCTTGCATCCATTCTCACCACTAAACTACAATGAGCTAGCTCCTAGAATCAAGAAGGTCTTTGTTTAGGTTAAAACATGGTTAACTAAATGGTAGGTGGTTTTGGGCCAAAGTAACTAAACTCCTCAATTTCCCAAAACCCCCAAATTATCGACTTCAAACCACTAATCCCGAGGTTTTTCTCTTCTTCTCACTTTCCTTCTCTTTTTTATCTTTTTTTTCGTTTTTCTTTTCTTTCCTTTCTTCAACATTTTTCTCTTCTTTTCTTCTTTTTTTTCATATCAACAACACAATTTTTTTAGGTGCTCATTTTTATGACTTGCACCTTTTTCCTATCCAATTTTTCCACTCATTTCTATCTAGCCTCATTAATTGGGATTCAACCAACAACCATACCAAACAATACCCGTCCCATTCTCACAACACCGTATTCACCCTCAAACTCTCATTCCCCCAAACTTTGTCCAAATCATATCAAAGAATATTCTCCAAATAAGCTCAATCACGGGAAACAAAGGTAAGAAAGACAAATAATGATCAATAAACACCTTATACTCTCGATGTGCAAGGTAGGACTAGGAATCGATGGCCTAATATCATTTCCTAGTCACGTGCTCATGCTAAATAGATCGAGAACAAATGCAAGTTCTAGATTTCCCACATTCAAACTCGCCTCTCATAACCGAAAGTCTAAAACGTTAACCACGCACAAAACTCAGCAATTCAAAAGGTAAACATAGGCATGCTTCGATGTCAAAGATTCCGCCCTATTATAGGTTAAGGTAAACTTCAAACTTCACTAGCTAATCATGAGTAAATCTCAAGCCTAGTTTGGGTTCATCACACACACAATCACATAACACACACCAACAACCTACAAACAACTAATTATGTAATGAAACTAAATGGCAAAGAAACGATAGAATGCGTTACCCATCGGCATCCATGATCCAGCCACTTCTCCATTTGCCTTATGATACCTACTAAACATGAACACAAACACCACCAATTTGAGCATAATTCATATCAACAAAAACTCATTTCCACCAATTCCAACATCAAACTGACAACACGTGAGCACTAAAACCAATAACCTCATTCAAAACCTCTTTCCACCAACAATCCACAATCCATAATCTATAAACATCAAACATTTCTTCATTAGCTCCACCAATCAATCCACTATCCAACATCTATATGAATAATCAATTCATGCAATCACATTCATTCCAAAAGATAAAACGATAAGGCATCGATCCAAAACAAATCCAAAGTAGAATTTCAATATCAATACAACCAAATAGAATATCATGAGGGGAAATATCCAACAAACTAAAACTAAACACTAGAGATAAAGGAGTAGGAGGGAGAGAAGAGTAAACCGAAGCACCGACAACCGACACATCCCCCCAAGCTTAGTCAAGTGAGACTAAGTTTGGAAAAAGGTAGACGGTGCTCGTAACTCCTCTCGGTGCTATGGCGACTGGTCACGGTGGCGGCGGCGACGGTACAGTACGGGAAGGTGGCGCTGCAAATCACGGACACCCCCCTGAACCTCATCAATCCTCCAATCGAGGCCATCAAATCAGGCAACAGTGGCAGCCTGGTCCGCAAAGTAACTCGTGTGGAAAGCGGAGAAATCACCATACAAAGTTGTCATCTGAACATCTAATCCCTGTATTGATAAAGATAAAGTCTCCACAGTGTCAGTAGACCTCTTGAGCAATGAAAACATCCTCTGCTGCCAATCCTCAACGGGTGATGGTGCATGAGTACTTGATCTTGCTCCATGTCCTCCGGACTACTGCTCCTCGAGTAAGTGACTCAGAATCGTAAAGAATCCCTTCCGGGACAAAATACCCACAACCTCCTTGTGATCCTCAGAGTCCATGAACCAATTGGACTTATCCTCCAGGTCAGCCACACTGGTGTAATCCACACGAGGCAATTTAATTGTTAAATTCCCAAATTTATAATAAACTTCACCACGCCAACCCAGAACTAAAAACTTGCCAGCCACAAGTGAAGCAGTATCAAGGAGCAACCCGGGAGCAAAAGCACCCGACAAATGAATACCAGCAGGCTCCAAAATTGGAGTAATCATACCACCACAAATAGAATGGGATTTTAAATTAATCACACGACTCCAACCATCCATCAACACGCCCCCCATAGAGAACTTCTTCCCATTCATCAAAGCATATAACATGTAAATCTCAAATAGAATCACGTTACTCACTCATACCGACCCAACACAGACCGTCCTACCAATTTATGAATATAACGAATAACATGATTATTAATCGCAGATTCTCTACAAGACTTGACATTAAATGAACTCTGAAATTTCATCCCAGTAATGGATTTCCAAAATTCAGCAAGATTAATTTCCTCAGGCACAAACATAAAATCAACATCACATCCAAAAAAGCCTTCGTAAAATAACTTCCTTACCTTTCACCTTGAACTTCATGGAGAGAGGATTGCTATTTAAATGTATCATGATTGTTACAGAAGCCAAGAACTCCTTTGACAAATCTATGTACCCCGGCCAATCTCCCGTCAACAAACTCTTCTATCCGATGCCGGTGAGAAGGCTCCACACATTATCCTTCAACCTCAATGCCTCCAATGTCTCCTTGCACGGATACTTAGTCCCCATGACTTGGATCCCCGCCAAATTCTTGAACCATTCAAAATCCTCATTATCGAAGTGTTTTGGGCAACTAAGGGAAGAAGAACCCCGACGAGCCTTTTTGCTAGCTTTGAACAAAATCAAAGGGTAAGATCCACACAAATAAGTGTAATTAGACACAAGAGAAAATTTGGGACGTGAAATTTCGACAAAAATCAAGATGGGGCGAAATGGGCCTTAATTTTCCTTTTAAAATGTGCAGCGATCGACCAATCTAAAGCAGGATCGGTCGATCAGAGGCTCTGACCTATCCAGCAATTTGATGCTCGATCCAGATCGGCCGATCTTGTTTCAGAACGGTCGATCTGATACCCTGACCTACAAAATTTTTGAAATCCAGTTGAGCTTGGCCAATCCCACAGTAGCAAAGGTTGGGATCGGCCGATCCTGCCTGAGCCGAGGCAATCCAAATCGGTCCAGCGTGAAATTTCCCTCTATTTTTCAAGTTCACTGCATTCTTTGTTCGATCATTCAGCACCATTTCAAGTTTTCACTTCCCCCAAATCTCAATTCTTCATCTAAAAAACATGTAAGTCTGCAAAACATCCACGGATCAAACATCCTATGTCCAATATCATCAACACAAACAAAATCAACAAAACTAAACAACCTAAACAATTATTCAAAAACCAAAATACCAAAAGCAATTAAGAGATTTGGTTGCCTCCCAACAAGAGCTTGTTTATAGTCAATAGCTTGACTTTTATCTTTTCATCTTCAATCATTGTCACAAGGAGAAGAACCAGAGCTCATACCTCGTTCCATATGCCAATGCTCATTCGGAAAGGTCAACTTCCTACGTGCACTCCGAGGTGGACCATCTTCAACTCGAGCTTTCTTCATCCTTCCTTGCTCTTGCTCCAAATAATTGCCCGGATCAAGATCTTCCTTCTTGCCTTCATCCATTGTAACCCATCTAGGATCATGACCATCCTTTTAATCTCTTCCTTTGAACACCCTTATCAAGTTCCACTTGCCTTTCATCTCTCATGTCACCCATTCTTTTCGGAGGTAAGGAGAAAACCACTTCTTTGCCACAACATCGAAATGTCAGTTCACCCTTCTTCAAGTCAATCAATGCATCCGCCATGTGCAAGAAAGGTCTCCCTAAAATCAAATGTATACCTCCTTTGTTTTTCATGTCAACCACCAAGAAATCACCTGGGAAGGTGAAACTCAAGATCTCCACATGCACATCCTCAACAACCCCCCTTGGGCAAAATAAGGCATGATTAGCCATTTGAAAGACGTGGCTAGTGGGTTTCAACTCTCCAACTTCCAATTTTTTGTATAAGCTCCAAGACATCACATTTACACTCGCCCCAAAATTACACCAGGCCTTTTCTACTATTGTCTCCCCAATCTCGCAACTTATAATAAAGCTTCCCGGATCCTCTTTCTTGTTAGCAACTTGCTTCTCTACTTGGTCCTCACTTTCATGTATCAACTCATCTTCACTCATTCCAAACTCAAGTGAACCACCTTCCGGTTTTAACTCCTCTCCAATCAATTTGTCAAGTAATGGAAATCGTTGAATCTCTTCCGGAGGTGGCATCTCAATATCGCCCTTCTTTAAATAATCGCAGAATTTAAATTCTTCACCTCTCACTTCATTTCCTTCCTTCACTTTTTCAACATCCATGATCTTTTCCTCTTCTTCATTCACACCCTTTACTTCACTTTCCACCTCATCAATCTTATGAGTCATCACCACAACTCTTTCATCCTCACCTCCTTCTTCATTCACCACATTGCAACTCTTCTTTTGGGTTATCTCCGTGTCACTAGGAAATTTCCCGATGTGATGTTTCCCACTTAGTTGCTTCACAATTGATGAAATTTGGAGTTGAATCTCAGCTAACATACCGTTATATTTCTCAAACTTTTTCTCAATTTCATCATTTAGATTCGTCTTAGGCTCGTGATTGTCATGCCTAGTACCACCTCCTCCCATATATCCTTCTTGGCCACTACTTCCCCCATTCTCCAATTGCATTGGAGGATTCAAGGCATTGTGAGGATTAGCATATGAGAATTTAGGGTGAAACCGATTGGAAGGGTGATAGTACATATTACCCGATTGATTGTAGGGAACACGATTGTTGTTGTTGTACCCCATCCTTTGGTTGACAAAGTTGACATTCTCTGGGTACATATCATCTCTTTTCATCATTAATATATCATCCCTTCTTCCACCCAAGGTAGTAAGCACTTCCAATTGCTTTTGCATTAATGAGATTTGCTCCTTCAACTCGTCGCTTTCCTTCAACTCATTTACCGATTTCACAGTTCTATAATCCTTCCTCTCCTTTGGCCACTGGTAGCTATTCTCCGCCATCTTTTCTATGGTTCTCCAAGCCTCGTCTTCCTCTTGGTCGAGGAACAAACCCCCCGAGGAAGCATCCATCATTACCTTGGTCTCGTAATTGAGACCTCTGTAAAACTGGCATATTTGTTGGCTTTGAGATAATCCATGCCTCGGACATCGTCGGAGTAAATCACGGAAACGATCCCAAGCCTCATACAAAAGCTCATTGTACCTTTACCCAAATGATGTAATATCGGCTCTCCTTTTCAACGTAAGACTTGGAGGAAAGAACTTGAATAAGAACTTCTCCCGAAGCTCCTCCCACGTGTTGATGCTTGACTTGTCAAAGCCCTCAAACAAATGCCTAGCCCCATCTCTTAGTGAAATTGAAAATAACCTCAACCGGATATGATCTTAAGGTACTTGGTTGATCTTAATAGTGTCGGTAATCTCAAGAAACCGCGAGATCTGGGCATTAGGATCATCCATAGCATGGCCACCATATTGATTTCCTTGAATCATTTGTACGAGTTGTGGCTTGATTTCAAATTGGGTGGTATTCACCCCCAAACGGAATCCTCCCGTAGCATGGTCACCTTGAGGCCGAAAGAGATTTTGGAGAGGCCTTCTTAGTTAATTCCTTCCGTTCATAATAGCTCTCATCTCTTCGAGTTGCCTCTCAAGTTCATTTATCCTCCCCGTGTCTTCATGTCGATTTTCCATCTCGGACTCAATCTCAACTCCTTCAAACCTTTGTCGGAACTTTTGCTCTTCAAGCAACCGAGCCTTGGATCTTGTTAAAAAGCAACACCTACAAAATCCAACAGCTCCTCTCACAAACCAACTTCTAAACAAGTTTAAATAAAGAAATTAACCACTTAAACAAAAATACAAACACCTAGCCTACAAGCTTCCAACTTCCCCAATATCTAGTAACCTACTTAAGAAAGTCCCCGACAACGGCGCCAAAACTTGATCACGCTAAAAACTCAATAGAAATCCTAATGCAATGCAAGAATAAAATATCAATCCGAGTAACTCTTCCTTCGCCCACTAGAGTATAGGGATGCTTATGGAAAGGCTAATAGCTAGGCAATACACAATCACTGAGTTTATATCTAATCTAGGCAATGTAAGTAATGCAACTATCCACTATAAGCTATTATCAAAACATGAATCATTTGGACATTCATCATTAACACTCTCACACTTCCACACTTTTGCAATGCAAGCATCATCAACAAGGTATGAAACTCAACAATTATGAATGAAGGACATTGGTAGAAATCAACATTGAATCAAAGAGATTGATTTAAAAGATAAAAACAATCATTTAATCTAATCAAAGACGATCAACCTACATTATACTTCTTATCTCCCTTTGCACCGCCAAGATGAGAGTAGATGAAAATTAGATACACAAACAGTTACATTATAGCACCTACTTCCACTCCAAAAAGACCGTAAGTTATGGACCTATAGGCAATCTCCGCAAAGGGATTGGATCAAAATCTATATGCATCTAGACTCTTCACAACACCTGAACCTGCGTATTGGCCGCAATCTCGGTATTTAACACTTACATAGTTGGTTACTGCCTACACTATGTGTAATGCCCCGTATTTTAATTTCCAAATTTATCATTGTAATATGATCGATTTCCGATCAATTATTCTATCGATGCGTAATCAACTTTATTATAAGAATGTATACGATATCATGCAAAACTATGCAAATGCATTCATTTTTGAGCTAATGTTCTACGAAAATTTGAATGTCGAGATATTATCCGTTATATCGGAAAAGCTTTAATGATAGAATGACCAATGGTGTCACATCATATAATGTGTTTTCGTAGAATTTAATGTCGATGACATTCGATTGACCGATGGGGTCACATCACGAAAAATCAAGTCATGTAATTAATGCAATTACCTACCACATATTAATTTACCTATTTTTATTTATTTATTTAATTTATTTAAAATATCAAAACTTGGCCACCAAGCTTGTAGCATATAAGTGAAGAAATAGATCATTTTCCCCACCTTTTCTTTTCCTTCAAGTCGAGAGAGAAAGAGAGAAAGAGGGTGAGTTTTTCTTCAAGTTCTTCAAGACTTGGAGCTTCCATCCACCATTTCTGGCAAGATTGACGATACCAAGACTCGCCATTGTGATCTACAGTTGTGGGTGAGTGCTAGAAACCTTGTAACGCTCTCAAAGTTTGAGTATATATATATATATATATATATATATATATATATATATATATATAT
>JAPKLW010000693.1:189963-218414 GCA_026898455.1 Plectranthus barbatus
TATATATATATATATATATATATATATATATATATATATATATATATTGGAGACTCACCATCATCTTCTCTTGTTTTTCCTCCATAAACCAAGGAGAGGGACCAAGTTGAGAGGTTAGAAATACCATCAAGAAGCTAAGGAAGGAGATAAAATCAAAGGACTTCAAGGGTGAGTTCCTTTTGTGACCTAGAACTTCAATCTTTTGCTTGAGGAGTTTAAGTTCTTCCATCTTTGAAATCAAGCATGAGATGTGCTAGAAAAGCATGATTTGGAAAGATATACATGTATATATGTAACCATAGAATGATGATGAACCATTTAAGGGTCTGAACATGAAGTAAAACGAGCTCATATCATGATAGAAAACATTTTTGTACACTTTGTGAATAATTATGCATGTTGGTAAAATCCCCTGTAATCTGGCCGAAATGTTTGATCATGGCAGACAGGGAAAAAGAACTTAGATCAGGCTGATTTTTGTATATGTCACACTTTAAGATGTTAAGATTATTTTCTAATTGGTTTCACTCAAAAATGTTAACCGGTTTGAAAGATAAATGCCTTACAAAAGCAAGTATAATTCTGTGGCAGTCTGCCTTGTTGGTGTTGTGCAGAAATATTTAATCATCTTTTGCACTTAAAAATTTACATTCTTAAATTAATCTCACTTAGGAGTATCTCTGTGAAATTTCAGATCAAAATACCTTGTATTGAGGTCGTGGTGAATTTTTCAAATCAGACCCCCATAAATGATTAAACTCCCCCGACCTAACCGTAACACATTTTAGAGATCCATAAATTGAAGAACGAACCTCAATGAGTATAATATGACAATAGAGAGTATGAGCATGATAGTATTAATGAACATTAAGTTATGGTTTTTGGTTGCTCTCTGCGCAAAGCTGAAAGTTAGCAAATTTTCTAAGTATGATGATTTATTTCTTAAGTATACATCTATGATCTAATGAGGCATCGTAGGATCATTAAACATGTTATAAATGGTATGAGTGCCTATTTATCTTTTCTATACTTGAATTTAAGTGATTGAGCCGTATGAAGTTGCATAATTACATGTTCGCAAACTTGATAAGAGCAATGAATATGAACAAGTTTCATTTATACAAGCATGCTAATCAAATGAAATGAGTTAAATAGATTGTTGAGTTGATTTTATGATGTATGATTTGAATTGAACACGTAGTAATTAAATGTTAAAATCTAGGTGTTGTTCATTTGGGATATAAGGCATCCACTAGTGGAACAAAGTGAGCTGAGCATTTGTCGAATAAGGTGGGCACTATTTTCTGATAAAATGAAAATAAATAACGGTTTGATTTCGAGCTTCGAGCTCAAATGATGAAATGAAAAGCATATTTTTATTTTAAAGCTTATATCATTGCCTAAATGTTTTATGCTTATCTATCTGTCCTCTAAGTTGGAGGATCTCCACTTAGGGAAAAACATGTGACACAATAGTGTGCATGTTTAATTGTAACGATCGTGCCCTGGTAGTGAAAAAGTTGCTAGTAATTAGTGCATTGTGATGCCGGAACATTAAGGTAGGGCCTTATCGTGAATGTGCATCGTGACCGGTGTAGGTGGCCACCTCCCGGATCACACTTGTTTGCAGATAGTATAAAATGTGAATTGAAAATGATTGCGCAATCAGAAAGATAAATGGTTTTGGCATGATGGGAGAAATTTTCAAAAGTCAAACCCTATGCATGGCCGAAATATAAAGGCATGACATAAAACCAATTGTTATATTTTTGAGCATGTGTCCACTGGGTACTTTGAAATACTCAGCCCTGAATATTATTTCTAAAATATGCAGATTGACGGTGGTGACGACGGCGAACGAGTTTGCTTGGCAAGGACTCTCCTCTTTTGTAAAAGATAGAACTTAGAGAATGCATCTTCATATGTATTCTCCCTTTTAAACTTTCCGCTGCTAGCAAAACTCTTATCTTTTGCTTACTTTTTGATGAGAATCTGAATCTAAACCTTGTTGTCCGAAGAGCCTCGATCCCTCTTCGGAGAGGCGCCTTTTGATTATCCTTGTGTTTGGATGTATTATTCTATTTATAATCATGCTATTCGTTTTCCCAAACACACCTGTCACGTATTTCTCCCCTATGCGCCTCATGAAATATCATTTATTTAAATCGGGGCGTGATACTATGTGATTTAAGAAAAAGCTCAAGTGAGTGTAATCGTAAGAATGGAGGTAAACATACAATTCTTTCTCAATAAATCAATTCAATGTTTCAATCCACAAACATCCAAAGGTATTTAGCTAGACATACCTTCAACTTGATTCAATTGAAAAGACAAAATGCACAAATCCATTACAAAGATACACAAAGGTATTTAGCTAGACATTCCTTCAACTTGATCTATGACTTGTTCATCTTCAATCTTCCAATTGGATTGGATGGCCATAGATCCTCCTTGGATGAGGTTTAGAATGAGTAGGAAGTGCAATTCTCAAGAGTAAGCACTCAATTGTTGACTAAAATCTGAATCTCCCATTTTGAATTTTGTTTTTCCACCTTTTATACTAAGTTTTTAGACCTCAAAATTGCCCCGTCCGAGATTGGATCGCCTGGATGGATAAAAAATGAAAAACTGCCATACCAGCCCGTTCAGGATCATCACCTCCTCTGGAACAGGATTGACCAAAATTTGTCTTTGAACAGGCTAGATCGGTCGAGCAGAGTAGGGATCGGTTGAGATGAGCCGAACAGAGAGTGTAAAATGGACACAAACATGCATGTACACACATCAAATAATAGGTCATTTTACACACATATAAAAAAGTAAAAATTATGATGGAAGCATTTTATTTATAGAAAGGAGGTGGGGGTAATTTCGAAATTACTAAAAGTAAAAAAGTTAAAGTGGTTGTCTTTCGCTTGTCACATAAGTCACTTTAACATCACCTCACGTTAACTCCTCATCTCCTTGCATCATTGCACGGGAGACCATGATATTTTGTCGATCCACTCTGGATTCCTCAGACTAATCATACAATTGTTTTGACGAAAAGGTGAACATTAAAAGTTCCTGTTCTTGAGTTCATCTTGGTGTTCTTTCTCTCCAAGAAAGAACATAACAATCAAGTACGCTCTGTACTTTGACTCTTACGGGCGTCTAGCCACAAGATAGTCAGTTCCAGGAAGAACTATAAGAACCTCAATTCCAGCTAGAAGGCTACGTGGTGTGCCTACACACTCCAAGAAGCTGAGAAGTGAAGGACGAACTTTGGACCGGGCGAATGAACTAGTGGACTGGTGGACAACGCATTCACCAGCTAGTAATAGATTGGGGGAACACCCTGTAATCCAACACTTAGTGGATTTTCAGATTTTGTCTAAACAGTGGACGTAGGACTTTTGTATCCGAACTAGTATAAACCTTTGTCGTTTATTTCTTTATGTTTATCGGTTTTGTTAAAGTCAAAACTCAAGTGTTGAATTATAATTTGAAACTAACTAACAACTGCTTGACCTAAAGAGTTAAGTATTTGACAAACGAAACTGATACAGAACGATCAATTTGGATAAGAGCAAGATCTCAATAATATTTTCGTTGTGCATTTCAACTCTGATTTTAGGACCACCCATTACAATTTAAAGAAAAGACCAAGATTAATGTAAAAATAATATTTTTTTTCCTAAAAAAAAAGTACTTTATAACTTTTCTTCATTTTTTGAGTTAGATTTAAAAAAAAATCAAAATTTATTTTTGCATTAAGCTTTAATTTCTATTTGAATCTTAATTTTTATTTTAAGATTTATTTAAAATCTTAACTATACGAATTTATAATGCAAAAAGTTAACTCGTGCCATAAATTATTTCATTCTTTAAGTTTTAAGCTTTTTAGTTTTAGTTTTATTTTTTATTTTAAAATTTGTTATTTGAAAAATACTATGCACTTAGGATTTATTTATAAATATTACTCCCTCCGTCCCGCTACAATTGTCGCCTTTCATTTTGGCACATTAATTTCGGAGCTAATGTTTAGTAGCTAATTGTGGTTAATAATAAAATTGGCAATCATAATTAACTTGTTTAAGACTTAAATAAGTTAATTATGATTGTTAATTTTATTATTAACCACAATTAGCTACTAAAGATTAGCTCCGAAATTAATGTGTCAAAATGAAAGGCGACAATTGTAGCGGGACGGAGGGAGTATTATATTAGAGTATACCATTTAAAAGAACTTTGTTCTTTAACAATCTTTATTGGAAACTCGATATCATTGGAGTTATTTTCGTAGGATTGATTGGTGTTACCCTTTTTGGCTCTTCTATTTAGGATTGATATTCTTTCCTTTTCTTGTATTTTGGTAGTGTATAAATCGTTTGGTTGCAGCCTTGTAAAAACGTAACAATGAATATACATTGAAATTTCACATGGTATCAGAGCCAGGTTCGGTTTGATGTGGGACCCGATTTGTCCTGTGATAGGACTTGATGTATCCCGATAATGGGACCTGACTTATCCCGATGATGGGATCCCCGTGAAGCTCCACGCTGTGCGTGAGGGGTGTGTGTTGAATGTCCCACATCGACCATAGACCTAGGCATATACCACTATATAATAGTGGAGGTCCCCTCTCCTTACAAGCCGGTTTTGTAGGGAGAAGTGGGGATCCCATTATCGGGATAAACCACAAGTCCCATTATCGGGATAAATCGGTCCTATCAAGCGAGGATGGATTATCCAGCAACTTGATGTTAACAATGCATTCCTTCACGGAGATTTAATAGAAGAAGTCTACATGAAACTTCCACAGGGATTCAATAAGAAAGAAGATACCAAAGTTTGCCGTCTACGGAAATCTATCTATGGCTTACGACAAGCATCAAGGAATTGATATAAAAAATTTACCCGTGCTCTCTTGGAGATAGAATTTCTACAATCTAAGGCGGATCATTCTCTCTTCACGTATCGTTGTGGATCCATTTATGTGGCAGCTCTTATTTATGTTGACGATGTCATTTTAGTGGGAAACGACTTCCCTAAGATTAATGGAGTCAAAACATGTCTGGATGATTGCTTCAGCATCAAAGATCTAGGACCTTTGAAATATTTCTTGGGCATTGAAGTCGCTCGCACTTCTGATGGCATTGTACTCAGCCAAAGAAAATACACTCTGGACATTTTGGAGGATAGCGGTCTGCAAGGTTGTCGACCCAGTACGCTCCCCATGGAACAAAATCTACGGCTTACAACGGATGAAGACAAGCCTCGCGTTGATGCCTCTCAATATCGTCGACTCATTGGCCGATTACTCTATCTACAGGTAACTCGACCGGATATCACCTTTGCTGTAAATTCTTTGAGTCAGTTTCTGTCGCCGCACGACTCATATGGAAGCAGCTACCCGAGTCCTACGTTATTTGAAGGGAACAGCTGGTCAAGGGATCTTCTTTCCATCTGCTGGTGATTTCACTTTGTCAGCTATGTGTGATGCTGATTCGGGCGGGTGCCCTCTCACTCGAAGGTCGCGCACCGGATACATCGTTACTCTGGGGGGTGCGCCCATCTCCTGGAAAACAAAGAAGCAGCCCGTTGTCGCAAGGTCTTCCGCCGAGGCCGAATACCGTGCCATGGCTTCCACTGTTAGTGAGGTCATTTGGATACGCAGATTGCACCTTGATCTCGATGTTCCCCAGAATACAGCCACGCCATTATTTTGTGACAACCAAGCTGCTTGTCATATTGCCAACAATCTCGTCTTCCACGAACGAACCAAACACGTCGAGATGGATTGTCATTTCGTCCGTGAACGTGTCACTTCTGGAGAAATCGTTCCACAGCATGTGAATACAACTCAACAAGTTGCAGATATTTTCACCAAACCTTTAGGTGCTGACCGTCTTCGTTCCTTGATTGTCAAGTTGGGCATTCATAACCTTCATGATCCAACTTGAGGGGGAGTATTGGAAACTCGATATCATTGGAGTTATTTTCGTAGGATTGATTGGTGTTACCCTTTTTGGCTCTTCTATTTAGGATTGATATTCTTTCCTTTTCTTTTATTTTGGTAGTGTATAAATCGTTTGGCTGCAGCCTTGTAAAAACGTAACAATGAATATACATTGAAATTTCACAATCTTTGTTCTAAAATAATATATACTAATATGTTTACTTATATCTTTATTCTTTAAATCTTTACAAATAATTTAGTTATATACTTATATCTTTGTTCTTTAATCGCTATTTTTTATTATTATAAATTAATAATTTAAGCATAATTTTTATTACAATAACTTGATCTATCATTTTTATAATAATATAAAATTTGAAACAAGTTGTTTCATTCAATTATAAAAATTAACTAAAATACTATCAAATTAGTTTATTTTCTTAATAAGATATTTGAAAATAAAAAATATATCGTTCTTCACTTTTCTAATCAAATTTATTGTATATCATGAAAAGCTTTCTAAGTTATATAAATTGTAGAATATTTAATTTTTAAGTTCTTGATTTGAGTTGGAAATATTGCTCTAAAAAATAATAAGAAAAATAGGTGAAACTTTTTATTTTCATATAATTTTCATATTATTTATTAGAGCAAGATTTCCACCGCAAACTAAAGCTTGAAAATAAAATATTCAATAACATTTTAAAACATAACAAAGTTTTTAATGTTTATATAATATATTTGTTGTTAGATGTAAAGCTCACTTATAGTTCCAATTTTCATTTATTTAAGAAGTTAATTAATTTAATTTATAAAATTTAAAAAAGGGGTTGAACCGCCAATTCAGTGGTTCCGAATCGTTAACCAGAATCGTAACCGTAACCGTTACAATGGTAGGTCGGTTAAGGTTCCACATTTTTTTAATCGGAACTGGAATTGAAATCGTGCCCACCCCTAATTATTATTCATAATTTTATTTGAATTTCTCCCTTGCTTCATTTGTCGATTTTTTTGGCATCATATATCCGTCTCTTTTGACCCATTGAATAAAAGAACTAAGACTGAATTACTTCTCTATGTTTGACTGCTTCAAAAATGTCGCTTTCTTGACTCCTAATGTTGGGAGTGATTAATTGTTCGAAAAAAAATTAGATATTTCTTCAAGAGGTGTAATTTGACAATAGCATTGTCAATATATATGTAATTTTTAAATATGTAATCTCATGATTATAATATTTGATGTAACTCCAATTTTTATTATGTTAATTTAAGCTTAATTTGGGGATGAATTGGAAGCATCATGCTATTTAATTGACACTGCTTGCTACTCTGATTTTAATCAACGCAATGCATATACCATTTTACGTGATGTAAATTTTTATATTATGGCTATGGTTTCAACTTTCAAGCATCCTAGGTCATTTTGATGAATTTTACCTAACTGGGCAACCGAAAATCCTCGTCATCTTTAAAAAATAATATCATGTAAATCCACATCATAATAAATAATTCCACATCATACTTTCCCCATTTCCTAAACCCACCTTTGAAAATGGAGAATAATATCAAACGACGGCAACCGAGCTAGCGAGTACCCCTCAACATCTAACACCCCCATCTCCGCCGTGGCGGTGAAGTCCCAATCGTACGACAAGGACCCAGGCGAGTCGCCACCACCGCTGTCGCCGCTCCACAATCCATCTTCTGAAACAATATCTCTCCAACTGTTGGTCCCTAAATACCAGAGTCGTCGTGATTCAAACTTAACACGAGATGCAGCGGAATTAATAAACTTCTCCTACACTTTACGTTGTTAGCAAATGTTTCTTAGCTCAAGTTGTTACTTAAGTGTGTTTTCAGATATACTCTAGCAACTCTGTTGCTAGGTTTCAAATCGATCTTGAGCAGTAGCTTAATAAAACAGTAAACAGACACAAGATTTATAGTGGTTCGATCAAATAGATCTACGCCCACTCCTTAGCCGAATCGCTAAGAATTTCACTAGAAAAGTATACAGATTACAAGGAATCGCCTTTCCAGTTAAGTAGGCAGTGAGCTTTTGGCCTGGCTACTTGACAGCTATCCTCCGTGAGTCTGAACTTCTCCGGTAAGGTTTGGCTGGGGGTCAAGGGCACACCTTCGAAACTCCTGCCTTGCCTGATATGGAAGTTTTATAGTCACTTCCTGACTCTCCTTGAATGTGGCTAAACGCCCGTCCTAGTCTTGACCTTTTCAGGTGTTCGACTGTTAGATTCTTTTAAAAGAAAGGAATCTCAATGATTGAAATATTCTTGAATGCAATCAAGAATATCTTCAATGGAGTGTCAGTAAATCAATGAGCGACACTTCTGGTTGTTGGGAGCTTTTAATAAGCTTTAGCACGGCTCTCAACTGACTACTTTTGTTAGTTCACTTTGTTAAAGGAATCTCTAGCTTGAGTGTTCGTGAATGTGTAAAGTGAGAAAAGCAGTAATCAATCCGGTTCTTGAATCTGTCTTTTATAGGTGGAGATTCAAACCTTGAATCTCCATGTCCGTTAGACACAACGGCTTCTTTGTCCAAGAGTGGATTGACTTGATAGAACACTTTTCGAATAGAGATGTACTTTCCAAACTACTTAGGGAAAGTCTCGACCTTTGTGTGTCCTTTTTGTCAGTGTGGCAGTTTGTCTTCATCTTTTGAATCTCGCCCTTTGTTATGCTAAGATTTGCTGAAGTCTTTTACTGCCTTCGATCCTTTGACTTCTGTTGTTTGCGACTCTTTACTCGTCGCTGAGGGATACCGAATGCTAATGCCTTAGCATTCTGTCCTTGTGTATTGTCTAGCAAACGTTCTCCTGTTTGCTAGCAATCCTCCATTCGATCGCTTCTCTAGCAGATTATATGCTGCTGCTGAATGCTAATGCCTTAGCATTCTGCTGTTCGATTACTCTTAGCAACCGACATCTGTTCCTTATCTGCTAGGAGTTCTTCTTAGCATACTAATCTATTACAACTCAATATGATTCCTATACAGGACTTTACAAAGTATGCTAATCTATCTAGAATTCAGCAAATGATCGACCAACTATGTAAGGTTTGATCCAACAAAACCTTTTACAAATTACCCCTAAGGAGGATATTAGAAATAATTTCCCAACAATTTCCCCCTTTTTGGTGCGATCAAAGCTTACTATCGTTTGTTGACCGTAAAAGGAAGAATGTATGTGCTTTACAAAGTTGTTTTATCCTATCAATCTAACACAGAGTTTTTCCAACTAGTTTCTAGCAAAAATATGAATTCAGCAAATTCCCCCTCAACAGGTGCTGGGGAATATTTCTCGATTAAATATGAGTGAATGTTGCACAACGGTAATATGCTAGAATTTCTAGCACCCATAAAATCAGCAATCATTCATCAATCAGAATAAAATCTCCATATCCTCATGCAAATTTGTTGAATACACCAGAAGTGTAAATCAACTAAAGCACACAAGTGAAAATCAGAAGTGGACAAGGAGAATTTGTCTAAGTCTAATCCAATTTTATAGATGATATAGCATTTTAAGTACGAATTGGATTCAGAAAACAGAGACTAATGAAAAGATTTGACCTTGACATTTATGAATCTGGTGCTGGTGAGGCTGGCTTGTCCTTCTCGCTGTCCGCTGGATCTGATGATTCTCCTTTCTATATATCACTAAATCTATCCATAGTGAATTTTATGAAATTCTCGATAAGCTTCGTTCCTGTTTCTCTTTCAGCAGCCTCGCGTTCCAGCTGTTTGGCCAATTTCTCCTATTCCATTGCAATCTTCTGCATTTGAAGCTCGTGTTCCTTTCTCTGATATTCTAATTTTGCTTCTTGCTCCTTCCTTCTTGATTCTTCCCTTGCTTCCTCTGCTTTCCTCCTTAGATCCTCTTTCTTTGCAGCTAACTCCTCATCTTCTTTTCTTTTTCTTTCTAGGTCAGCCTTTCTTCTTTCTTCCCCCTCTTTGATTGCAGCCAAAAAGTTGGTACAATAGTTCACCATTGTCTTCATTAGCTTGACCTTGGTCTCTCCCAAGTCCTTTTGAACAACTTCGAGACCTGTCTTGTTTTCAGCAATGGCCACTTTGTTTTCAGCAATAGCCAACTTGTTTTCAGCATTCTCCGAGCGAACATGGGAAACATCTTCTCGTACTTCATCAATTTCTCTTCTTAGATTAGCTGTTGCCCCTGATATTCTTTCATCAATGGTTACTTGCAAGTAAGAGTCAAAGGCAGCAGCGATATCAGCATTCATTGGGAAGACCATCTGTA
The DNA here is from genome assembly GCA_026898455.1 of Plectranthus barbatus. Lineage (NCBI taxonomy): Eukaryota > Viridiplantae > Streptophyta > Magnoliopsida > Lamiales > Lamiaceae > Plectranthus > Plectranthus barbatus. Next base: position 200,184 of record JAPKLW010000693.1, read on the forward strand.
CGGAAGAGATAGGAGTGGCATTGAAGGAAGTGGTTGCAATAAGCTCTCTGTTTGTTGGAATAGGTGATTGCTGTCTTTGAATTGCAATTGCTTCAATATGTGCTTGATAACAAGCTTCCTCATGCATTATTCGATGAGCGGCCTCCAAAATCTGTGCGGACTCCTGAGCAATTCGAGCCTCTGCTTCCTGAGCCTCCTTAACTATTTCCTGAATATCATGATTTAGGAATTTGACTATTTGCACATCAAATTTCAGAGCAGCTCGCTCAGTGGCCAGTGCCTCTCTTCGAGCCTTCCGACGCTCCTCTTGTTGTGATTCATATTCCAATTGACTTTTCTCATAGGCAACAGCAGCTTTTGCCTGTCGTTTGGACAATTCAACTCTAGCATCAGAGTATCCATCAGGTACGAAGGTGGACTTGGGTAACCCAGCAGTCTTCGAGAGGGAACGGTGTTCTCGGATGGCTTGAAGTCTGCACATCACTTGTTTATCCGAGAATTGTTTCATCCCTGGAACTTGATCAATCCAATCAAAGCACCAACGTTCCTCACGCCTCCAGAAGTTTAATCCTTTAGCTGCGATACATATCATCCTCTCTTCGAAGCAGAGTTGATACATGATATAATCAAACTTCTTCCATCGGCGGAACTCTTCTGCCATTAAGCGTCCTTCAGATATTGATTCATCCAACTCACTGTGGAATAGGTCTGCTATGGCTCTTTCTATTTCAGATTCAATAAACTGTTCTATTTCTTCAGCCATAGGTCCTAAATCAGAGTTAGGTACTTCTTTGGGATGAACCTTTGCACACCATTAACTAATTCTTCGAAGTCCATAGCGACGTCCTGGCAGCCCATTGAGGGGTACTCGAAGAATAGCCTCTGATCCTGTGGTTTCTTTCCTCACGAACTTTGCATTGTAAATTTCTTCAGCTTCTCCATCGGTGTCAGATTCAGAGATGCAAGATGATTCAGGTTCAGTGAGGTGAGAATCATTTTCTTCTAGTTGAGGCGTTTCAGCACCTAATTGCTCTTCTAATGAGTTAGCAGATTGATTACCAACGAGTGTTTCCTTCGGATGTTCTGCTAGGGGTGTCTGCACCGGCAAATCTGCTAACATATCTTCTTCTGGGTTTCCTTTCGCTGAACCAGGATTGATGAGTGATTCGACTTGTTCTTCAACATTTCGAATCTCACTAGATTCTGCATCATTTCTTCTGCGAATCTTTTCCCGTGGGTAGTGAGTTTCATTGAATGCTCCAGATTCCAGCCTTTTTGTAAATTCTCTATCTGATAATTCTTCTTCTTCAATGTTAATCTGCTGATTAGGTGACTGATTGAGAGTTGATTCTTCTGCTGAATCAGCCTTCCCTTTTCCTTTCTTCGCAGCTTCTTCTGCTAGATGAAGAAGATCAGCAGCCGAATCTTCGGTAGCATCTCTTATGATAGTATCTGCTGAAGTATCTGCTATTTCTTCATTCTCTGCTGGAATTTGATTTTCTCCAGCATCATTCCTTTCTGCTATTGGATGATTCATATGCTTTGCTGATGTTTCATTTACTATGCTAGCCTCGACTCCTCTGCTAGAACTGACTTCTCTGCTAGCAATGACCTCTTTGCTAGCTTCTTTAGCAGCTCTCTTCTGGGCCATAAATTCTTCAGCAACTGATTTGACTCTTTCGAAATTTCTGTCTCTTCCTTCGAACGTCAAGTTTCTGATGAATTTCTGATAGTCTCTCTTTTCCAATTCCTTTAGCATAGTTTCGCGCTCCCTCTTCCTTTTCTTTGTTTCCTTGATGTGCTCTTCTGTTTTTCTGAAGGATTTAGGAACGTAGTCTGGATCAGCTTCAGCAGACTCTTTGCTAGCATCCTCAATAGAGCCTTTCTCTGCTGTGGCTTCAGCAGCAGTTCTTTCAGCAGATTCATCAGCAACCATTCTTTCTAATGCTTCAGCAGCCTTTCTTTCTGCTTCTGCTTTCTCCAATTCTTCCTTCTCATTGAGTAGTACCAATTTCCTCCTGGTCTTCTTCTTTGCTTTGATTGTAGGTGAAGTCTCTGAGGCTCTCTTCCTCGTTTGAATTGGTACGGCCATTGCTCCAATAGAAATCAAAGGTTGTTCTGCTTCTTTTGCGGTCATTATCTCATTGATCTGATCGACAGGCAGATTTCCTAATTTTTCAATCTCCTCGAGATTTTTGAAGCAGTGCTCTGTTTCAGCATTTGTTTGCAAGACGGCAATTTCTTCAGCAGACATAGGAATGGCAGGCTGTAAGACTAAGCTTGAAACGGTAGCAGAATCCGCCTCTTCAGGAGATGTGGGTTTATCTGTATCCACATTAGATTTTCCGGTCAGTTTCCTCGGATTTCTAAAACTTCCGGCCTTAGGCTCTTTCCTTGTTGCTGGTATATAGTCTGTTGGAAGTAGACTCTCTCCTCTGTCAACTCTTGTATTCGTGAACAATATTTCCAAATACTTGCTGATCTTTAATCCAAAGTTCACATTTGAGGAGAATGTCCCATCGATTGCCATGTGTTCATTCTTCCGAACATGTTCTGCCCAACGTTCAAAGAAGAATTCTGCCTAATTTCCTTTGATATTATCATTCAGTGCCATCATAATAGAGTACTTCTTTGCAGATAATTCAGAGTAGGATCCAGCATCGCATTGAAGCATTTTAATCACTATCTCCGCCAGTAGTTTGTAGTCATCAGACAGAGTGTTGATGGGGGTCGCAACCTTAAAGGTAATTGTCTGTCCTTTCTTATCTTTCAACTCCCCTGGCTTCTTCCACAGGTTCCAACATCTCTCCATTTCAACAAGATCATTCAATTTGTACTGAGAGACTTTGGGACCATAATTCCGAAGCCTGAATACCCTAGATAATAAATCTGCACTTACTTCTACAATATTCCCATTTATGCTGGTCTTGAAAGATTTTTGATCAGCATTCATGACAGCCCTCGCATAAAATTCCGAGACCATGTGGGGATGAAAGCGGGCAGGTTCAGAGGATAGATAATTTACCAGTAACTCTGAATCGAGTAAATCCATGATCCATTTAGGAATGTGCTTGGTGGCAAGAGGCAAATATAGGATTCTGTCCTTCATGATCTGCGCCAGACGTTTTTGTTCTCTTGACCGGCCAGATAGTTCCTTCTTCCGAGCCAAAACGACAAGTTTGCTGTAGGGAATCGATTCATCAATGTCTTCTTTCTTTTCTATGCTTGTGAACCCAGGTGCATGTCGGGCATGCAGAGGTGTATCGGCTGTCTGAGGATAAATAAATGTGGGTGGTTGAAGAGGGGACGATGTGACAAAATCGTCTGGATTTAAGATTTCATGAGGTTCGGGTTGATCATGGTCTGAGTTTTGAGATTTTGGGGAGTTTGGGTTGGACGCCATTGAAGCGGATTTGGAGATTTGGGAATTTTTTCGGTGGGGTTTCTTGTAAGGGTTAAAGTAAGGGTTTTCAAATTGAAGAGATGAAGGGTTTTTGGGGTATTGAGAAAGAATTGGAATATATTTGAAATAGGTAATTTCGGAGTGTATAGGAAGATCGACGGCTGGGGTTTTTTTTCACGTCTTAATCTACGGTTGAAACACTTGGTCAACTTACACTTTCTTCAAAAATTGGAGTGTGTTGACGTGGCATTATCTGATTTGTTGCCGCCGTCTGCGTGCATTAAATGCAATACTCCGAAAGAAGCAAGCTTCTGCTTTAAAATGATGGCCTCAGCATCGAAAAAACCTCAGCATAGGTCTAATTTATCATCCAAAAGGAAATATTAGGTCTAATTTATCATCCAAAAGGAAATATTTGATTTTTGACACACTGAGATGTTGATCAGATCATTTCTGTAATCAATTAATGCACTTATTTTGCTGAAGTAGACTCCATATTTTAGCAGATTTGGTCAATCTGCTGACTCCCTCAGCAATAACCATATGCCTACAAGTCTAGCAGACTTGTTGAAATAAATATTTTAGCAGATACGCTAACCATAATTTATCCAAGGAATACTCAAGTATGCTGATGTGGCATACTCTTATTTGATCCAGCCATCAGATATAATTAATGTCATTCTGAACACTTTGAACGCCAAATTGCCTCGATCGTCATCCTTCTCCCCCCTTCGAATATAATGAGAGAAAGGTAGTCTGACTCAATCTATTCGAATAAATCCTGAGACAAAACTTTCCCTTATTGGCGTTTAAATTATCGATGTGCAGGATTGGAGAATTAAGAGTCATGATGAAAATTTTTTTAGCCAAACGCCGAGTTGATTTCCAGCCGTCACTGCTGAAGTGATATGACTCCCCATGCAGTCGTGACCTTTCAATTTCTGACGACTAATCGATTTCCAAAGAAATAATAAATTGTGAGAGGTGCCTTCGTCTATAAAAGAGGGCACTTGGGATTATTTTCATCATCACAACTCACAACATAGAATCCAAAAAAAAATCATTTTCTTCTAAATTCTCATGGAGTCTCCAAGTGATATGCTCGATGTCACTCGTAATCAGATTCTGGATGAGTTCGCCCTCCGGGCGTACTACGACGATGTGCCTGACTTGGCGGACATGGTGATATCAAAAATCACCAACACGGGATTGAAGCAATACGTGACTTCCATGCCTCGACATTTTCATGAAGATTTGCTCCGCAGGTTCATCGAGGGATGCAAAATAGAAGAGAACGCCGTATTCGGCTCCTTCTGAAATACGGTGATCCGTTGGTCCCCGGAGTCATTTGCACGAGACTTCGGACTCCCAAGGGGTCGTTTCCATGTCCTTGACCATAAGAATTCTGCTGTGGCGCCAGAATGGTCAGCGTGGAAGAGATGGCGTCTTGCTCCGATGTATAACTTTTCTCCAAACCCAGTGGCGATGGATCTGCGGGCTCCTTACCACAACATTTTTCATGTGGCCAACCACATGATTTTGGGTGAGGACCGGAATGATTTCCTTTTTACAAAGGAGATCTGGCAGGTTATGCTTGCCATTGATGATGAAGAGAACACTCTCGACTGGGCGGGTTTCATATTTGAAACCGTCAGAGACTGCGCCAGAGTTTATCCCTCCATCCCTCTGCTGAATGGGATGCAGCTGAGCTGGTTGCTAGAGAAGGAGTTTCCGGATCTAGCAGAGGGGCCATCCTCCCTCCACGGGAATGACTTTTATCCGTTTTGTTCTGTAGTTCATGAATGATAGTTTAAATGTTTGCTTTTGCTAGCTTTTGTAATGAATCTAAGTTGAAGTAATGGAAAAGACTTTTCTCCATAAAACTAGTTTCTCGTATAGCAATCCATTTATATTTGCATATCTGCTGAAAGTAAGTACTCTGCTAGAAGTAAAATAACGTGAACACGCTGCTGAATTTCTTTTCAGTAAAAGTAAGACTTCAAATATTAATTCAGCATCCTAGACAAATTATTCAGCATATAGAATCCAGTCTTCAAAATTCATGAACATAACCAGAACATGATCTTCAAGAAATCCAGAAAGAGTAAAACAGAGTTTCATTCATCCAAGGTCTCGTCCAGCTCCATGAGACCCAACTTGATGCATAGCTCCTTAAATCTGGATTCAGCAAGCGGTTTTGTGAAGATATCTGCAATCTGATCTTCCGTGCATATGTATTTTATATCGATATCTTTCTTCTCCTGATGATCTCTAATGAAATGATGACGAATATCGATATGTTTGGTTCTCGAATGATGAACCGGATTCTTCGTAATACACACTGCACTATTATTGTCACAGTAGATAGGTACGCATTCAGGAGATATCCCATAGTCTTGTAGTTGCTGTCTTATCCATAGAATCTGCGAGCAACAACTAGCAGCAGCCACATACTCTGCTTCAGTAGTGGATGTAGCAACAGAGTGCTGCTTTTTGCTGAACCAGCTGATGAGCTTATGTCCGAGGAATTGACACGTCCCACTGGTGCTTTTCCGGTCAGTCTTGCATCCTCCAAAGTCCGAATCTGAGTATCCACTTAGTGAGAAGCTGTCTGCCCTGGGATACCAAATTCCAAGTCCCTCTGTGCACTTCAAGTAGCGAACAATCCTCTTAGCAGTGTCAAAGTGAGACTTCTTAGGATTGGCTTGATACCTAGCACATAGACCAACTGCATATGAGATATCCGGTCGGCTAGCAGTGAGATACAGCAGTGAACCTATGATTCCTCTGTAAAGAGTAGGATTCACATCATCTCCTTCCTTCTCAAGAGTTGCAATGCATGTTGTGCTGATAGGTATCCGCAGACTCTTGGTCTTCTCCGGACAATACTTGGCAATAAGATCTCGAGTATATTTCTTCTGATGGATGAAGATTCCTTTTCTGGACTGTTGAACTTGCAATCCAAGGAAATATGACATTTTTCCCATCATGCTCATTTGAAAGTGGCTAGTCATGAGATCAGAGAATCTATCACATAGATCTTGATTCTTTGATCCGAAGATTATGTCATCAACATATATTTGTACTAGCAAAATGCTATCTCCATCTTTGATGCGAAAGAGAGTTTGATCTATCCTCCCTTTCTGAAATCCATTGTTCAGCAGAAACTTAGATAAAGTTCCATACCAAGCTCTAGGTGCTTGTTTCAGACCATACAGTGCCTTTTTAAGCTTGTATACTTGGTTGCCTTGTTCAAATCCTGGTGGTTGTTCAACATAGACCTCCTGCTTGAGCTCACCATTCAGAAAAGCACTCTTCACATCCATTTCCATCACATTAAACTCATGGTATGCAGGAAATGCTAAAAATAGACGAATGGCTTCAAGTCTTGCTACTGGGGCGAATGTCTCATCATAATCTATGCCCTCACATTGTCTGTATCCTTTAGCAACAAGCCTTGCCTTATTCCTGACAACGAATCCTGATTCGTCCTTCTTGTTCTTGAACACCCACTTTGTGCCTATCACACTTTGGTGCTCTGGTCTGTCAACCAGTTCCCACACATTGTTTCGTGTGAACTCTGCAAGTTCCTCTTGCATTGCATTCACCCAATCTAGATCTGACAGGGCTTCCTCGATCTTTTTAGGTTCTTCACTTGAAATGTAGCATGCTAGCATAGCATTTGCATTTCCTTGTCTTGTTAGCAGTGGATCATTAATATTTCCAAGAATTCCTTCTGGGGGATGAGCACGGAGCCATGTAGGCCTGATTCGTGCTGTGGTTTCAGCATCTGGTTCTCCTCCTTGATGAGTATTATTTTGATTAGCTTCTATTGCATTCTCCTGGGGTTCAGCAACTGGGACAACTGGTACTCCTTCTTCATCTGCTTCTTGATCTTCTTGAACAGGATCGGCATGAGCAGGTATGACAACAGGTGGAGCTCCAGCAGCAGGTTCCTCCAGGATTGGATTCCCAGCAACTCCTTTGCTAGGATCTTCAGTAGATTCTCCATCCTCTTGATCATCAAGTGCACCAGCAACATCTAAATTTTCATTTAGATAAATTGTAGATGGGGCCTCAGCATGATCAATAGCATCACTGGCCTGGACAGCAGTCTGGTCACCTGCTGAGTGCGATGCCTCTGGGGTGACATCAGTCTTAGACCTAATCGGATCAATACTCATATTTTCGAAAGAATTTTGTAAAGATTGATCATAGATATCATTGGTCTCATGATTGTCATCCTTATCATCTTTGTTAGACCTGCGCACTAAAGTAGACTCATCACAAATAACATTGCATGTTATTTCCACAAGTCGAGTAGTCTTGTTTAACACTCTATAACCTTTGTGAGATGGGTATCCATATCCTAGGAAAACACCTTCATCAGACTTAGGTGAAAAAGTGTTAAGTCTAGACTTCCCATTGTTATGGATATAACATGTTGAACCGAAAGCACAGAAGTGTTTAATAGAAGGCTTACGACCATTATACACTTCATAAGGAGTTTTGTTAAATCTGCCATTAACTGCACTTCTGTTTTGAGTGTAGCATGCAGTCATGATGGCTTCTCCCCAGTACTGTCCATTGAGTCCTGAATCAGCAAGCATAGACCGCTCTGCTTCCTTCAATGTTCTGTTTCTTCGTTCTGATAACCCATTCTGCTGTGGGGTTCTAGCAGTGGACCTCTCATGATGAATTCCAGCTTCCGCACAAAAGTCCATTAGAATTCCATTACAGAATTCAGTCCCATTGTCAGATCTAATCCTCTTAACTGTAAACTCCTTGTTGTTCTGCTCTTTGAGGATCAGCTCAGGTAGCAGGGTCTTTACTTCGTCTTTAGTTTTTAATAGTTGAACCCACGTATACCTGGAGAAATCATCAACAACCACAAGTGTATATATTTTCTTATTGACTGTGGGTGGTGTGACAGGACCAAACAGATCCATGTGTAGGAGTTCGAGAATTCTCCCTGAGGTATCCTTTTCTGGATTTGATTTGAAGGATGCCTTTGTTTGTTTGCCTTGTTGGCACGCTTTGCACACTCCTTCCTTTCGGAAAGATTCACCAGGCAATCCTTCGACCAACTTGTGTTTGGCTAGATGATTGATCGTCTTGAAGTTTAAGTGATTTAATCTTTTATGCCATAGCCAATTTGTTTTCTCTTTGTTAAATGCCACGAAGCATGAGTCCTGTTGGCCACTTTGCCAATCGACAACATATAGGCCACCCTTGCGGATGCCTCTAAGCTTCACTTCTCCTGTAACCTTGTCAACAATATCACAGCCAGAGTTAATGAAGTAAACATTATATCCATTTTCACACAACTGGCTTATGCTCATTAAGTTATGTTTAAGGTTCGAAACAAGAGCAGCATTAACAATTCGAATCCCATTCTGCTCTACACATCCTCTGCCGATGACTCTTCCTCTGCTGTTGTCACCAAAAACAACTGAGGATCCATAGACACTTTGAATTTCTGAGAATAGGTCTGCTCTTCTCGTCATGTCTCCTGAGCAACCACTATCAAGGATCCATTCATCTGGTGATCTTGAGCTTTTGGCTTTTGGATCCTGTTTCTGCAAAAGTTAAGAAATTGATTTAGGTACCCGTTGAGTATCGGGTCCTGTAGGATTAGCCATTGTCACTGTTCCTCTTGGAACCCACATTTGAGTGATCTTCAAGATTTTCTTCTTGACATCACTCTTCTTACCTTTCTCAACCTTTGGATAAGTAAATCTTGCGTACTTAGATTGAGGACGAGGTGTGGTAGTGTGTTGTGCCTTCATTGTCCTTTTGAGAAAGTTTGTTTTGGACTCAGGCCTTACATAGGTGTTCTGCCTATGTGGTGTATATGCATTATATGACGACTTTACTGTATTATAATAAACATGTTTGTTTTTATGAAGTGAAGAGTTTGCTGTCCTAGCAGTAGATACATACAGCTCAGCATTTCTTCTAAACTCTTCTGACCATGGTTGCTTAGCAGACATTCTAATGTTCTGCTGAGATTTAGCATTCCTCTGATGAGGTTTTTCAGCAGACAATTTAGTATTCTGCTGAGTTTTAACATACCTCTGCTGAGGTACCTTAGCAGACATTCTAGTATTCTGCTGAGGTTTAGCAGATACATTCTGCATTACGCTCTTAGTCTGCTTAGCAACGGATATATCAGCTGATGATTTCTCTTTCAATTTTTCTCCAAGGATAAACTTTCCAGCAGAGACAAACTGAATAGCCTTCTGCTTAGAAGATTCTCCTTTATCATTGTGATTAAAACCAACACCAGCTTTATCCTTGTAGTGTTTTTGTTGGCTTATTGCAGCATTTAAAATAGCTTTACTAGTAGTGTATGTGCAAATGCAACCTTCTTTTGGTTTATTCTTTAGCAAAGCATTTTCTTTTTCAAGAATCTTAAAATTTTCGGAAAGTTTTGAAAATTCACCTTTTATTTTTTAAAGTTCCTCACCAGCAGACCTTAGTCTTTCGACTTCCTCGGTCAAATTCGAAACTTCTAACTTCAGTGAGGTGTTTTCACTTACAATGACGTTTTTAATTTCATACATTTTAGAGAATTCTTCACTTAGCTTCGTGACACAGTCTTCCTCAGAATCTAAAGTGAGATTCTCGCAATCATCAAAAGTTACAAATCTAGGAGTGCTTATAGAAAGTACCTCTTTGTTTTCGACTGTTAGAGCCGTTTCATCATTCTGATCTGTGTCTGCGTCAGCAAACTGATCTTCCACGATATCTGCCATCAGAACTAGCATGGCCTCTTCATCCTCTTCCTCTGAAGATAGATAATATTCCTCATCATTTTCAGGAATATCCTTAGTTTCCGTCCTGGTTAGGAGTGCTCTTTTGACTGCATTGCCTGCACGTCTTTCAAATCTTTGTTTCAGTCGCTCCCTTTCCTCTCTGCTGACTTTCGGACAGTCATGTTTCAAGTGGTCAGGAGATCCACACTCGAAACAGGTCCTAGGCTTTCGCTCTGCTGAGCGGGCATGAGAAGGTGACTGCTGAGCTTCCTTTGTCTCCTTTTCAGCTTTAGCCTCCATCAACATTTTTTGAAGTTTTTTCATCTGTTCTTCTAATTCACTGATCTTGAGATCAGTAGGCTGGGAGCCTGAGGTTGTAACACCCTCTTTTGCTTGTGTTACAGGAACAGATCTTTCTTGATTATGATAGGATTTCTTTTGTTTAAACTTGTTGAAATCCTTTTTGGCAAAATATGCTAAATCATCTGAGCTAGCAGCGGATTGTGCTACTGCAGCTTCATTCCTTTTTGATTGTTGAATTATGAATTCATGAGATTTTAGCTGAGCAAATACCTCGGATGTTGTCATTTTGTTGAGATCTTTCTCACTTAGACTAGTCATTTTAACAAACCAGTCATCTCTGGGGTATAGTTTAGAGATAATCTTGTGATTCATTTCCCCATTCTCATATTTCTTACCAAGGTTATTTAGCTCTCCAATGATGGTATTAAATCGTTCTTCCATAGCCATTATGGATTCACCTGCATTCATAGAGAAGGATTCATATTTATCAACTGCTACATGCAGTTTATTGCGTTTCATCTGGTCTGTCTCCTGGGAAGACTCGCAGACATACTGCCACATCTCTTTAGCTGTATCAAACTCTAAGGCCTTTGCCGCCATTAGTTTCGGTAGGGAATCAAGAATTAGCTTTTTCGCAACATGCTCCAGCTGAGCTCTCTTCTTATCTTCACTGGTGTATTCCTCAAACGGTTTTTCAACCATCTGGGGTCTTGGTGGTCTCTGAGGTCTAGGTTGCTCTCCCTCAGCTGCTCCTCCAGCAGGTTCGGGTTCTGGTTCGGGTCCTAAAAAGGTGTTAGCTTTTATAATTTTAATAGGACCTCTTTCCAATACCTCAACCATCTCTGGATGTATGCTTTGAAGTTGTATTAAAACCATCTTTTTCCATGTTGTAAAGTCCTCCCTGTTCTACTTCCCGAGAGAATGATTCAACATCTTGTCTCATGAGCTAGATACAAATAAACCAGATAAAAGTGCAAGGAAGGTACAGATCTGGTCAGAAGCGACTCAGAAGCAGTCGGTTTTTCAACCTCCTGCTCTGATACCACTTGTTGGTCCCTAAATACCAGAGTCGTTGTGATTCAAACTTAACACGAGATGCAGCAGAATTAATAAACTTCTCCTACACTTTACGTTGTTAGCAAATGTTTCTTAGCTCAAGTTGTTACTTAAGTGTGTTTTCAGATATACTCTAGCAACTCTGTTGCTAGGTTTCAAATCGATCTTGAGCAGTAGCTTAATAAAATAGTAAACAGACACAAGATTTATAGTGGTTCGATCAAATAGATCTACGTCCACTCCTTAGCCGAATCGCTAAGAATTTCACTAGAAAAGTATACAGATTACAAGGAATCGCCTTTCCAGTTAAGTAGGCAGTGAGCTTTTGGCCTGGCTACTTGACAGCTATCCTCCGTGAGTCTGAACTTCTCCGGTAAGGTTTGGCTGGGGGTCAAGGGCACACCTTCGAAACTCCTGCCTTGCCTGATATGGAAGTTTTATAGTCACTTCCTGACTCTCCTTGAATGTGGCTAAACGCCCGTCCTAGTCTTGACCTTTTCAGGTGTTCGACTATTAGATTCTTTTAAAAGAAAGAAATCTCAATGATTGAAATATTCTTGAATGCAATCAAGAATATCTTCAATGGAGTGTCAGTAAATCAATGAGCGACACTTCTGGTTGTTGGGAGCTTTTAATAAGCTTTAGCACGGCTCTCAACTGACTACTTTTGTAAGTTCACTTTGTTAAAGGAATCTCTAGCTTGAGTGTTCTTGAATGTGTAAAGTGAGAAAAGCAGTAGTCAATCCGGTTCTTGAATCTGTCTTTTATAGGTGGAGATTCAAACCTTGAATCTCCATGTCCGTTAGACACAACGGCTTCTTTGTCCAAGAGTGGATTGACTTGATAGAACACTTTTCGAATAGAGATGTACTTTCCAAACTACTTAGGGAAAGTCTCGACCTTTGTGTGTCCTTTTTGTCAGTGTGGCAGTTCGTCTTCATCTTTTGAATCTCGCCCTTTGTTATGCTAAGATTTGCTGAAGTCTTTTACTGCCTTCGATCCTTTGACTTCTGTTGTTTGCGACTCTTTACTCGTCGCTGAGGGATACCGAATGCTAATGCCTTAGCATTCTGTCATTGTGTATTGTCTAGCAAACGTTCTCCTGTTTGCTAGCAATCCTCCATTCGATCGCTTCTCTGGCAGATTATATGCTGCTGCTGAATGCTAATGCCTTAGCATTCTGCTGTTCGATTACTCTTAGCAACCGACATCTGTTCCTTATCTGCTAGGAGTTCTTCTTAGCATACTAATCTATTACAACTCAATATGATTCCTATACAGGACTTTACAAAGTATGATAATCTATCTAGAATTCAGCAAATGATCGACCAACTATGTAAGGTTTGATCCAACAAAACCTTTTACAAATTACCCCTAAGGAGGATATTAGAAATAATTTCCCAACACCAACTCTCAATTTTAACTTCCGGGGATGGAGATGAATCCGTTTGCTTAACACCATCTCCATTTTCACCGGCAGCAGCAACATTGGGATGAGAATCACTCTTCGCCGCCAGCTTCTTGGCTACTCGGCGAGCTTTCTTTGCTCTATTCACCTTCTGCCACATCGCGAGGATCTTAGCTTCCACGGCGCTCTTCAAAGCGTCGAGCCTCAGCTCGTCTTCGATGCCCAGCCGGGCCGGGTCATGCAGGTTGGGGAAGTTGAGGCAAGCGTACTCGCCTCGCAGCTTGTACGTCGCCCGATCGTAGGCGTAGGCTTCCGGCGAGTTGTAGGTGCCGAGCCACACTCTCATTCTGTTCTGCGGAAGCCGTATCTCTGCCACCCACTTGCCCAGTGCCGTTGTCTCACACCTCGATACAACTTGTTGCTTCTTGGTGTTGGAATTGTATACATAAAAGCATTATGATTGGTATATTAGGAAACGTTATGTTTGATATACTGGTAATCATTAATGACTTGCAATAAACAACTCCTATCTGAATTAACAATTATACGATGCGAACAAACACATCCAGTTATCTCGTCGATAGGGAGATCATACGGTGTGTAAGAGATCACAGAAGATCGTATAGATCGTTCGACCTAGCGAGATATAAACAGTTATCATAGTTGAGATAGTTTCTGGTTTGGCTGTCGGTTTAGGCTGCGGCACACAAGTCCATAAGCGGTTTATCTTGACTGCTTTGTGTGATCGATACATCTCAATATATTGATAGGATCAACATTGAGATGAACCATTCTACTTGACATATGAATGAGTAAAGATCTCGGTAACTTGGTCGGATCTAAAGTCTATTGAAAGCTGAGGGGCACACATGGGTTGACTGTCACTTTGACTTGCTATGGTGGAGAGTCTTACATGTACTCGTATATCTGCATCTTGGGTAATAGCAGTTTGTGTGGGGTTTCCTCAGGCTGGATTTAGATAACCATATCCGTTTCAGGATTGTGACATTCCCTGAGAAGCTCACGAGGTTCGTTATGCTAAGTCCTGCAGGCTGAATCATTGATTCAAGCATAAGCGATAAGGGTTGAGTGGTACTACTCAGGAATAATAAGAGATTAATTAATTACAGCTAATGGTCATACACTGAATAAATTAATGAATGTCTGAAACCTTAAATATGGGGATTAACCAAGTCAATGCAACCCGTTCCTAATAACGTGGTAATAAAGGAGTAGGTCAGCATTAATTCTCTGGTGGCATGAATTAATGTTTATTAATTAATTTTGTTTTGGGTTGAACATGGAATTAATTAATAAGAGGCCCACTTTATTATTTGCATTTGATCCCTGGTCTGGCCCAACACTGCTCAGAGCCCATTAGGGTTTATTAAACCCTAATAGCCCATTCTTAGATCTATATAAATAGATGAATCTCTCATTTTCCCATATAAGTTTTGAACTTTCAAATCAGAAACCCTAGAGAGATTGTGAGAGAGTGGGCGGCTGTAGATCCGGTAGCGTATCCTCACCAGATTTCCGGATCGAGCAAGGGAACAGATCAGAAGATCAGATCTGTAGGAACACCATCGCTTTGATCGATTCCAGATCCAAATCTGCACCATCTTCATTGCCATCATCGATCTAGATCTGTAGATCAGTCCTTTGAGTCTCAGGTATTCCTTTGAATCTACGAATTAAATTAAATAGGAGCATGCATAGGGCATTCACGATTTGTCATGACATTTATTTTGATATCCATAAATCGAATCCGGAGTTTTAATAAATGGCGATTCATGTCGCCTATTGTAGACTCAGTTCCTACAATTGGTATCAGAGCCAGGTTCGTATTTTATGGCTCTGTCGGAAAATAAATTTGACAAACAGTTTATGCATGTTATTTAATTTATCGTGGATGAATTAAATTGTCGTGGATGGTTTTTGTTCTCGTGGCCCCTCTCTGGTTTATGGTTTTAAATCGCGAGAAAATCCGCGATTAGATTGATAGGAAAAATCATGTAATAGACTAGATCTATTTGTTTGTATTTTTATTATTCAATCTGCAAACCAAATCTGAGATCCGGAAGAACACGAAGAGCTCCGTTCAGATCCGAGTTTCAGACTCAGTTCAACATCAGTTGGTGGCGGCGGCCGCCGCGCCGGTAGGTTTCTGCCTGTGGCTGGGCCGCGCCTGTTTTCAGGCTGCTGCGTACGTCCCCAGCGAGCCCGGCAAAGCAGTCTCCGGCGGGCGAAGGCAGACAGGCCACGCGCAGAACCTCCAACGACTGCTGCAGCGTCGTGCACGACTCCAGTCGTTGGCCGGCGAGCGTACGAAGTTGGTGGCAACGTAGACGGTACACCGTCGGTCGTGGGCACCAGTCAGAGGGCGCGGGCGAGCCTCCAGCGTACGGCGGCCCTACATTCGGTGGTTGTGTTGCGAGCTCAGTTGCTGTGCGCAAGGAGCAGCAGATCCGCAACAGCAGGGCGGCGGTCGGGCTGCGCGAGGCTGGGCATCGGAGGCGCGGCGACAGTGCTGCTCCAGGCGCGGCGTTTGGATGCGGTTCAGGCTGAATGGGGCGGCGGCGGCTAGGGTTTGGGTGTTGAAGGAGGCGGCTGGAAACCCTAGCTGTGAGCTAGGGTTTGCTGCTAGGGTTCAGATCCGGGCTGGGCGCGGGCCCGGCAGCCCGGAGGCGGCCTGATTTGCTGAAACTAGGTTTTTTGCAAAATTAGGGTTTTTACAACCCAGTGGGCCTGAAACCCTAATTCCTGACCCAAACTGTTGTATTATTTTTCCAAGCCCAAGGTTGCAGATTTCAAATTAAATAGTGGGAGCCCAGTTTGAAGATCTGTATTTATTTAAAGCCTTGTAATAGATAGGTTTAATTTTATTTCCCATGTAATTGCATCAAGAGGCCACGAGAAATTTTATTTGTTTATTTAATTAATTTCTCGTATGATGTAATTTATTATGTGCGCACTAGTAAATAATAGGAAAGCATGCTACTGCTTTTATTATTTATTTTTTAAGCATGTTGTAGATAATAGGGAAGCATGTTATTGCTTTATTATTTATTGTTCATAGCATCCTTTATGTGATTTATTTTATGTATTAAATTATGTCTATAAATTCCGGAATCATGTTGGGAAATATGATGGAATTTTAGATGTGACATAATTTATGGATCATAAAATAATCTGTGCGCATAAGAATCTTTTGAAAGAAAAAGACTAAGCAAGATTTTTTAATTAAAATCAACAAGACCTCCACAATGCGATCTCTTATTAGAAGTGGGCAATGAAGTGAGTAGACGTCTACACGACCGTAGCCTGCTTGCTTTATTTGTTCATAAGTTCTAATAGATGAGATTTCTAAATAAAACTTTTAAACATGTGAGAAGTGGACAGTGAAGTGAGTAGACGTCTACACGACCGTAGCCTGCTTACTTTATTTGTTCATAACTTCTCTAGAATTGTTTTAAATGAGATAACAAAGGTTGTAAGAGGCATGCGTCATGGGTCTAGTACGTATGACAAATTGTCCTTTTAACTTCCGGAGTTAGAATTGTGGTCAAATGCTTAGATGTTGCCTGAGTACTAACTCATGAATGATGTCCCTGCTCAGATAGGTTGAACATGGTCTTAGTTTTATCTCCGATTATTAATTTCATTTGCCGACGAATACCTGGCATGGATTAAAATTAAAGACTGGAACTTCAAAGAGCAGTCTGGTTAGGTGGTCTGCTGTAAACGTCTTCGAAAGGAGCTTGCAGTAGATGCACCTAGGCAATTGGGGGAAACAATTGTATTGGTTTATCAAAAGGTTACAGTGCATATTTGAAGGGATTCGTGAACTGAATCACGAAGTCCGTTTGCCAAGGATCGTTAATTGGAATATCAAAATAAATTGCTATGCCTATGAACAATCCTAGCATGCTCCTATATTATTATGCATAAGAAGGTTGTGCGGAATACCTGGATTGAAGAACGATGAAGAACGCGTGCGTAGAGATGCCCTTTGATCCTTCCCACGCACCAAGATTTAATTTCCTAACAGATTGAGGAAATTAATTTTAAGAAAATAATAAGATATTTTCGAAAATTAAGAGGAGAGAGAAGAAGAATCCTCCTGATCTGATCTTCTGATCTGTATCCTAGCTCGATCTGAAAATCTGGTGAAGATTATTCTATCAGATCCCTTGCCCGGTTGAGAAGCAGAATTTCCTCCTCGTAAACTCAATCTCAATCGATCACTAGCAGCTCCCAAGGCTCTGGTTTGCTGTGTGTAATCTGTGATCTTATGAGAAGTAGGTGCATTGAGTTCTGAGGTACTGAGGCCTATTTATAGGAAATTCTTAGCTTCTATTGGGCTTGAGTTATCATGGGCCAGACCAGGGACCAGAATGCAAATAGCAAATAAGGCCTATCAATTAATTAATTCCCATATTCAACCCAGAATATAATTAATTAATTAATATTGATTCATGCCACCAGAGAATCAATACTGTCCTACCTATTTGCTACCACGTTTGAGGAACGGGTTGCATTAGACTCGGTTTATCCCCACATTTAAGGTTACAGACATTCGTTAATTAATTTAGGCTCTGACAAGCCATTTAATTAATTAACATCTTTAATTCCTGAATCAATCCACTCAAACCTTTTCACTTATGCTTGAACTTAATCAGCCTGCAGGACTTTAGCATAACGAACCTTTTGAGCTGTTCAGGGAATGTCACCATCCTATACTGGATGTGGTTACCTAGTTCAGATACCAGACAGTCATACACAAATTAATATCACCCAAGACTGCAGAAGTACAGGTTCAACTAGAACTTTTTCTGCAACTCAAAGTGATATACAATGTATGTATACTTCTGTATCCTCATATAGGTTTAAGATTCCATCGAGTCATAGAGATCTAGATTCTTTTAATGTCAGATAAAAGAATCGATCTCGACTTAGGTCCTCATCAATGTGTACCCCACACCAGCATACCAAGACATCCAAGATAAGATGCTTATCCGCATATGCTGCAGCCTATACCAACAGTTTATCCTGGAACTGTCTCAGCTGTGATGACTATTTATATCTTGCTAGGTCAAACGATCCATACGAGCTTCCGTGATCTTCTACACACCGTATGATCTCCCTATCGACGAGATAAGAGGACAATTGTGTTTGCGACACATGTTTGTTAATTCAGACAGGAGATGAACATACAACAATTATGATTCCCAGTATATTAACCAATAAACCTTGTACATAATATACCAATCATAATGCTTTCAGTATATAAATCCATCAAT
>JAPKLW010000693.1:243414-268664 GCA_026898455.1 Plectranthus barbatus
TACAATTAATCTCCTTCAGTTACGACAAGAAATCAAATTATATTGTGAAAATCTCTTTCGATTGAAAACTATCACAGTTACGTCTCAAGTAATCAACTAGATAATCCTAAGATGTGGCCAACAAATCAAGATTATGAATAAGCACAGATTTCACAAACTACGAAGGGAAAGGGAAAATAATTCAATTAATCAAAACATGTATACATAGATAGTTCGAAACCCTAGAATCTGAGAAAGGATTTAGTTACACATATTCACGGTAATATTCATCATAGAAAGATAAAGCCTGAATTGCATAAAAACTTGGGTTGGAATGTCTTCCCACAAAACTCTATCTTCAAACATAAACTCTAAAACTCTTTGAATCTCTCAAAATCTGAAATCTGGAATGAAACATATGATTTGGAATGCTTAAAAATCGAATTTACAAGGTTATTTATAGAGGTGGAGGTGTATCCTATCAAATCTAGGGCTAAAGATATGAATAAATCCGAATTTAATCAGATTTTCGCTCCAGCAGAAGACCTCGCGTCGACCGCTTCTGATTCATGTCGATCGACGAGCCTCCTTGGTCTTCGTCGATTGCTTCTGATTGGCGTCTGTCGACGCAGCTTCTCGCCCCTCCTGCGCGGTCTCACGGTTTTGGCCATAACTTTATCTCCCGAACTCCGATTGACCCGATTCCAGTTGCGTTGGAAAGCTAATTCAAAGCTCTATCCATTGCCATGCGCCAATAGCCCGAATTCCTCTTGTGGAAAAACTCTTCACTGCTACTCTTACACGTCACTGCTTTCGGAACGGTTTTCTCATGAGTTTAGGCCTAAAAACCTGCATAAACATCAAAACACACCTAAAACCACCTAATATTGACATCATGCATAAAATATATATATAAACTCAATAAAACTACATAAAATAATATAAAAATAATATAGATAAGTGAGTGAAATAACGAGCTTATCATGGGGCCATATCATGGAGGAGTGAAAGAAAAAGTGCATTGCGGACTCCACCATGGAAGTGAAATATGTTGCAGCATTTGATGCTTCGAAAGAAGAAATATGGTGTCAAAACTTTTTTCTAGAGTTGGACGTGATTCCTAAGTTGCCCAAGACTATCACGATATATTGTGAAAACTCTTGTGCTATAGCAAACTCGAAGGAACCACGAACTCATAGAGCAACAAAACACACTGAGAGGATGTACCATATCATACGAGAAATCATGGAAAGGGGTGATGCTCTAATTGAGAAGATTGATACAAAGAAAACCTAGTAGATCCATTTACGAAAGCTCTACCTCAGAAGGTCTACGAGGTGCATGTGCATAACCTTGGACTGAGGCTGCAGCCAGCCACGTGAGATGATTGATGTAATAGCTAGATTAGATTAGACACTTTATACTCTGAAAAGCACTTACATAATACTTTGAGTATAAGTGGGAGATTGATAAATTTATATACTGAAAGAATTATGATTGGTATATTATGTACAAGGTTGATTGGTTAATATACTGGGAATCATTAATATTGTATGTTCATCTCCTCTCTGAATTAACAAATATGTATCACAAACGCTCTTATCCTCTTATCTCGTCGATAGGAAAATCATACGGTGTGTAGTAGATCACGGAAGATCGTATGAATCGAATGACCTAGCGAGATATATACTATATCACAACTGAGACAGTCCTAGGACAGACTATAGGCTGCAACATACGCAGTAATAAGCAGCTTACCTTGGTTGCTTGGTATGCTGGTGTGTGGGGCACGCATTGATAGGACCTAAGTTAAGATTACTTCCTTTATCTAATATTATAGGAATCATGATCTTGATGGCTTGATGGAATCCTAAGCTTATATAAATGTATGGAGGTATACACGAACTTGTGTGTCACTTTGAGATACTATGATAGAAAGTTCTAGTCAAACTCGTATATATGTATCTTGGGTGCTAGCCGTTTGTGTATGACTGTCTGTGACTGGAACTAGGTAACCATATCCAGTATAGGAGGGTGACATTCCCTGAGCAGCTCAAATGGTTCATTATGCTAAAGTCCTGCAGGGGTTGACTCAGGAATAAAAGATTTTAATTAATTTTGGAGCTTCTCAGAGCTTAAATTAATTAATTAATGTCTGTAACCATAAATATGGGGATTTTCCGAGCCTATGCAACCCGTTCTTCATAACGTGATAGAAAATAGGTAGGACAGTAATGATTCTGTGGTGGCATGAATCAATATTAATTAATTAATTATATTTTGGGTTGAATATTGGAATTAATTAATTGATAGGCCTTATTTGCTATTTGCATACTGATCTCTAGTCGACACAATAATGATACGAACCCATTAAGGCTCAATAGTAACCCATTATTATCATGTGGGTTCATGTCGTGATATCGTGTCGTGTTAAAAATTGCCACCCCCAGGTATTGCCCCTGTGACTTTTGTCTCGGGTTTTCTATACTATGTTGTGTTTATTGATGATCATTCACGCTTCTCTTGGTTTTATCCTATGAAAGCTAAGTATGACTTTGTTGATGTCTTTCTCTAATTCGAATCCTTCGTTAAAAATCAATTTTCATACCATATTAGCAAGAGTGATGGTGGATCTGAATTCACAACAATGGCTCAAATCTCACTTTGCATTTTGTGGCATTCAACATGTGCTCTTGTGTCCTTACACTCCTACTCAAAATGGTCGTGCTGAGCATAAGCATTGAGAAATAATGGAAATAGATTTGACGCTTCTCTTTCATTATGTCGCTCTATTGTGTATATGGGTAGAAGCTTTTGCCGCTGCTGTTTATATTATTAATCGCTTACCCATAGCTATTTTATTTGAAAAATTACCCTATGAGTGTGTGCTTCTTCATGCGCCGTCTTTTTCTTCCTTTCACGTATTTGGCTGCAGAGTTTTCCATGTCTTCGTAATTATGTCAGCATGAAATTTGAGCCTCGAAGCTTGTCGTGCATCTTCATTGGATATAGCCCAAGCCATAGGGGTTTTCACTATCTCAATCCAAAATCTTCACGTGTCTATGTTGTGCAGCATGCCAAGTTTGACAAATCGTGCTTCACTTATTCTACAGGCACCTCTCATTCATCCTACTAATCTTGTACATAGTCCACATTTTTGGATGACAGGGCGCGAGATCCCTATCTCGACAGCAATCGCTCACCTCCTCCCATGCATGCATCGCCGAGAGCGTGTCCATTATATCCTCTCTCCATTGCTCCTTCACATGATGCCCTAGCTCTTGCAGTCATACCATCATCGCCCAACTCTCCACCTTAAGTTGTTGCTCCTTCTCCACCCCCGGCTGGCCCTATTAGCCCGCTCTCATGACATGTGCACTCGGGCATAAGACAGGATCTTTTGACCAAGGTACCCTGTTGATCTTACATTCATTGAATCAAATAATCTTCATTGTGTCCTAACTACTGTCTTAGAACTACGAGGTATTAAATCAGCTCTTAAAAGTCCGCCGCATTAGGTCAGTGCTATGAACGAAGAAATGGCGGTTTTTTGCCTACTAAAACTTGGACTTTAATTCCATGTCCTTCAGATGCCAATGTTGTTGGATCTAAATGGGTGTTCAACACTTAGTTTCTCGTTGATGGCAAGATTGACAGATCCGTAATGCATTTTTCAACGGACATCTTTCCACTACCATCCTAATGGAACAACTGTCGGGTTTTGTTAATCCGCAATTCCTGTATCATGTGTGTAAGTTAAAGAAAGATCTTTATGGTCTTCGCCAAACGCCCTTTTCTTGGTACCAACGTTTTCGTAGACTTCTGTTGTCTCTTGGTTTCATTGGCAGCACTGTCGATACATTCTTAATTGTCTTAAACAAACAATCAACTGTCATTTATCTGCTTGTTTATGTAGACAATATTATTGTCACTGGAAACAACACTTGTGCACTTACTGATCTTCTCTGTCATATAAATGTTGAGTTCTCTACAAAGGATCTCGGTCGCCTTGGGTATTTTCTTGGTCTGGAGGTCTCCTTCATCATATGTACTTTTTCTTAGCCAATCCAAGTATGTCGAGAAGTTCTTGAACGTGCAAAACTCCTTTATTCGAAGCATGTATAGACGCCACTTGCACCCGACATCTCCTTTACATGATAAGGTTGTCTTTTTGATGATCCAACTCTTTATCATTCTCTCATCGGGGCCCTACAGTATCTGTCCATCACTCGTCCTGATGTTGCTTACTCTGTTAACACAGTAAGTCAATTTCAGCAGGCTCCTACTGCCGATAACTTTCAAACTGTCAAGTGCATCCTCCGGTATGTTAAAGGCACAATCTGGTTTGGCTTGTCCTTCACGCCTGGTCCTTTCCATGTTCTTGGATATTCTGATACCGATTGGGCGCGCTGCACGGATACTCGCAGCTCCACTTATGATTTTTCTATTTTTTCGTAATAATATCATCTCATGGAGTGCCAAAAAGCAACCAACGGTTTCACGTTCTAGCTGCGAATCAGAATATCGCAGCGCAGCAGCTGAACTTCTTAGCTTCTCAATATTCTTCAGGATCTTTGTGTCACTCCTTTACAAACACATGTTCTTCTTAGTGACAATAAAAGTCCTCTATTTCTAACTCATAATCCGGTCTCTCACAAGTGCGCAAAACATATCGACATTGATTATCATTTCATGATTAGTGAGCTTGTGGAATCAGTTGTCTGATTACAAAGTTCGTATCTTCACAAAGAATCTCTCTCGATCATTATTTGAAATGTTTTGTTCCAAGCTTCGTGTCTTCATCAATCCGATACTTCGCTTGCTGGAGGTATCAATGATATAGATAAAGATAGTAAAGATATTCCAAATCTTTCTAAATAGTCATACCTTAGTTTGTTTCCTAATTTTATCCTTTTTCTTGTGTATATATTTTCCCACTTTGTAATTTTTACAATTACTGAGAATTACATAAATTACATTACATAAATATCACATAATGAAAAAATCGAATCCACCATCTCTGATCCGTTCCTCAAATTCTTTACTAATTTAGAAATCATTATTTTACTATGAAACTTAAATGTAACATAAGTTACTCTAATAAGCATTATCAACAAGAAAATGAATGAGAGAATAGCAAATTCTAATATAACTAAAATTTAAAAATAAAATTCGATGAATTAATGTAGACATTTTATTTAGTAAAATTAGTTTCACTAAGTAATTATTCAGTTTAATATATATAGAAAAAAATTGAAAGTCAAACTTATTAGGTATAGATAATAATTTAATTAAAATCATAGAAGATAAAATATATGTGAAAATCAAAAAATTCAAATCGATGGCAATTTTAAAGTAGATGATGGTGATTGTCGTCAATATTGAGTTTAACTTAATGAGTTAAAATCCAACTTTTCCATTGCATAACTGAGCACCAGCGCGATGCGCATAGTAGAGTACATATGTTTTTAAATTGTATCAATAATTTAAATTCTATGTATATATAAAAAATGTTTTGGAATACTTATTTTCACTATTACACAATATAAAAATCAACATCCTTATAAACAAATCACAAAATATCCAAAAGTACTATTTGTGTGAAATGTTCAAGTGTTTGTTGATATTTTTTCAGAAAAAAAATAAATAACAAATTTAATAAAATAAACTTTTTTCATAAAAACACAAATAATATAAGACAACTCCTACCCAGATTTCGACCTTGCTCCTGAGTTGGATTCCGACTGGTTTCGGTCCGTTTCCTATCCGCATTGCGACCCATTTCTGCCACTTCAAGAGCTCGACCTGTTTCTGACCTGAATCTTGACCCAAGTCCTGGTTTTTTTGCCACTTCAAGAGCTAGATATGTTTCTTAATTGAATTTTGCCTCGATTATGGCTAGTTTGAGCTACTTCTGTAACGCCTCTCGTTAAATTTAAATATATTATCAAATTAAATTCGAGGTTTCGCGATCGATATAATTTAGGAATATATATTTGTGGCATTTATTCCTTGTCATTTTATATTTTATTAGATATATTGATAGATTTAATTTAATTGATAAATTATTTGGCAACCCGATATTTTCGTATCGGGATATTATCGTTCGATAAATTTCGTGACTCGAAGAGAATATTACGGTCTCCCATGTAATGACTCAAAGAGATGTAGAGATGTTGTGAGTTGATGTCGTTGTGACCGATGGGACAAACAATTGACATTCAGTTTTACTTTTTGACTTTTAGGTATTTACAATAATTTCATCCACCTACTTCTATAAATAGAAGGCTTCCCTCACACTCCATCACTTCCACTCTCTCTCTCAAAAACTCTCACCAAACAATTTTCGGCGACTACTCCGATGAGACTCCGGCGAAGTATTTTGAGGTAAAGATATACATTTTTAGGATCCTCTTACCTCGATCTTTCCATTTCCAACACTCTTTTCTCCATTCTGCATGTTCTAGAAGTGGAAACCAAGCTTATCGAGTGTTGATCAAGCCTACGAGGTCCTAAAACATCATGGAGGTAAAGATCGAACTCCTCTCTAGCTATTTCTCTAGCTCGAGCATGTTTACCATTTTTTCCCTAGATGGAAATGTTATGATCTAGGCCTATTCATGAGTTTATGAGCACCTATACATGTTTAGCATGATATATATTGAGCCCAGAAACCACATGATAGCCTAAGAATCGAGTTGTGATCATTTTGGATTATTTTTTAGATTTTAGCTCCATGTTTAAATGTTGAGCCTATATTTCGATTCTATCTCGTTTTTGATGATTTTGATGCTTGGAATATTGTCTAGACTCATTATAAATGTTTAGAAACCATTTGTTGTTGTTAGAAATCAAATGGACGAGCCCGAATAACCGTTTGAGCCAAAAAACCATTTTTCCGTCGAAGGCAAATTTGCCTCTGTTTCGGTCGACATGCGTGCGTGTCGATTGACACAGAGCATGTCGATCGACACACAATCATGTTGATCGACACAGTTGGTCAATTTGAAATCCAGAGTGTCGACCACTTGTTTTGGCCGACACAAACTCTATATCGGTCGACATGAATTATGTTGATCGACACAAATTTATTTCGATCAACACAACTTCATTTTCTCCATGTCGATCCTTGCATCTCCTATTTCGATCGACATTAGTCCATGTCGGTCGACACATTGTGTGTCGATGGACACAACCTTTTTTCGAGCGACACGAAATTGTTTGGAATAAAATATTCATATCAATCGACACGAGTTGCATATCGGTCGACACTTATACATCGATCGACACACCTTCATTTCTGTTGACGTGAGCATGTCGATCGACACACTCTTGTGTCGATCGACACAGAGCACATTTTGAAAACTTTTGTTTCTTTCTTCGATTGATTCGACTTATCTTTTGTATCATTCAACATCCCCTATATTAATCGATGTAGAGAGCTATTCTTATCTCCCATGCTCTCTCTAAATACCCTTAGGATTCAAAATAACTTCGATTGATTGACCCGAACTCTTGTAACTTAAACATTCTTTGAAGCCAATTGTTAAATCAACTTGTTAAACCTTGACCCTTGAGATCTTATTGAAATTCAATCTGCATCCAAGATCTAAAATCTTCTCGATTACTTTTGTTGAAACAACATTGTAACCTGTTTGATGAATTCTTGAACTCTTGATCAATTACACTTCGATTCGTAATTGAATATGTAACTTCTTTCAATCTTGATCTGTGAAGAGGTATTTAGTCATTTGATGATGTCCCGCACTTGTTCAGTTCAATTGAACTCGTTAAACCTCAAACATTGGAATTCAATTCGCATTTGAACTTTCAAGTCCTTTCTATTGTATTCTTGACATGACTTGAAACCACTTGATGAGTTCTTTTACTCTCAAGCTATTGCACGTCAATTCAAATTGATTGTGAATCTTCTTTCAATCATAAATCCTAGAAAAAGTGTTTAGCCACTTGACGAAGCCATTTGTTTGTTCAATATAATTGAACTACTAACCTTGTTCTTGAATAAACGCTCGATATTGAATCATGAGCCTTGTGATTTATGTTTGACTCCTTTGTTCGTCAAACTAAATTGATCAGATGATTCTTTCACATCCTCTTATCTGATGGCTCAAGATTGGAAAAGTCCATGATAGATTAAGAGTCTAGAATTTATGTGTTATGTCAGATTATATATATTCCAACTTGTATCCCTCGAGAATTTACTCGTATTCCTTATGTCATAGGAAAAGGCAAGAAAAGGATTGTCAGCTAGAGCAATCAATTGTGACCACGCCAACTAAGGTGGGCTTTCTTTTACCCCTATATCGTGGGCTAAAATAACATAAAAAATAAATGTTTTCTTTTCATAAGCATATCAATCATGAAATGTAATGTTTTGTTTTCAACTGTTTTGTCATTGCCAAATGTTTTGTGTTTGCTATATGTCCTCTCTGTGGGGGAACCCCACTTAGAGAAGAACATCAAACGTATTCAACGTGGATGTTGACTGCGCGTATTGCGAGTCTTAACGATCGTGCCCGGACAGTATAAAAGATATTACGGGTTAGTGCACTGTGATGCTGACTTGTTAGGGGTAGCGCCTTACTCGAACTAGCATCGTGACTGTGGTAGAAGGTCACCTCCCAGTCACATGATTTTGCTGATAGTTTAACGGTGTAAAAGAGCTAACTCATTCATAAAATGTTTTGGTGCCATGGGAGGATTTCAAAGTTAAAACCCCATGTGCGACCTAATGAAAATGACATGACAAATTTATATATGTATGTTTTCGGGCATGTGTTCACTTAGTACAATTTGTACTTAGCCCTATTCATTATTTTTAAAGTTCACATGATAAAAAGAAGATTTGAAGCAGAGTACGAGGTAGCAGAGGTGTGGAGCTGAAGATTCATTTTGTAATAGTTAGATGTTGAAGTATGTATCTTCATATACATACTTCATTGATAACTTTCCGCTGCTAAACTCATTGTCTTTTATTAGACTTTTGATATCATCAAACATGTTAAACTCTGATTATTTATTCACTCAAGAAGCCAAGATCCCTTCTTGAGGAGGCACTTTATTATCTTTTGAATTACTTGAGATATGCGTGTTGATTTCCATCTTATTCGCTTAATCTTTTCTTATTAATTGATATCCCAAATGCATGTCTCATACCAATGTGCCTCAATTCCTTGATTTATGCCTTGTTTATAAATCGGGGCGTGACAAAGTGGTTTCAGAGCCAGCTTGTTCTATTTCTTTTGCTCTGAACCGAGGAACTCATTGCTTCGAAGCCTCCATTTATGCAATAAGTTGAAAACATCCGTACCAGCTCCAGCTCCTGCTCCTGCACTCGTACTCGGCCGCATTAAGAGAAAACATTTTGCATACATCGTTGCATTTAATTTGAGGCATACGCCTTTCCCTTTCGAAGTGAGAAATATTGATTTATATATTGTTGCAACTTTTAGAAATTTTAAAGACTCATAATGCATACATTGTTGTAAGTTATGAAGTTTTAATGCATACATAGTTGCATTCCAATTATTAAAATTTTAATGCATACATAGTTGCATTCCAATTAATAAAATTTTAGTGCATAAAAAGTTGCATTTCCAATTATTAAAATTTTAATGCATAAATAGTTGCACCTCAAATTTCAATGCATAAATTGTTGCATTGAGATTAAGGCACAAGCCTTTCTTTTGAAATGTTGAAGTTTCGATGCATATATTGTTGCATCTCTTATTAAAAATCATAAAGAGTTTTGATGCATACATTGTTGCATCTCTTTTATCAAAAGTCATGAAGATTTTAATGCATAAATAGTTGTATTCCAATTATATATATAAAAAAATTAATGCATAAATAGTTGCATTTCAAGTGTTAAGTTTTCAATGCATAAATTGTTGCATTTTCATGAAAATCTTTTCATATGCATTATGAATGCGTTAAGTATATAAAGGCCTTATTAGAGAACTTAGATGCATTTAGGAAGCATATTTGAGATACCTTTATAGAGACTTAGAATAAGCATGTAAATAAGATATGATTCTTTTGTGCGGTAGTTCACCATAGAGTTATTGCCTTTATAATTATGTTTAAATTCTCTACTTAAGGTATGGTAATTGTGCAACCCGCTATTATAACTGGTATTTTGTCTAACCATGACTCTTTCGACTTACCCCATCGAAGATGGCCAAATCCTTCTTTGCACATCGCAAATCTCTGCCCTGAAATGCATCCGGCGAAAGGAGAGTCAACTAATTTTGTACGTACACAATCTATCGCAATGACACTCTTAACCGTTCCTATCTGACATCTACAAGTTTTGGGTTGATGCGCATCCTCACGGTGTAACTCGGACTGAAGGACTCCGACGCCTCGTGGAACTATTGTCCCCTCATGAGAAGTCATAGACTAAAGCGAATTAAGTGGACTTCTTGGATAACTCCCCCTCTAACGAGTACGACTTGGAAGGGTTTATTGCCCTTATCCGCAGATAACGCGCTATCTTCAGCAACTCTCTGCCCGACTACAAGCTCACAACCATGAAGCCAAACTTCTCAAGTTTCCATTGATGTACATGATCAAGAATCCAAGGAAGAAGACTCGAAAAAAAGAGACTTCTCGTACGGACCAAGTGATGAAGAATTGAACACCAGCCACTACACCACTTATTCGGATGATGATTCTGAGAACTCTCAGAACCCGTATTATAATCACCCAGTGCCAGCGACATGGAAGATGATGAAGAAAATGAAGAAAATGATCATGTCGCACTCGAAGAAGAGCAGAATGCGCCCCTACCAAATGAAGTTGCACCGCTCGATCACGAAGGGATAGCCGACAATTGGCCGCCTCAATGGAACAAGAATGGGGCAATGAGGCACGAAATGTTGATAGTATGAACCCAGATATGGATGATAAGGTAGTGACCCCTCTCAAGGAGATAAACTGCTCTAATGACGGGATGTTTGGATCATCCGATGACAAACTTTGACCACCATCCCTACCCATTATCGATGCATACATATTAGCTATTTAATTATCAATTGCAATTGTAGGTTTTGGAATTGTGGCTGTTGTGGGGCGCCTTTTTGGGCCCATTTGATTAAACTCGGATGTAATAGCTGTCAGGAAGCTATAATAGCTATGATGCCTCCTGTGGGAGATGAACTTGTTGATCGGTAGAAGGAGCCACCAATTATCCAATCGTGGCGTCCCAAAACTTTTGATAGATGAAAAGGCTACAAGCCCACTTTTTGGGCATTCGTATATACATATCTATTGGTGTTATGTCTAAGCTTTTTGCATCGATATTTGATTTTATCCCTATTATTAAAATAAACTTGGCTGTTGCCAAGCGTTGAAGAGAGTATTTCCCCTTAAAAGTTGTTAGCCCTAAATTGTGTGACAACCTACCTTATCAACGCAGCATAAATTATTTAATTGCATGCGACCCTGAAAAAGGTTTGTATTTATGCATTGTGCAAACCTCGGCTCATGAATACCCCTTTCAATCATTTTTTATTTTGCATAGTGCTACCTAGAGAAGCCCCTGCTAGAGGCAGAGGTAGAGACCGTTGAAGAGGACACCCTCATATAAATCTGGAAGGACCACACCCGGATCAAAGTAAAGGACCCCAAAACGAACCAAATTAGGGGCCATACGAAGATGAAGCCCATCCTCACAATCAAGCGCCTCCTGTTGAGCCTAGAGGAAATGGAGAAGTCTCCTCCTATTAAAACCTGCCATTACTGAATGGAACCGAAGATCCGCCTAAGGCCGAAACATGGATCAAGTCCATGGAAAGAATTTGCATAATACTCAACTTCACCGACTAGGAAAAGGTCCAATGCATCACTTTTCAGCTAACTGATAAAGCTGAACATTGGTGGGATGCCCATTTGAAAATGCTCACCCCTGATTAGGAAGATGCCTTAACTTGGTACTATTTCTAGGAAGAATTCTATACCAAGTATATTTCTTTGACTTATAGAGTCTAAAAGCTACCAAAATCCCTCTTTCGTAGTAACTACTAAGACGAGACGAAGTATCCGATCCACGTCACCAATATGAATGAAGAGACCTTTATAAGGAGAGGCTATTAAAAAGGGCATACATTCCACGTGGTGAAAACCTATATTTCTATGATATCAATTCCCTCTATCCATTTGTTTTTAAAGAATTCCCAATGCCTGGGGGTATACCAGTCTGGCATAGTGATTTAGATAGTATGGAGTTAGACGGTATGTTTGACATTATTGAAGGTTATGTGGAATGTTCTAAAACTATGAAGAGAACTTTTCTACCACATCAAAGTAAAGAAGGAATTCTTCTCTTTCCAACCGGAAAATTTGTTGGTGTCCACGACAGTGAGGAACCCAGGTATGCAAAAGATCTGGGCTAACACCTAGTTCAGGTAGAGATGTCCATGACTGAATATGATCGGATGTTCAATATGTAGGGATTTCTAGTGAACCGAATCACAAAATCCAACTAAACCGGATCGATTTATGGATATTGCACACAATCAAAATTCACAATAAAACCTAGCATGCTCCTATGAATTTAATTCGAATCGTGGATTGAGAGATTACCGTAATTCCGTAGAGTCTAATCTGATCTTTCGCGTTTAAATATCCAACTTTCAATTCAACTACGCGATTCGATTTAATCTGCAAAAATAGAAATTAGATATCTAATTTCTAGATAAAATTGAAAACAAAAGAGAAAAGAAGAAATTTGTTCTCCAGATTAGATCTTCAGGGTTGTGTCCCAATGCTGTTCAGATCTGCTACTGGTGTGGATTCCACAGATCTGTGTTGTAGGCCGGAGCAGAAAAACTCTTCTTCTCCCCACTACAGGCGCCGCCCACTACTCTCTCTGCCCTAGGGTTTTGACTGATTTGAATTGTGTTCAAGGTGGTTAGGGTTTCCATAGAGAGTGGTCTATTTTAATTGGGCTACTGGGCCTTTTTTCAGCATATTTAATTGGGCCAGTCCTGGGACCTAATGCAAATAATAAAGTGGGCCTATAATTAATTAATTCCTATGTCCACAACCCATGACTCAATTAATTAATTAATATTAATTCTTTTCACCACAGAATTAATACTGACCTACCCCTTTATTACCACGTTATGAGAACGGGAATTGAGAATTCCCATATTTAAGGTTACCAGACATTCATTAATTAATCGGAGCTTCTGACAAGCTCTAACTACAATTAATTAATATCTTATTATTCTTCAGTAGTACCACTTAATCCTTATCACTTGCGCCTAAACTTAATCAGCCTGCAGGACTTTGGCACGATGAATGTCATTGAGCTCCTCAGGGAATGACCCCATCCTATTACTCGGATATGGTTACCTAAACCTAGTCTCAGGCGGTACTACACGAATTGTTGTTACCTAAGATGCGGATATACGAGCACGTTACTTAGGCTCTCTACCATGGCAAGTCAAAGCAACAGTCAACCCGTGCAAACCCCAGAACCTTCGTTAGGGTTTGGACTCAATCAATATCGAGATCTTGTATTCGCTGATGTTAGACAGTCGAATATATCTCACTGCGGTCCATCAATACGCCACCCTTGCGTACCAGCATGTTAAGTAACCAAGACAGACTACTTATTCCGGCAATGCCACAGCCATCCGGACAAAAGTATCCTCATACGCTGTCTCGGCTGTGATTAGGTTTATGTCTCACTAGGTCAAGTGATCATACTGTCTTCTGCGATCTACAACACGCCGTATGATCGTCCCTATTGGTGAGACAAGAGGATAACATTGTTACATACATGTAAGAATGTTTGACAGATAGGAGAAATAAACCATTGTATACTCATTATAATAAATGCTTTCAGTATACAAAACCCATCAATCTCCCACTTATACTCAAAGCATAACTAAGCTACTACAGAGTATACAGTCCGTCTATCTAGTCTGCTATCTCTTTAACCACTGTCAGTAGTTGGCATCCACCTCAGACCCAGCTCACGAATATGTCTTTCATAAACTTTCTGCGGCTAGCTCTTTGTATATGGATCAGCAAGGTTGTCCTTAGTGTCAATCTTCTTGATTAGCACATCACCTCTCGATACGATTTCTCGTATGATATGGTACTTTCTCTCTATGTATTTGCTTGCCCTATGAGACCACGATTCCTTTGAGTTAGCCACTACAGCAGAGTTATCACAATAAATTGTGATGCTCCTCGGCAAACTCGGAATCACGCCCAACTCTAAAAGGTAGTTCCTGAGCCATACCCCCTCTTTCGAGGCATCGGAGGTGGCGACATATTCCGCCTCCATGGTGGAGTCAGCAATGCATTTCTGCTTTGAGCTCCTCCAAGATACAGCTCCACCTCCTAGGTCGATTTCTTCTTATCCTGATCCCCTTGGAAACCGAGTCTGTATAACCCACAGGGCACAAATCCTCACTTTGATAAACTAGGCAGTAATTTATAGTTCTCTTCAAGTACTTGAGGATGTGCTTTACAGCAGTCCAATGCACCTGTCCAGCGTTAGACTGATATCTTGCTACCATGCCAACGGCATAACAGATATTTGGCCTGGTACACAGCATTGCATACATGAGACTACCCACCACCGAAGCGTATGGTACAAGATCATCTCATCTTTCTCCCGCTGTGTCTGAGGACATTGCCCACTAGAAAGATGAATGCCATGTCTGTAAGGTAGCAAGCCCTTCTTGGCGAGTTGCATGCTGAACCGGGCTATCACAGTATCCACATAGGATGCTTGGGATAAGCTCAACATTCTTCTCTTACGATCTCGTAAGACCTTAATCCCAAGAATGTAGCCAACTTCTCCCAAATCCTTCATTTGGAACTGTTCGGATAATCAAACCTTGATTTCCGACATCACTCCCTCGTTGTTTCCAAATAGTAGTATGTTATCAACGTATAGTGCAACGAAAACCACACTCCCACTGACACAAAGTCGGTAAACACAACTTTCGTTTACCAATTGTGCAAATTCATAGGATTTAATCACATAATTGAAACGTAAGTTTCACGACCTCGAAGCTTGCTTAAGTCCATACAAGAACTTCATAAGCTTCCAGACAAGATGTTCTTCGCCCTTGCGTATGTAACCCTCGGGTTGCTGCATATAGATGTCCCTACCTTCTTCAAGGTAACCGTTTAGTAAAGCGATTTTGACATCCATTTGCCAGATCTCGAGGTCCATATGCGCAACAATGGCAAGGAGTATCCGGATGGATTTGAGCATGGCTACGGGTGAAAAGGTTTCGTCATAGTCAATGCCCTCTTTCTAACTATAACCCTTTGCCACCAGCCTGGCTTTAAAAGCCGTGATCTTTCTATCCGCCCCTTTCTTTCTCTTGTATACCCATTTGCACCATATGGCCCTAAAGCCATCCGGCAAATCAGTTTTCTAGTATACATCCATAGCAGTTATGGATTCAATTTCGGAATCCATGGCAGCACGTCATTTTTCAACATCCTTGTCCTGCACTGCCTCTTCATAAGTCAGTGGGTCAGAGTCCTCATGTCCGTCTTCCGGGCTCAAGTCCGAAGACTCACCCACGAACATGTACCTTTCCGGCTAGAAAATAACTTGTGGTTCTGCACCTTGCACTGAAGAACGTGTATGTGGTGCTGTACCTCTCACAGGTGCACCCACATCTACATGTTCCCGTTCCCTTGGAATCGCAAAGTGTTGCCAAAGCAACAATCAGCCAGATTACCAAAACTAACGCCTAAACAATCAAGGCCAACAGCAACCTCGAAACTCTCGTAACTGCATTATTCAGGAAAAGTCAATCCAGCAAGTGTTCAACAGCAACAACAGCCACAGCAGCAACAACAACCACAGACAACTCAACAACCAGCACAATAAGGAAGATCATATGCTCTGGAACAACAAAAAGGGAAGGAAGATCAGAAAAACATGACAGGTATGGGACAAATTGATCATTCACCCATTATTGTGCTTTTCGATACTGGTGCATCGCATTCATTTGTCCAAAGACTGCATTCAGAATCTAGGGCTTAGTACCGAGAGGATGAAGAATGATTTGTGTATAGTAACTCCGACCAGAGGATCAGCTCTCTCGAACCGTATTTTCCCGACCCTAGAAATTTCTTTTGAAGCTTGCGTATTAAGAGCCAATGGTTTGAACGTCTTGCAAATGAGAGATATGGACGTCTTACTAGGAATGGATTGGTTAGAAGAGAACCATGCTACCATTCGATGCAAAGATCAAATTGTGATTTTTCGACAGTATGGAAGAGAACTTGTATACTTGCACAGAGCTCGGAAAGGGACAAGGATTCCCATAATTTCCACAATGCAAGCTTATTGTTTCACCAGCATAAAAGATAGTCGAGCTTTCCTTGTGTACCTGATGAGGATGACAAGAAAGACATTACTGTCAGCGACGTAGAAGTCATAAGGGAATTCGCAGATGTTTTCCCGATAAGTTACCTGGATTGCAGCCAGAGACGCAATTAGAATTTGTTATTGATCTTGAACCAAGTGCAGCTCCTATCTCAAAAGCTCCATATAGGATGGCCCCTAAGAAACTGCAAGAGTTAAAAGAGCATTTACATGAGTTGTTAGATCTGGGATTCATTTGATCCAGTGTATTGCCTTGGGGAGCACTTGTCCTATTTGTGAAAAAAAAGATGGATCTATGCGAATGCGCATTGATTACCGAGATTTGAACAAACTCACTCTGAAGAATAAGTATCCACTCCTAAGAATCGACGATCTCTTAGGTCAGCTAAAGGGAGCAAAGATCTTCTCGAAGATTAACCTTAGATCTGGATACCATCAGCTTAAGATCTGTTCAACGGATATTCCAAAGACCGTATTTCGAACAAGATATGACCACAATGAGTTTGTAGTGATGCCTTTTGGATTTAACCAGATATAGCGCATTTGACACGCTAATAGTATTCATGAATCTTATGAATCGCATGTTTTATTCGTATTTTGACAATTTTGTCCTAGTCTTTGAAGGGATTCGTGAACTGATTCACGAAGTCCGTTTGCCAAGGATCGTTAATTAGAATATCAAAATAAATTGCTATGCCTATGAACAATCCTAGCATGCTCCTATATTATTATGCATAAGAAGGTTGTGCGGAATACCTGGATTGAAGAACGATGAAGAACGCGTGCGTAGAGATGCCCTTTGATCCTTCCCACGCACCAAGATTTAATTTCCTAACAGATTGAGGAAATTAATCTTAAGAAAATAATAAGATATTTTCGAAAATTAAGAGGAGAGAGAAGAAGAATCCTCCTGATCTGATCTTCTGATCTGTATCCCAACTCGATCTGAAAATCTGGTGAAGATTATTCTATCAGATCCCTTGCCCGGTTGAGAAGCAGAATCACTAGCAGCTCCCAAGGCTCTGGTTTGCTGTGTGTAATATGTGATCTTATGAGAAGTAGGTGCATTGAGTTCTGAGGTACTGAGGCCTATTTATAGGAAATTCTTAGCTTCTATTGGGCTTGAGTTATCATGGGCCAGACCAGGGACCAGAATACAAATAGCAAATAAGGCCTATCAATTAATTAATTCCCATATTCAACCCAGAATATAATTAATTAATTAATATTGATTCATGCCACCAGAGAATCAATATTGTCCTACCTATTTGCTACCACGTTTGAGGAACGGGTTGCATTAGACTCGGTTTATCCCCACATTTAAGGTTACAGACATTCGTTAATTAATTTAGGCTCTGACAAGCCATTTAATTAATTAACATCTTTAATTCTTGAATCAATCCACTCAAACCTTTTCACTTATGCTTGAACTTAATCAGCCTGCAGGACTTTAGCATAACGAACCTTTTGAGCTGTTCAGGGAATGTCACCATCCTATATTGGATGTGGTTACCTAGTTCAGATACCAGACAGTCATAAACAAATTAATATCACCCAAGACTGCAGAAGTACAGGTTCAACTAGAACTTTTTCTGCAACTCAAAGTGATATACAATGTATGTATACTTCTGTATCCTCATATAGGTTTAAGATTCCATTGAGTCATAGAGATCTAGATTCTTTTAATGTCAGATAAAAGAATCGATCTCGACTTAGGTCCTCATCAATGTGTATCCCACACCAGCATACCAAGACATCCAAGATAAGATGCTTATCCGCATATGCTGCAGCCTATACCAACAGTTTATCCTGGAACTGTCTCAGCTGTGATGACTATTTATATCTCGCTGGATCAAACGATCCATACGATCTTCCGTGATCTTCTACACACCGTATGATCTCCCTATCGACGAGATAAGAGGACAATTGTGTTTGCGACACATGTTTGTTAATTCAGACAGGAGATGAACATACAACAATTATGATTCCCAGTATATTAACCAATAAACCTTGTACATAATATACCAATCATAATGCTTTCAGTATATAAATCCATCAATCTCCCACTTATACTCAAAGCATTATACATTTGCTTTCCAGAGTATAACGCGTCTAAACTAATCTAGCTATTATATCAAGCATTCTACGTGGCTAGCTTTGCCCTCAGCCCAAGGCTACGTACATGCATCTCGTAAACCTTCTGAGGCAGAGCTTTTGTGAATGGATCCGCTAGATTATCTTTCGTATCAATCTTTTCTATCAGCACATCACCCCTTGCTACGATTTCTCGTATAATATGGTACTTCCTTTCAATGTGTTTTGTTGCTCTGTGAGTTCGTGGTTCCTTAGAATTAGCCACAGCTCCCGAGTTATCACAATATACCGTGATTGTTCTGGGTAGCTGAGGAATCACGTCCAACTCCAGAAGGAAGTTTCTAAACCATACCGCTTCTTTCGAAGCTTCAGAAGCTGCCACATATTCGGCTTCCATGGTGGAGTCCGCAATGCACTTCTGCTTTGCACTCCTCCATGATATGGCCCGACCTCCCAATGTAAACACATAGCCAGAGGTGGACTTCTTTTCATCTCGGTCTGCCTGAAAATCCGAATCAGTATAACCCACAGGGCACAACTCATCACACTGATAAACAAGACAATAGTCCCTTGTCCTTTTCAAGTATTTGAGTATGTGCTTTACCGCGGCCCAATGCGCCTGTCCAGGGTTAGACTGGTATCTCGCTACCATGCCTACAGCGAAGCAGATATCTAGCCTCGTACATAACATTGCATACATGAGGCTACCCACGGCCGATGCATACGGCACGTTGCTCATCTTATCTTTCTCCTTTTGTGTCATCGGACACTGATCCTTGGAAAGATGTATGCCATGTCTGAAGGGTAAAAGACCTTTCTTGGCATTATGCATGTTGAAACGGGCAATCACAGTATCCACATATGACCCTTGAGACAAGGTCAGCATCCTTTTATTGCGCTCCCGCAATACTTTTACCCCTAGGATGTATCCTGCCTCCCCAAGGTCCTTCATATGAAACTGCTCGGATAACCACCCCTTTATGCCCAACAATACTTCCACATTGTCGCCAAATAGGAGAATATCATCTACATAAAGTGCAAGGAATACTACGCTTCCGCTGACACACAGACGGTACACGCAACTCTCGTTTGAACATTGTGAGAATCCATAAGATTTAATCACTTCATCAAAACGGAGATTCCATGACCGTGAAGCTTGTTTAAGTCCATACAGCGACTTCCTTAGCTTCCAGACCAGATGTTCTTCGCCCTTCTGCACATAACCTTCTGGCTGTTGCATATAGATGTCCCTACCTTCTTCAAGGTACCCGTTTAGAAACGCGGTTTTGACATCCATCTGCTAGATTTCTAGGTTCTTATGTGCTGCTATGGCCAGGAGTATTCGAATGGACTTAAGCATGGCTACCGGTGAGAAAGTCTCGTCATAGTCTACACCTTCTTTTTGACTATAACCTTTCGCCACCAGCCTTGCTTTGAAAGCTGTAATTTCCCCATTCGATCCTTTCTTTCTTTTGTATACCCATTTGCACCCTATGGCTCGATGGCCATCTGGCAAATCAGTTCTCTGGTATACATCCATAGCAGTAATGGATTCTATTTCAGAATCCATGGCGATCAGCCATTTGTCCGCATCTTTATCAGATACCGCCTCGTCATGTGTCCAGGGGTCGGTATCATCTAGTCCGTTTTCCGGGATCAAGTCAGAAGACTCTCCCACGAACATATACCTCTCGGGTTGGTGACTAACCCTCCCACTGCGACGAGGCATCTGAGCTGTGTCAGTAGTTGGCACAGTACGCGTTTGTCCCATACCTTGCATTAGTGGCAGTGTTGGTATATTCTCACCTGTTACAGGTGGATTTACCACTACACTGGGTTTTCCTGATGGAATTGCTTCTTTATTCTCAAGCTCGTGGAGAATAATTTCACTCTTGGATCTGTGGTTTCTTACATATTCGTCCTCCAAGAATCTCGCGTTGGTACTGACAACGACTTTCTGATTCTCTGGACAATAGAAGTAACCACCTTTCCTTTGCCTGGGATATCCTACAAACAGCATCAGCTTGCCCCTGCTTTCTAACTTATCAGGTTCCTTTGTCAGCACATATTCTGGACAACCCCAAACCCTCACTCTGTTCAAACTTGGCTTTCGCCCATACCAGAGTTCCAGAGGTGTTTTAGGAACTGATTTAGAAGGTACCAGGTTAAGCAAATAGGCCGCTGTTTCCAAGGCATACCCCCAAAATGAAATCGGCAAGCTTGCATAACTCATCATCGACCTGACCATTTCCAAGAGAGTTCTATTTCTTCTTTCCGCTACACCATTTTGTTGAGGGGTTCCCGGTGCAGTCCATTGGGATGTAATCCCGTTATCTGACAAGTACTGCAAGAACTCGTTGCTGAGGTATTCCCCACCACGATCTGATCGTAGTGTTTTGATAGTCTTACCAAGCTTCTTTTCTACCTCAGTCCGGAATTCTTTGAATTTCTCAAAGCATTCAGACTTATGGCGAAGCAAATAGACATATCCGAATCTTGAGTAATCGTCAATGAATGTGGCGAAATACTCATAACCTCCATGAGCTTGCGTGGACATTGGTCCACATAAGTCAGAGTGGATCAATTGTAACACATCCTCTGCTCGAGACTGACTTGCCTTGAAAGGCCTGGTCGTCATCTTTCCTTCTATACAGGACTCACAGATTGGATGCAGTACCACTTGGAAGGAATCCAAGAGCCCATCGCATGCTAATCTTTTAATCCTCTTTAGATTGATGTGACCTAGTCTCAAGTGCCAGAGATATGTTTGATCCTCATCGGAAGAAAACTTTCTCTTTAAATGATTATTATTATTAGATGAGTTTGCAACATTCACGGAAGATTTATGCATACAATCAATGATATAGAGAGAGTCAATCAGTTTGCCATGACAGATTACACCGTTATTACCAATGATAGAAACTCCACTATCAAAAATAACTGAATATCCATCAGAAAATAACTTGGAAACTGAAACTAAGTTCCGCCGAAAAACCGGCACATATAAAACATCTCTCAAAATCAGAACATTGTTTTCAAAGCATAAAGTAAAATCTCCAATGGCTACTGCTGAGACTCGTTCTCCGCTGCCCATTGAGATGGTAATCTCGTCATGCTTCAGTTGCCTTGTCGGCCTGAACCCCTGCAAAGTATAACAAACATGGTCAGTAGCTCCAGTATCCACTACCCAAGAATGGGTAGAAACTGATGCTAAACATGTTTCCGTTATAAATGCACATGACGCACCTTGTCCAGTCTTCCTGACTTGACAATCTTTCTTCCAGTGACCAGCCTTGCCACACCTGAAGCACTTGTCTCTTTTAGCAGGCACGCCCGGTGTCCTCTTTGACTTTCTACCAGGGGTTGTACCTTTGGCATTCTTCTTAAACATTCCTTTGCGCCTCTTGCCAACCAGCGCAACAGGACGATTACTAGAAGTAGCCAAAGCAACCTTTTCTGGCTGCATGACTGATTCCGCTGCCATCAAGTCATTGAGTAGCTCGTTAAGAGTGTACTCTTTCTTGTTCATGACAGCAT
Organism: Plectranthus barbatus; assembly: GCA_026898455.1. Classification (NCBI taxonomy): domain Eukaryota; kingdom Viridiplantae; phylum Streptophyta; class Magnoliopsida; order Lamiales; family Lamiaceae; genus Plectranthus; species Plectranthus barbatus. The sequence goes on from JAPKLW010000693.1 coordinate 265,421, forward strand.
TCAGTCTAAAGTTCTCATAGGACTTTGGCAGAGAGTTTAGGATGATATCAACCTGCGCTTCCGCATCGATACCTCCCCCATGCAGTGTAAGCTCATCCATAAGATGAGTCATACCCACCACATGCTCTCTGACCGAGCTTCCTTCCGCCATTTTCTTTCCCACGATTTCCCTCATGAGATTGAATCTCACAGCTCGGTCTGACTCACCATAAGTCACTGTGAGGTTGTCCATAATGTCACTAGCATTCTCATAAGAGTGATGCTGCTGTGCAAGAACCTTGGACATCGTAGTCATCATATAGCATTTCACTATATTGTTTGACTTGAGCCACTTGTGATAGTAGCTCTTTTCCTCATCAGTCGATGCATTAGTGAGCTCAGCCGGACGAGGCTTTTCAAGGACAAACTTGTGCTCCTCTGCGACAAGGATGTAATCCAAGTTGCGTTTCCATTCTTGGAAATTTGGACCGGTTAATTGGTTTTGTGCTAAGATATTGATTACGTTTGGTAAAGACATGTCTGAAAACAATAAATTAAAATACCAATTAGAACATAGTCGCAAAACATTGAAACAATTAAATATTGAAACCTTATGATAAAGCAATATTAATGTTTCCTCCAATTTGCCTAAGTATTACTATTGCAAGCCACACATGTGGACGTTTACAACAAAACACTTAACCAGATTGCATCTTTCAATTCCAGTCCTTTAATTCCAATCCATGCCCGGGTTCCTTAGACAAATGGAATTAATAATTGGAGACTAACTTAAGACCATATTATCCTACTGAGCAGGGACTTCACATATGAGTTATACTCTGGACAATATCTAAGCTAGCTTACCACCAAAGCCAACCCTCCCATATAAGGATCTATTTTAATACACCTGATCCCTCATAATAAGGTTGTCTCATTTAATTCAATCCCTAGAGAACTTATGAGAATTCAATACGCAAGCTACACATGTAGACGTTTACGCATGAACTCCCACTTCTCACATGAAATAAATGTTTGTTTTAAGAAATCCTATCTATTAGAACTTATGAACAATAAATTAAGTAAGCTACACATGTAGACGTTTACCTAATAAATTATCCACTTCCAATAAAGGATCGCTTTGTGGAGGTCTTATTAAAATTATGAGCTTAGTAATTTTTTAGTTCATAAGGTTCAATTGCACAGATTATTTTACGTAGCCATAATTATGACATTGCTAAAATTCTATCATGCAATGCATGAACCCCAAATTTATAGTCATAATTAATTACATAAAATAAATCACATAGCATGCTTTAAAGCTGTAAATAAAAGCCGTAAACGTGCTCTATTATCTACAACATGCTTATATGCTGCGCAATTAAATTAAACACGTATATCATGCGAAGACAAATAATAAAGCAAATAAAAATTGTCCTTGTGGCCCCATGATAAAACGAAAAATAAATCTAACTATTACAAGTTGGAATTTATTTTTACAGATCTTCGACTGGGCTCCCACTACTTGAATTGAGATCTTGATTTATTTTCTGAACTTGGGCCTCCAAGATTTGATTTTTCAGAAAATTGGACAACTGGGCCAGTTAACAAGATCGCGGGCCTAGGCACACATTGCAAGCCTAATAGCCCGCGAGAACTCGGCCCGACGAGCCACCACCGGCGAAGCACTATCGCCGGCGACCCGCCGTCGTCGTGAGGGCTCTCGGCATGCACAACAGCCATGCACGTACGTGCATGGATGAAGTCCGCGATACCGCCTCCTCCGACCGTTGCCCGTTTTGCATGCCGCCGCCCCGGCTTGCCCCGACCGTCGCCCGAACCGCCGTTCACTCTTCTTCTCCTTCTCCGGCCTCCGTGACTCGCCAGAATGACGCAAGGACGGAATCGATCTCGCGCGAACCATGCAAGAAACCCTAGGGTTTTTTGCGTCCGGTTCGCACGCCCAGCCCAGCACCGCCCCAGCCCGCCATCGCCGGTCCCGAGCCACCGCCGTGCACCACCTGCCCCGCGCCGACATCGTCCGAGGGAGGGGCCCCCGCACGCGAGCCCTAGGGCTTGCAGCGTGCGCGCGCCCCCGGCGCTCCAGCCTCCGCACCGCCGTCCCGGCCGGCTGCCTGCCGTCGCCTCCTCGCGCCGTCGACCGCGCCTGGGATGCCGCACCCGCCATGGCCGGCGTGGGCCGCGCAGCCGTGCGCCTGCGTGCGTGCGCGCGCCGCGCGCGCTGAAAATCTAGGGTTTCCGCGCGCGGCTGCGCCGTCGCCGCCGGTCGGCCGCGCCCTCTGCTGCCGTGCCTCGCCGCCGTCGACCGCCGTGCATGGCGCTCGTGCCGTGCCGGTGCTGTCACGGTCGTGCGGCCATGCGTTCTTCGCGTTCTTCGTTCTTCGTGTTCTTCATGTTCTTCGTTCTTCGTTTTACAGATTTAATTTTTGAAAATAAAATTACATTGAATAATTCTAATTACATTCTAAAAAATTCTAATCTAACCACGGATTTATCTCGTGGGTGAAAAACGAATCCATATAAATGGGCGGATTAACCCGAGGAACCATGAGGACGAAAAACATACAATCAATTCATAAACCATCCATTGCATGCAATCAATAATAATAATCATGCATGTTCATAGACAATATTATTTTTCCGATAGAGCCAATTAATTCAATCTGGCTCTGATACCAATTGAAGGGATTCGTGAACTGAATCACGAAGTCCGTTTGCCAAGGATCGTTAATTGGAATATCAAAATAAATTGCTATGCCTATGAACAATCCTAGCATGCTCCTATATTCTTATGCATAAGAAGGTTGTGCGGAATACCTGGATTGAAGAACGATGAAGAACGCGTGCGTAGAGATGCCCTTTGATCCTTCCCACGCACCAAGATTTAATTTCCTAACAGATTGAGGAAATTAATCTTAAGAAAATAATAAGATATTTTCGAAAATTAAGAGGAGAGAGAAGAAGAATCCTCCTGATCTGATCTTCTGATCTGTATCCCAACTCGATCTGAAAATCTGGTGAAGATTATTCTATCAGATCCCTTGCCCGGTTGAGAAGCAGAATTTCCTCCTCGTAAACTCAATCTCAATCGATCACTAGCAGCTCCCAAGGCTCTGGTTTGCTGTGTGTAATCTGTGATCTTATGAGATGTAGGTGCATTGAGTTCTGAGGTACTGAGGCCTTTTTATAGGAAATTCTTAGCTTCTATTGGGCTTGAGTTATCATGGGCCAGACCAGGGACCAGAAT
>JAPKLW010000693.1:269064-294744 GCA_026898455.1 Plectranthus barbatus
TGTCCTACCTATTTGCTACCACGTTTGAGGAACGGGTTGCATTAGACTCGGTTTATCCCCACATTTAAGGTTACAGACATTCGTTAATTAATTTAGGCTCTGACAAGCCATTTAATTAATTAACATCTTTAATTCCTGAATCAATCCACTCAAACCTTTTCACTTATGCTTGAACTTAATCAGCCTGCAGGACTTTAGCATAACGAACCTTTTGAGCTGTTCAGGGAATGTCACCATCCTATATTGGATGTGGTTACCTAGTTCAGATACCAGACAGTCATAAACAAATTAATATCACCCAAGACTGCAGAAGTACAGGTTCAACTAGAACTTTTTCTGCAACTCAAAGTGATATACAATGTATGTATACTTCTGTATCCTCATATAGGTTTAAGATTCCATCGAGTCATAGAGATCTAGATTCTTTTAATGTCAGATAAAAGAATCGATCTCGACTTAGGTCCTCATCAATGTGTACCCCACACCAGCATACCAAGACATCCAAGATAAGATGCTTATCCGCATATGCTGCAGCCTATACCAACAGTTTATCCTGGAACTGTCTCAGCTGTGATGACTATTTATATCTCGCTAGGTCAAACGATCCATACAATCTTCCGTGATCTTCTACACACCGTATGATCTCCCTATCGACGAGATAAGAGGACAATTGTGTTTGCGACACATGTTTGTTAATTCAGACAGGAGATGAACATACAACAATTATGATTCCCAGTATATTAACCAATAAACCTTGTACATAATATACCAATCATAATGCTTTCAGTATATAAATCCATCAGTCTTCATAAATGACATTCTTGTCTACTCAAAAAGTGAAGAGGAACATCGAGAGCATTTGAGAACAGTCTTGAGAACCCTACGAAGGAAGAGACTGTATGCTAAATTTAGCAAGTACGAATTTTGGCTGAAAGAAGTGATGTTCCTAGGACATATTGTATCCGCAGAAGGAATCAAAGTGGACCCAGCTAAGATACAAGCTGTGAAGGTGTGGGAAGCTCCTAAAACACCAAATAAAGTTTGGAGTTTTCTTGGATCGGAAGGATATTATCAATGATTTATTGAAGGATTTTTCAAGATCGCCAGACCAATGACGCAACTCTTGAGAAAAGGAATCAAGTACACGTGGACTGATGAGTGTGAAGAGAGTTTCCAACGCTTGAAGGAACTCTTAACCACTGCCCCAATTTTGGCAAAACCAGAAGCAGATAAGGACTATGAGTTGTATACAGATGCCTACAAGAATGGTCTAGGTTGTGTCTTAATGCAAGAAGCGTATGCATCACGTCAATTGAGGACGCATGAACTAAAATATCCAACCCATGACCTGGAATTAGCAACAATTTTTCACGCGCTAAAGATTTGGAGACATCATCTCTATGGAGCTAGATGTGCAATTTTCACCAACGACAAAAGCATCAAGTACTTCCTTGAGCAAAAAGATCTGAATATGAGACAAAGAAGGTGGTTGGAATTAGTGAAAGAATATGACTTGATCATTAATTACCATCCTCGTAAAGCTAATTCAGTAGATGATGCGTTGAGCAGAAAAGCTCTAGCCAAAGCTTGTGCTGTAATTACGGAAGAAGAAAATTTGATCAAGAAGATGGAAAAGTTAAGTCTTGAACTGATTTCACCACCAGAAATGGTGAGCACAAGAAAAGCAGCCTTATTGGCAAGTCCTGATTTAAGGACAAGAATTTTAGAAGCACAAAGAAAAGATAAAGATTTGGAAAATATACGACTCCAAATCCGCGAGAAGAAAGTCGCAAATTTTCAAGAAGCCCCTGATAACGCCATTATGTACGATAAAAGATTGTGTGTGCCAAAGGGTGATGATTTGAAAGAAAAAAATCATGAGAGAAGCACACGACAACCCCGTACACTGCCCACCCTGGAAGTACAAAGATGTACCAAGACATGAAGTCAAATTCAGTCGGAAGGCATGAAGCGAGATATAGCCATATTCGCAAAACGATGTTTGGCATGTCAACAAGTAAAAGCATTGCATCAAAGATCGTACGGAAAGTTACAGCCACTTGACATTCCAAAAGAGCAATAGGATGCAATATCAATGGATTTTGTGACCGGTCTACCCAAGTCCCATAGAGGGAACACGATATTTGGGTGATTGTGGGCCGTTTGATCAAAAGTGCACATTTTTGCCGATTCAGATTACATATGGATCAAATAAGTTAGCCCAGATATATGTCAAGGGAATCATCCGATTACATGGAGTGCCAACGACAATCATATCTGATAAAGATGCGAAGTTCAAATCTCGATTCTCGGCTAGCCTGCAAAAAGAGCTTGGAAACCAACGAAATTTAAGTACTGCATTTCACCCTCAACAGATGGTCAAACAAAAAGAACCATACGGACGAGGAGTGAAATGGGAGGCAATTTTGCCATCGATTGAATTTGCATACAATAACAGTTTCCAAGACACAATCGGAATGGCCCCAAATGAAGCACTTTACGGAAGGAAGTGCATATCCCCTTTGTATTGGGATGAAGTTAGAGAACGTAAATCTTAGGACCTGTTTCAATCACTGAAATGATAGAAATTGTTCGACAGATCTGCGCTAGAATCAAAGAGGCTCAGGATCGACAAAAGTCTTACACTGACGAAAGACGAACTAAGTTGACTTTTGAATTCAAAGACAAAGTGTTTTTAAAGATATCACCATCTAAAGGAATCATACGTTTTGGAGTTAGAGGCAACTTAGGCCCAAATATTAGGTCCTTGCGAAATTTTGTAAAAGATTGGAGCCGTAGCGTATCATTTGGTTTTGCCACCCAATTTTGGGAATTTTCATAACTTTTTCCACGTGTCGCAATTGCGGAAGTACACCTTCGATCCACGACACGTTATTCATCAAGATGAAGTTTAGCTCCAACCAGATTTGACTTACGAAGAAAGACCCGAAGCGATCACGAATCTCAAAGCTCAAGAGCTCCGCAACAAAAAGATTAACCTTGTAAAAGCCCTTTGGAAGCATCACCACATTGAAAAAGCAACGTGGGAACTTTAAGATAAGATGAAGGAGAAATACCTATAACTCTTCTTGTAATGTGCAAAATTTCGAGATGAAATCTTTTGTAGTGGGGAGGATGTAACGCCCCTCGTTAAATTTAAATTTATTTATCAAAATCCCAAAAATTTTTGTAATCAAATTTAATTCGAGGTTTCGCGATCGATTTAATTTGGGAATTTATATTTGTGGCATTTATTCCTTGTCATTTTATATTTTTTTAGTTATATTGATAGATTTAATTTAATTGATAAATTATTTGGCAACCTGACATTTTCGTGTCGGAATGTTATCGTTCCATAAATTTTATAACTTGAGAAGAATATTATGGTCTCCCGTGTAATGACTCAAAGAGATGTAGAGATGTCGTGAGTTGATGTCGTTTTGACCGATGAGAAAAGCGATTGACAATCACTCTAACTTTTTGACTTTTGGGTATTTACAATAATGTCATCCACCTACTTCTATAAATAGAAGGCTTCCCTTACACTCCATCTCTTTCACTCTCTCTCTCTCTCTCAAAACTCTCACCAAACATTTTCCGGCGACTACTCCGGCGAAACTCCGAAGAAGCTCCAGCGAAGTATTTTGAGGTAAAGATATACATTTTTAAGATCCTCTTACCTCGATCTTTCCATTTCCAACACTCTTTTCTTTATTCTCCATTTTCTAGAAGTGGAAATCAAGCTTATCGAGTGTTGATCAATCCCACGAGGTCCTAAAAACATCAAGGAGGTATAGATCGAACTCCTCTCTAGCTATTTCTCTAGCTCGAGCATGTTTACCATTTTTGCCCTAGATGGAAATGTTATGATCTAGGCTTATTCTTGAGTTTATGAGCACCTATACATGTTTAACATGATATGTATTGAGCCTAGAAACCACATGATAGCATAAGAATCGAGTTGTGATCATTTTGGATTATTTTTGAGATTTTAGATCCATGTTTAAATTTTGAGTCTATATTTCGATTCCATCTCATTTTTGATGATTTTGATGCTTGGAATATTGTTTAGAGTCATTATAAATATTTATAAACTATTTGGTGTTGTTAGAAATCGATTCGACGAGCCCAGAAAACCGTTTGAGCCAAAAAACCATTTTTTTGCCGAAGGCAAATTTTGCCTCTGTTTTGATTGACATGCGTGCGTGTCGACCGACATAGAGCATGTCGATCGACAGACACACATGTCGATTGACATAGTTGCTTGATTTGAAATCCGAGTGTCGACCACTTGTTTCGGTCGACACAAACTCTATATCAATCGACATGAATTGTGTCGATCGACACAAATTTATTTCAATTGACACAACTTAGTTTTCTCCACGTCGATCCTTGAATTTCCTATTTCGATTGAAATTACTCCATGTCGGTCGACACATTGTGTATCGACCGACACAACCTTATTTTGAGCAACACGTGAAAGGATTCGTGAACTGTATCACGAAGTTCGTTTGCCAAGGATCGTTAATTGGAATATCAAAAAATAAATTGCTATGCCTATGAATATTCCTAGCATGCTCCTATTGATTATGCATAAGGGGGTTTATGCGGAATACCTGAAGAACGAGTGCGTAGAGATTTGATCCTCGATCGTTTTCCCACGCATGAAGATTTATTCCTAACAGATCAAGGAATTAAATCTTATGAAAATAAATAAATATCTTTGATACGTGCGTAAAATGACCCATATTTTGATGTGTGCGCATGCTTGTTTGTGGCTATTTTACTCCCGTATCATATGTTTTTGTCGTATTTTGGTTGTATTTTCGTGTTTTGTGTGTTTGATTTGTGTAGGTTAGGTTTTGAGCATAAAGCAGTGTTTTTGGGTTAGTTTTTGGTGGAAAATCGACCGAGCCGTGAACCGAATGGAAGAAGGATCAACCGAGCAAAGCAAAGGAGGCGAACGGGTGAAATTGGGTGCCGCAAGGAGTTGGCTCGGCCGAGCCAGGTAGGCTCGGTCGAGCGCGGTCGAGAAGAAGAGACAGAGGCTAGGCTCGGCCGAGCCAAGCAGGCTCGGTCGAGCACGAGCGGGCAGAGAGTTGGCTCGGTCGAGCCAGATCGGCTTTTGGCAGTTTTTGGCGGTTATTGATGGCTCGGGCGAGCCATTTTTGGCTCGGGTGATCCGAGGCCCTATTTGCTCATTATAAAAGGGTGAAAAACGGTTATTATGTTAGTTTTTATCATATCTTAGGGGAAACTACCTAAATTCTCTCTACGATTCTCATTTCCATCTCTTCCAAAACCTCACCAAAAGTATCAAGGAGCTAATTCATCAATCATTGGAGGAGAATTGAAGATTCAAGGGGGTAGATCAAGACCTAGCAAATCCAATTGGGGAAGATTTCACTTTCTACTTATCAATTGTAATGGATGTATTTGATTTCAACTTTGTATTGTTACAATTGAGAGGTATGATGTTCTAATTCAATTTGGATGTTGATTTGAATAAGGATGCATGAAGATTAGGTTTGATAATTGTATGTTTACTTTCCTTTGAGAGCTTGAATTGCACTAGAACTTGTTCCTTACCTCCTAGGTGTAGGTAATAGCCAACTTAGGAGGTAGTTGACGTGAACGCTGCAGCCAACACGTGGGCGGAATCGTCGGGAATAGTGTAGATTCATACGATTTTAGTTCCAATCCATGTGCGGTGCTAGGTCGTAGGGCGATAATTGACGAACTATTTGGAGTGGTCTAGGGCTTAATAACGTGACTGTTTGCAAGTTTTAGATCATCAACCGTTAGCTCGCCGTGACAAGGGGTTAACGAGTGTAGGGTCGATTGCTCAATCTCCTAGGGATTAAAATGTGTTTACATCAATGATTAACCTAATTGGATTGCATCTACATTCATTTCAACATCCTATCTTCCTAATTTGAGTATTTGATTGTCTTGGTTTACCGATTTGTGGAAAGAATTGATCGAATGATAATTGTTGGTTTAATTCAATGTTTGTCATATGTTGTTGGCATAGGTTTAAATTGAATGCTTAGATTGATAGAAACTACTCAACGATTGTATCATGCCTAGCTATAAGACTTTGCTATAGTAACTCGGTATTCTAGAGGGCGAAGCGGGGAAGGACCTGGATTACACAAATTTTATTCTTGTGTAGTTAGAGGTTTAATTTGATTGAACTTTTAGCCGCATCAATCTTCAAAAACAAAATGGGAGAGAAGAAAGAATATCCTCCTAATATGATCTTCTGATCTGCATCCCAACTCCGATCCGAATATCTGGTGAAGATTTCCTTCGGATTCCTTGCTCGATTGAGAAGCAGTTTTTCCTCCTCGTTTCTCAGATTAGTAGATCACCACAGCTCCCAAAATATAGTTTACTGTGTGCAACATATGATCTTGTGGTGTGTTGAGATCTGAGAAACTAAGGCCTATTTATCAGAAAATACTGGACTTCTATTGGGCCTGAGTTTCATGGGCCAGACCAGGGACCAGAATGCAAATAACAAATAAGGCATATCAATTAATTAATTCTCATATTCAACCCAGAATAAAATTAATTAATTAATATTGATTCATTCCACCAGAGAATCAATATTGTCCTACCTATTTGCTACCACGTTTAGAGGAACGGGTTGCATAGGCTCGGTTTATCCCCACATTTAAGGTTACAGATATTTGTTAATTAATTTAAGCTCTGACAAGCTATTTAATTAATTAACATCTTATATTTCTGAGTCAATCCACTCACACCTTTTCACTTATGCTTAAACTTAATTAGCCTGCAGGACTTTAGCATAACGAACCTTTTGAGCTGCTCAGGGAATGTCACCATCCTATACTGGATGTGGTTATCTAGTTCCAGTACCAGACAGTCATACACAAACTATTATCACCCAAGATACAAATATACAAGCTCAACTAGAGCCTTTCACTGTAACTCAAAATGACACACAATATGTGTATGCTTCTGTACCTTCATGTAGGCTTAGGATCTCATCAAGCCATGGTGATCTAGATTCTTTTAATGTCAGATAAAAGAATCGATCTCTACTTAGGTCCTTATCAATGTGTCCCCCACATCAGCATACCAAGCCATCCAAGATAAGATGCTTATTTCTGCGTATGCTGCAGCCTACACCGACAGTTTATCCTAAAACTGTCTCAGCTATGATAACTATTTATATCTCTCTTGGTCAAACGATCCATACGATCTTCTGTGATCTACTAAACACTCTATGATCTCCCTATCGACGAGATAAGAGGATAATTACATTTGCGACACATGTTTGTTAATTCAGACAGGAGATGAACATACAACATTTATGATGCCCAGTATAATAACCAATCAACCTTCTACATAATATACCAATCATAATGCTTTCAGTATATAAATCCATCAATCTCCCACTTATACTCAAAGCATTATACAGGTGCTTTCATGAGTATAACGCGTCTAAACTAATCTAGCTATTACATCAATCATTCTACGTGGCTGGCTTTTCCCTCAGCCCAAGGTTACGTACATGCATCTCGTAGACCTTCTGAGGCACTGCTTTTGTAAATGGATCCGCTAGATTATCTTTTGTATCAATCTTCTCTATCAGCACATCACCCCTTGCTCTTTCAATGTGTTCTGTTGCTTTGTGAATTCGTGGTTCGTTTGAATTAGCCACAGCTCCCGAATTATCACAATATACTGTGATGGTCTTGGGCAACTTAGGAATCACGTCCAACTCTAGAAGGAAGTTTTGAAACCATACTGCTTCTTTCGAAGCTTCAGAAGCTGCCACATATTCTGCTTCCATGGTGGAGTTGGCAATACACTTCTGCTTTACACTCCTCCATGATATGGCCCCACCTCCCAATGTAAACACATAGCCAGAGGTGGACTTCTTTTCGTCTCGGTCTGCCTGGAAATCCAAATCAGTATAACCCACAAGGCACAACTCCTCACACTGATAGACGAGACAGTAGTTTCTAGTCCTTTTCAAGTATTTGAGTATGTGCTTTACCGCGGTCTAATGCGCCTGTCCAGGGTTAGACTAGTTTTTTGCTACCATGCCTACAGAAAAACAGATATCTGGTCTCGTACATAACATTGCATACATGAAGCTCCCAACGGCCGATGCATACAGCACGTTGCTCATCTCATCTTTCTCCTTTTGTGTCACCGAACAATGATCCTTGGAAAGATGTATGCCATGTCTAAAGGGTAACAGACATTTTTTGGCAGTTTGCATGCTGAAACGGGCAATCATAGTATCCACATATGACCCTTGAGACAAGGTCAGCATCCTCACATTGCGCTCCCGCAATACTTTTACCCCTAGGATTTATCCTGCCTCCCCAAGGTCCTTCATATGAAACTGTTCGGATAACCACCCTTTCATGCCCGACAATACTTCCACATTGTCGCCAAATAGGAGAATATCATCTACATAAAGTGCAAGGAACACCACCCTTCTGCTGACACATAGACGGTACACGCAACTCTTGTTTGAACATTGTGAAAATCTATAGGATTTAATCACTTCATCAAAACGCAGATTCCATGACTGTGGAGCTTGTTTAAGTCCATACAGCGACTTCTTTAGCTTCCAGACTAAATGTTCTTCGCCCTTCCGCACATAACCTTCTGGCTGTTGCATATAGATGTCCCTACCTTCTTCAAAGTACCTGTTTAGAAATGCGGTTTTGACATCCATCTGCCAGATCTCTAGGTCCTTATGTGCTTCTATGGCTAGGATTATACGAATGGACTTAAGCATGGCTACCGGTGAGAAGGTCTCATCATAGTCTACACCTTCTTTCTGACTATAACCCTTCGCCACTAGCCTTGCTTTGAAAGCTATAATTTCACCATTCGCTCCTTTCTTTCTTTTTTATACCCATTTGCACCCTATGTCTCGATAGCCATCTGGCAAATCAATTTTTTGGTATACATCCATAGCCGTAATGGATTCTATTTCCAAATCCATGGAGATCAGCCATTTGTCTTCATCTTTATCACATACCGCCTCGTTATACGTGCAGGGATCGGTATCATCCAGTCCACTTTCTAGGATCAAGTTAGAGGACTCTCACACGAACATATACCTCTCGGGTTGGTGGACAACACTCCCACTGCGACGAGGCTTCTGAGCCGTGTCAGTAGTTGGCACAGTACTCGTTGGTCCCATCCCTTGCATTGATGGCAGTGTTGGTATTGCCTCACCTATTGCAGGTGGATTTACCACTACACTAGGCTTTCCTGATGGAATCGCTTCCTTATCCTCAAGATCGTGGAGGATAATTTCACTCTTGGATCTGTGGTTTCTTACATATTCGTCCTCCAAGAATCTTGCGTTGGTACTGACAACCACTTTCTGATTTTTAGGACAATAAAAGTAACCACCTTTCGTTTGCCTGGGATACCCTACAAACAGCATCAGCTTACACCTACTTTCTAACTTATAAGGTTCCTTTGTCAGCACATATGTTGGAAAACCCCAAACCCTCACTCTGTTCAAACTTGGCTTCGCCCATACCAGAGTTCCAAAGGCGTTTTAGGAACTGATTAAGAAGGTGCCATGTTAAGCACATAAGCCGCTGTCTCCAAGGCATATCCCCAAAACGAAATCGGCAAGCTTGCATAGCTCATCATCGACCTGACCATTTCCAAGAGAGTTCTATTTCTTCTTTCCGCTAAACCATTTTGTTGAGGGGTTCCTGGTGCAGTCCACTGGGATGTAATCCCGTTGTCTGACAAGTACTGCAAGAACTCGTTAATGAGGTATTCTCTACCACGATCTAATAGTAGTGACTTGATAGTCTTACCTAGCTTCTTTTCTACCTCAGTCCTAAACTCTTTGAATTTCTCAAAGCATTCAGACTTGTGGTGAAGCAAATAGACATATCTGAATCTTGAGTAATCGTCAATGAATGTGGCGAAGTACTCATATGTAGGATTCGAGTCTACGACTAACAACATGAGTTGTTATTTAATTCAAATGACCGTTCTTAGGATATCAAAAACAAATTCAATTAAATAAACCATGTCACCCTATTCATGCTTCTACAATAATTAATTGCATAGGGTGGATTCATGAGAATACCTGATCTTCAATCGTTTGATCTACAGATCTAGATCGGGAGGATGAACGATGAAGTTAAATCTGAAGTGGAATGGAACCCTTCTTTGATTATGTTCCTACAAATTTGATCTTCTGATCTGTTCCCTTGCTCCTTGGAAATCTAGTGGGGATTATCTACCAAGTTGAATCGGGAAGCCGGAGGATTTGATCAGGAAACCCTCCTCCTGACCGCCGCCGATCTCTCTCTCTCTTAACTCAATATTCTGATTTGAATATTAAATTGTATACTGTGGTGGCTACATCTGATCTAAGAGAGAAATCCTTTATATAGTGTTAGGGTTTTGAGAAACCCTAACCCTAATGGGCTTGAGCAGTTTGTGGGCCAGACCAGGGATCAAATGCAAATAATAAAGTGGGCCCTCTTTATTAATTAATCATTCCTAGTTCAACCCAGAACATAATTAATTAATAAAACATTGTTTTAACCTTCACCATGGTAACAATGTTGACTCGCCCCTGTATTACCACGTTATTAGGAACGGGTTGCATTAAACTAACATGATCCACATATTTAAGGTTTTAGACATTCATTAATTAATTTGTTTTATGACAATCAACCACAATTAATTAATATCTTATTTACTGATTAATACCACTCACTCCTTTTCTCTTATGATTGAACAAATCATTCAGCCTGCAGGACTTAGCATAAAGAAACTTGTGAGTTCATCAGGGAATGTTACCATCCTGAAACGGATATGCTTACCTATACATCCAGCCTAAGCAGACCCCACACAAATTGCCAACACCCAAAATGCAGGTATTAGAGTACATGTAAGACTCGCCACCATAGCAGATTAAAGCGTGGTCAATCCGTGTGTGCCCCTTATCCTTCAGTGAGGTTTAAGATCATAGGAAGTATGTTAGGGATCTGGCTCATTCATATATCAATGAGAATGGCACATCCCACTGTTGATCCCATCAATACATAAACATGTACCGACACATCAAGTAGCTAGGATAAGCCCACTTATGAACTGATGTGCCGCAGCTTAAACCAACAGCCTATCCAAGAACTGTTTCACAGTTGATATTGTTTATATCTCGCTAGGTCAAACGAACCATATGATCCTCTGTGATCTCCTACACACCATATGGCCATCCCTATGTACGAGATAAAAGGATATTATAGTTAGGGGTGTACACGAACCGAGCCGAGCCGAGTAGTGAGCTGCTCGAGCTCGGTTCGTGTGATTTTGTTCGAGCTCGAAATTTTTTTTAGTTTTGGAGCTCGAGCTCGGCTGGAGTTCGGTTTGGCAAGGTTGTATTCGAGCAGGCTCGCGAGCAGGCTCGTTTAACAGGCTCGCGAGCAGGCTCGTGAATAGGCTCGTTTAAGAGATCGCGAGTATGCCCGTGAGCTCGAGTTCGAGCTCGATTCAACTTTGTAAGCTCGAGTTCGAGCTCGACTCGAGCTCGTTTAGAGGAAAAAAGTATAATTTTTTATTAAAATATATAAATTATAGTGATAAAATATAAACATCATAATTAATAAAATATACAAATTATAGAGAAAAAAAGTATAATTTTTGTTAAATTATACATTTTAACAAAACTCATATGATTTAATAGTTTTTATAGATATATCATATACCATGCATTAATATTGACTAACTAACTTTGGAGTTTATTATCTATAATTCTAGCAAAAGTATTATGATTTAATGATTTTAATAGATATATCATATACTATGCATTAATATTTGTATTTTGAGTAATTATAACTTAGGAGTTTGTTTTAACTATATTTTTATTCTTACTTTATGATTTAATAAGTTATATACATATATTATTCATATATATTTGAATATTGAGTAACTAACTTTGGAGTTTATTTTAATTATATATTTTTATCTTACTTTTTCATTATCTATACATTTTAGCAAAAGTATTATGATTTAATTATTTTAATAGATATATCATATACTATGCTGTAATATAGTTTACACACTAATTTTTTTATAATGAATAATTACAAGTTAAGAGTTTGTTTTAATTATATAATTTTATCTTACTTTTCCATTATATATACATTTTAACAAAAGTATTATGATTTAATTGTTCATATAAATTTATTATACATTAATATTTGTGTATTGAGTAATATAACTTATGAGTTTGTTTTAATTATATATTTTTATCTTAACTTTCCACTATGTGTTCATTTTTTCAAATATATTAAAATTTAAAAGTATATACAAACATTATTATTTCAATAATAATATATTGTTTGTTTTAGTTTCTCTTAGATTTACAAATAACATAAATTTCTCATAAAATAGATTGTTTCAAAAGTTTACGTAGATATATTATGCATTAATACTTGTATATTGAACAATTATAACTAAGTAGTTTGTTTTATTATATATTTATGTTACTTTTTTATTATCTACACATTTTGACAAAAGTATTATGATTCAATAGTTTACATAGATATATTATGCATTAATGCTTGTATATTGAACAATTATAACTTAGGAGTTTGTTTTATTATATATTTTTATCTTACTTTTTTTATTATCTATATTTTGACAAAAGTATTATATTTCAATAGTTTACATAGATATATTATGCATTAATACTTGTGTATTGAACAATTATAACTAAGTAGTTTGTTTTATTATATATTTTTATGTTACTTTTTTTTATTATCTACACATTTTGACAAAAGTATTATGATTCAATAGTTTACATAGATATATTATGCATTAATACTTATATATTGAACAATTATAACTTTGGAGTTTGTTTTATTATATATTTTTATATCTTACTTTTTCTATTATCTACACATTTTGACAAAATTATTATAATTCAATAGTTTACATAAATATATTATGCATTAATACTTTTCTATTAACACTTTTAAAAAGCATTAAGATTTAAAAGTTTATATGATTCATTGATTATATAAATCTTCATCTTACTTTTCTATTATGTGTACATTTTTTAAAAAGTATTAAAACTCAACAGTTACATTTTAAAAATATATTAGAAATTTAAATAGTTTATATAAATATGTAATATAAATAGTATGGAAATAGAAAAATATATAAATATCATATTTTAATAAAAAAAATCGAGCTTATAAACGAGCTTTTTAACGAGCCTACTCGCGATCTCTTAAACGAGCCTGCTCGCGAGCTTGCTCGCGAACCTGTTAAACGAGCCTACTCGCGAGCTTGCTCGCGAGCCTGTTAAACGAGCCTGCTCGCGAACATGTTCAATCGAGCTCGAACTCGAACATGCTCGCGAGCCTGACGAACCGAACACATCCGAGCTCGAGCTCGGCTCGATAATGTTATCGAGCTCGGCTCGAAGCTCGAGCTCGGTTTGTTTATTTAACAATCGAACTTCGATCGAGCTTTTTTCGAGTCGATCTCCGAGTAGCTCACGAGTAGCTCGGCTCATGTACACCCCTAATTATAGTTCGTTGTACGCTCACATTTATGAGATAGCGAGAATTGTTGATGCAACACATAAATGAAGGCCAGTATACAAAACACTTAATCATTTATGCTTTCAGTATACAATCCCAACAATCTCCCACTTATACTCAAAAGCATAATACCATTACTTTTACAGAGTGTTAAGTGTGTCCATTCAGTCTAGCTATTACTTAAGGGACATAAGATGTCCAGCCTCAGATCTTCAGTCCAAGAGCACGAACGTGTTCCTCATAGATCTTCTGAGGCAAGCCCTTTGTAAATGGATCAGCTAGATTCTCTTTCGTATCTATCTTTTGGACTAGCACATCGCCTCTTGCCACGATCTCTCGTATGATGTAGTATTTTCTCTCAATGTTTTTTCAGGACTTGTGAGTTCTAGGTTCCTTTGAGTTTTCCACTGCACCAGCATTATCACAGTATACTATGATTGTCTTAGGCAAGCTCGGAACAAAATCCAACTCCAGGAGGAAATTCTGGAACCATACAGCTTCCTTTGCTGCCTCTGAAGCTGCTACATATTCAGCTTCCATGGTGGAGTCTGCGATGTACTTCTGCTTCGCACTCCTCCAAGATACAACTGCTTCTCCCAAGGTAAACACATATCCAGAGGCTGATCTCTTCTCATCTTGATCCACCTGGAATTCCGAATCTGTGTACCCAAATATACAAGACATAAGTCTCGTGTTTTCCTCAAATATTTGAGAATGTGTTTCACCGCATTCCAATGCTCCTGCCCGGGATTGGACAGATATCTTGCTGCCATACCAATAGCATAACAGATATCTGGCCTCGTGCAAAGCATATCATACATGAAACTTCCCTCTGCCGAAGCATATGGTACTAAAGACATCTCATTCTTCTCTATGTCAGTCACAGGACACTGTGACTTCGAAAGACGTATTCCATGACGATAAGGCAAAAGGCCTCTCTTGGAATTTTCCATGCTAAAATGAGCCAACACAGTATCAATGTAAGTACCATGGGATAAGCTCAACATCTTTTTCCTACGATTGCGTAGGACTTTGATCCCAAGGATGTAACCAGCATTACCCAGATCTTTCATCTGAAATTGTTCAGATAACCAACCTTTTATGCCTGATAACACCTCCACATTGTTTCCAAATAGGAGAATGTCATCTACATAAAGTGCAAGAAAAACCACACTCCCACTGACATATAAACGGTACACACAACTTTCATTTTCGCATTGTGCAAATCCATAGGATTTGATCACATCATCGAAATGTTTGTTCCATGACCCTGAAGCTTGCTTAAGTCCATATAAGGACTTCTTGAGCTTCCAGACAAGCTGCTCTTGATCCTTTTGCACATATCCTTCCGGTTGTTCCATGTAGATGTCACGACCTTCCTCAAGGTACCCGTTCAAGAACGCGATTTTGACATCCATCTGCCAGATCTCAAGATCCATATGTGCTGCTATGGATAGAAGTATCCGGATGGATTTTAACATAGCAACTGGTGAGAAGGTTTCATCATAGTCAATACCTTCCTTTTGACTATAACCTTTTGCCACCAACCTGGCCTTAAATGCCGTTATGTTACCACTCGAATCCTTCTTTCTCTTGTAGACCCACTTACTGCCTATGGTTCGAAAACCTTCTGGCAGCAAGGATTTCTATACATCCATAGCTGTAATCGATTCTATTTCAGAATCCATGGCCTTTCGCCACTGATCAGCATCTTTGTCACTCATAGCTTCGTCGTATGTCCATGGGTCGGTATCATTCAGTCCGTTTTCAGGGATTAAGTCCGAAGACTCTCCTACGAACATATACCGCTCAGGTTGCCGAGACAATCTCCCACTATGATGAGGCCCCTTTAATATGTCTATGTTTGGTGCAATCACTTGTGATTCACCATCTTGCACAGGCGGCCGTGCACCTGGTTCCATACCCAATTCAGGTATGCTCAGGTTGCCACGGGGTTCTCCTGATGGATTTGAATTGTTCTCTTCAATTTCTTAAAGTACAATCTCGCTCTTAGTCTTGTGGTTTCTTATGAAATCTTGCGTTGGTACTCACAACGACTTTCTGATCTTCTGGATCATAAAAGAAACCACCCTTCGTTTGCCTGGGATAGCCCACAAACAACATTAACTTAGACCATCCCTCTAATTTGTCAGCTTCCTTATTCAGCATGTATGTTGGACAACCCCAAACCTTGATTCTGGACAAATTCGGTTTTCGCCCTTGCCATAGCTCAGTCGGGGTTTTAGGAACTGATTTAGAGGGAACCAAGTTGAGCAGAAACGCAGCTGTTTCTAGTGCATGTCCCCAAAAGGAAATTGGTAAGCTGGAATAGCTCATCATTCATCTAACCATTTCCAACAGAGTTCTGTTCCTTCTCTCTGCTACACCATTCTGTTGAGGGGTGCCTGGTGCAGTCCACTGGGAAGTAATCCCTTGATCTGCCAGATACTGAACAAATTCATTGTTAAGATACTCCCCACCACGATCAGATCGCAGTGTCTTTATGGTCTTGTTCAACTTCTTCTCTACTTCAGCCTTGAATTCCTTGAATTTCTCAAGACATTCGGACTTGTAGTGAAGCAGATAAACAAACCCGTATCTTGAGTAGTCATCTATAAAGGTGACAAAGTATCTGTGCCCACCACGGGCTTTTGTTGGCATAGGTCCACACAGATCAGAGTGTATGAGGTCCAACAAGTCATTTGCTCGAGACTCAGTTTCCATAAAAGGCTTGGTCGTCATCTTCCCCTCTATACAAGATTCACAAATTCTCTGTGGAACTACTTGGATTGGATCCATAATTCCACAATCAACGAGTTTCTTGATTCTTTTAAGATTAACATGACCGAGTCTCAAGTGCCAAAGATATGTTATATTCTCACTTGAAGAAAACTTTCCTTTCCGTTGGTTAGACAAATTGTATGTCTCTGTCACTATTGGTTTGTTTGGGTATGTAATAACATAAAGAGAATCTTTCAGTAACCCATGACAGATAACAACGTTATTTCTCATGATAGAAACATTTCTATAAAAAACAACGGAAAATCTATCATCAAACAATTTGGAAACTGAAATCAAGTTTCGCCGAAAAGCCGACACAAGCAAAACATCTCTTACAATTAAAACATTATTCCCAAAACGTAAAGTAACATCTCCAATTGCTGCAGCAGAGACCTTAGCAGCATTTCCCATGGAGATGGTAACCTCGCCATCTTCAAACTCTCTAGTCAGCTTGAACCCCTGCATAGAGTAGCAAACATGACCAGTAGCTCCAGTATCCACTATCCACGAATGGACAGAAACCGATGCTAAACATGTTTCAATGACTAGTGCAGAAGATGACGTACCGAGTCCCTTGATGATAAACACCGGACATCTTACTTTATAGTGACCTTTCCTTTTGCATGTAGTACAGACTTTTCTCTTGTAAACTTTGCCTCCAAATCTTTCTATAGGAACATCACTAGTCGATTCCTTCATGCTCACATCCTCTACACTCGGAAGTGGAAAGTGATAGTCAAGCACAACAGCAGACAAGGAGTCATTGATCTCTTGAGCAGCCTCCAGAGTGAACACCTTGTCTTCGACTATGGAAGTGAAGTCATAGAAAGATTCTGGAAGGGAGTCGTATATGACATCAGTGAATAACTGATCATTCATATTTTCACCATGTAAGATATAGAATCTTCTGAGGTGATCCATGTGTAGCACATGCTCCCTAACTTTACCACCTTGTGCCATCTTACAGTTCACAATTCTCATTATAAACTCGGCACTGGCAGTCTGTCCAATCTTACCATAAGTCATAATCAGATCTCTCCAAATCTCAACAGCGTCTGTACAATACTGATACTTGAGCTGGAGTTCCTCAATCATGGATGACCTGAGCATTGATAATAACTTATCGTTGTTCGTCATCCATTTTTCAAAAGAGATTCTAGAGGAATCTGAGGACTCAATGAAAGGTACAGCTGGACGAGGCACAAGTAACACAAACACAGTCTGTGTTGCAAACATGCATCGCTCCATGAGCCATTTCCATTCCAGGAAATTAGAACCCTTCAAGGGATTTAGTGCCAAAATACGAATAATGATAGACATATCTGAAAATGAATAAAGAAATAAATTAAGAACATACAACAGAACAATTGAAACAAATATGCATAGTAACCTTTAGATAAAAACAATAAAATTTGTTTCCTCCAATTGCCCAAGCTAATTCACCGCAAGCTACTTGAGTAGACGTTTACGGCAAACGCTCAACCAGACCAAAATGATCCTTTAATTTCTTAACATGCTAGTTATCTTAAGCAAAAGAAATTAATATTGGAGATCCCAATACCATGTTCACCTATCCGGAGCAGGTACATCATTCATGAGTTATACTCCAGGCAACATCTAAGCCAAAATAACCACAAGCCTCACTCCTGACGTTTAGGGCGATTTAGCATATGTACTGGACCCATGCCGCATGCCCCTTACATCCTTTGTTATCTCATTTAGTTTAATCTTAGAGATTAGTGAAAGTTGTCTCAATGCAAGCTACTTGAATAGACGTTTGCTCAGAGGCTCCCACTTCTCATCTTAACCTAAATGTTTTATTTAGAAACCTCATCGCACCAGACCTAGTGAGGGACCTCTAACGCAAGCTACTTGAGTAGACGTTTACGCTTCAAGATGCCTCACTTCTAGTGAGAGGTCGTATTTGGGGAGGTCTAATGATTTTAGTTAGAGAAGAACCAAAATCGAGCTTAGTATTTTAATTCTAAAGGTTTCATGCGCACACATTATTTTATGTTGCCATAAATTACGTCATAACTAAAATTCCATCATAAATTAATATGAATCCTGGAATTTATAGGCATAATTTAAAACATAAAATAAATCACACAAGACATGCTCAAAAAAATAAATAATTGCAACATGCTTATAAAAATAAATAATTAAAGCAAATAGGCATGCTTTCCTATTATTTACTAGTGCGCACATTATAAATCACATCATACGAGAAAACAGTTAAATTAACAAATAAAGATTTCTCGTGGCCCCTCAAATGCGATTACAAATTAAATCCTATCTATTACAAGGCTTTAATTTGATTACAGATCTTCAAGTTGGGCTCCCACTCTTTAATCTGAGTCTGCAATACTTGGGCTGAAATTAGGGTTTAAGAGATTTAGGCTGCCATCGGGTCAACGGGCCCGTATCAAACCCTAGCAGCAAAACCCTAGCTTCAAACTAGGGTTTTGGCAGCTGCACTCCAGCCCACTGTCGCCGTCGACATCCAGCCGTCGCCTGCGGCTAGCTCACATCGCCAGGACGTCGCCGCCATCCCAGCTTCTTGTCACTGTCGTTGCCGGCCGACCATGCAGCGAGAGAAGCGGCCGAGCAATTGCGACACACGCAAGGTGCGGCCCAGCCGCGCACGGTGCAACCCTAGGGTTGCAGCTGCACACCGCCGCTGCCGCCGTCTGCTGCTCGTCTCCGTCCGCTGCATAGGCCCAACGACCGGCCGTCGCCTGCGGCCTGGCTGAACGCACGCTGGCGCACGAAGGAACTCGGACCAGCCACGCACGGCCAAACCCTAGGGTTTCCGTGTGCCGCCGTGTTCTGCCGTGCACCGCCGCCGTCGACATCCACCTTGTTGTGTTCTTCGTTCTTCAATTTCTTTGTTCTTCAATTTTCGTTCTTCTTCCGGATCCAATGTTACAAATTTGAAAGAAAGTACAATACAAAAAAATAGATCTAAATCTATTACAATGTTTTTCCCTATCGAATCTAATCACGAATTTTCTCGTGGTAAAAACAGATCCAAAAACGAGAAGGCCACGAGAACAAAATCATTCACAACAGTTTAAATCCATCCATGAACATACATATTTATTTAATTAAATTTATCAAGGATAGAGCCTAAGAACTTGAACCTGACTCTGATACCAATTGTAGGATTCGAGTCTACGACTAACAACATGAGTTGTTATTTAATTCGCAGGACCGTTCTTAGGATATCAAAAAAAAATTCAATTAAATAAACCATGCCACCCTATTCATGCTTCTACAATAATTAATTGCATAGGGTGGATTCAAGAGAATACCTGATCTTCAATCGTTTGATATCTAGATCGGAGGATGAACGATGAAGTTAAATCTGAAGCGGAATGGAACCCTTCTTTGATTATGTTCCTACAGATTTGATCTTCTGATCTGTTCCCTTGCTCCTTGGAAATCTGGTGAGGATTATCTACCAAGTTGAATCAGGAAGCCGGAGGATTTGATCACGAAACCCTCCTCTTGACCGCCGCCGATCTCTCTCTCTCTCAACTCAATATTCTGATTTGAATATTAAATTGTATACTGTGGTGGCTACATCTGATCTAAGAGAGAAATCCTTTATATAGTGTTAGGGTTTTGAGAAACCCTAACCCTAATGGGCTTGAGCTGTTTGTGGGCCAGATCAGGGATCAAATGCAAATAATAAAGTGGGCCCTCTTTATTAATTAATCCTTCCTTGTTCAACCCAGAGCATAATTAATTAATAAAACATTGTTTTAACATTCACCACGGTAACAATGCTGACTCTCCCCTTTATTACCACGTTATTTGGAACGGGTTGCATTAAACTAACATGATCCACATATTTAAGGTTTTAGACATTCATTAATTAATTTGGCTTATGACAATCAACCACAATTAATTAATATCTTATTTCCTGATTAATACCACCCACTCCTTTTCTCTTATGCTTGTACAAATCATTCAGCATGCAGGACTTAGCATAAAGAACCTTGTGAGTTCATCAGGGAATGTCACCATCCTGAAACGGATATGCTTACCTATACATCCAGCCTAAGCAGACCCCACACAAATTGCCAACACCCAAAATGCAGGTATTAGAGTACATGTAAGACTTGCCACCATAGCAGATTAAAGCGTGGTCAATTCGTTTGTGCCCCTTATCCTTCAGTAAGGTATAAGATCATAGGAAGTATGTTAGGGATCTGGCTCATTCATATGTCAATGAGAATGGCACATCCCACTGTTGATCCCATCAATACATAACCATGTACCGACACATCAAGTAGCTAGAATAAGCCTACTTATGAACCGATGTGCCGCAGCTTAAACCAACAGACTATCCAGGGACTGTTTCAGCTGTGATATTGTTTATATCTTGCTAGGTCAAACGAACCATATGATCCTCTGTGATCTCCTACACACCATATGGCCATCCCTATCTACGAGATAAAAGGATATTATAGTTCGTCGTATGCTCACATTTATCAGATAGCGAGAATTGTTGATGCAACACATAAATGAAGGCCAGTATACAAAACACTTAATCATTTATGCTTTCAGTATACAATCCCAACATCATAACCTCCACGAGCTTGCGTGGACATTGGTCCACATAAGTCAGAGTGGATCAATTCTAACACATCCTCTGCTCAAGACTGACTTGCCTTAAAAGGCTTGGTCGTCCTCTTTCCCTCTATACAGGATTCACAGATTTGATGTGGTACCACATGAAAAGAATCAAAGTGCCCATCGCATGCTAATCTTTTAATCCACTTTAGATTGATGTAACCTAGTCTCCAGTGCCAGAGATATGTCTGATCCTCATCGGAAGAAAACTTTCTCTTTAAATGATTATTATTATTGGATGAGTTTGCAATATTCACGGAAGATTTATGCATACAATCAATGATATAGAGAGAGTCAATCAGTTTACCACGACAGATAACACCATTATTCCCAATGATAGAAACTCCACTATAAAAAATAACTAAATATCCATCACTAAATAACTTGGTAACTGAAATTAAGTTCCGCCAAAAAACCAGCACATATAAAACATCTCTCAAAATCAAAACATTGTTTTCAAAGCATAAAGTAAAATCTCCAATGGCTATTGCTGAGACTCGCTCTCTGCTGCCCATTGAGATGGTAATCTCGTCATGCTTCAGCTGACTTGTCGGCCTGAACCCCTGCAAAATATAACAAACATGATCAGGAGCTCCAGTATCCACTACCCAAGAATGGGTAGAAACCGATGCTAAATATATTTCCGTTATAAATGCACATGACGTACCTTGTCTACCCGTGCTAGGCACTAGACAATCTACTTCACTTCGGTTGCGTTTGCATGGTCTGGTGATGTTTTCTGCCATATCAACTTCATCTAACCTTTTAAGCATTTCTTTTGCTTCAGCAACTGTCTTGTCAGAAGCTGACAAAATTGGAGCAAACTCAAATGCTATCATGTCAGATTCTTCTCGCAGCAGGGCCCCAAGTAACCCATAAAGAGGAAACTCGCGCCTGGCACCGAGAGACTTGATGAAATTATTATAAGAATGAGATAGAGAGTGCAGGATAATATTTATTTCTGCCCGCTTGCTAATTTTTCCACCTCTCTTTCTGTACTTTCTCATAATTCTCATCATACTGATGAAGTACAGAATCAACAAACTCCCTTCAGTCATTTTCTTGCAGACCAGGTCCTCTACAAGATTATAACTGACAGTTCGTCTAACCTTCCCATATACTTTCACAAGGTCCCTCCATATCTTAACAACAGTCTGGTACTTCTTGTATTTGAGCCTCAATTCTCTAGACAGACTGTTCATGATGAGAGTGCGGGCAAACTCATCAGAAGATTTCCATTTTTCATAGAATTCTCGCTCATAACTAGTACAGTTGCAATACTTGGGAGACAGAGGGTCCATGTAAAGTACACGGGCATGTTTTGCAGTGCAGAGTATTTCCATGAAGCAAAACTTCCACTCAGGAAAATTCGGACCAGTCAAAAAGTTTGATGTCAATAGTTTAATGATATGAGCAATAGACATGTCTACAAACAATAAATTAAAGCAGAAATTAAAAACATAGTCTCAAACAATTGAAACAATTAAATATTGAAACCTTATGATAAAACAATATTAATGTTTCCTCCAATTTGCCTAAGTATTACTATTGCAAGCCACACATGTGGACGTTTACAACAAAACACTTAACAAAACTGCATCTTTCAATTCCAGTCCTTTAATTCCAATCCATGCTCGGGTTCCTTAGACAAATGGAATTAATAATTTGAGACTAGCTTAAGACCATATTATCCTACTGAGCAGGGACATCACAAATGAGTTATACTCTGGACAATATCTAAACTAGCTTACCACCAAAGCCAACCCTCCCATATAAGGATCTACTAGGACACACCTGATCCCTTATAATAAGGTTGTCTCATTTAATTCAATTCCTAGAAAACTTATGAAAACTCAATACGCAAGCTACACATGTACACGTTTACGCATGAACTCTCACTTCTCACATGAATTAAATGTTTGTTTTAAGAAATCCTATCTATTAGAACTTATGAATAATAAATTAAGTAAGCTACACATGTAGACGTTTACCTAATAAATTACCCACTTCCAATAAAGGATCGATTTGCAGAGATCTTATTAAATAATCAGCTTACTAATTTAAAATTCATAAGGTTCAACTGTACAGATTATTTTATGTAGCCATAATTATAACATTGCTAAAATTCTATCATGCACGACATGAACCCCGAATTTATAGTTATAATTAATTACATAAAATAAATCACATAGCATGCTTTTAAAGCTGTAAATAAAAGCAGTAAACGTGCTCCTATTATCTACAACATGCTTATATGTTGCGCAATTAATTTAAACACATATATCATGCAAAGACAAATAACAAAACAAATAAAGAATGTCCTCGTGGCCTCATGATACGAAATTAAGAAATAATCCTATCTATTACATTTTGGAATTATTTCACAGATCTTCAAATGGGCTCCCACTACTTGGACTATGGTCTGAATTTATGTTCTGAAAAATGGGCCTCCAAGATTTGATCCATCAGAAAATAGGACAACTTATGGGTTTTGTATACAGAAAGTATTTATTACAATGTGTATACAACAGTTTATTTCTCCTATCTGTCAAACAAACTTACATGTATGTAACAATGGTATCCTCTTGTCTCACCGATAGGGACGATCATATGGCATGTAGTAGATCGCAAAAGAGAGTATGATCACTTGACCTAGTGAGACATAAACCTGATCACAGCCGAGAAAGCGTATGAGGATACGTCTATCCGGATGGCTGCGGCATTGTTAGAATAAGTAGTCTGTCTTGGTTACTTGACATGCTGGTACGCAAAGGTGGCAAATTGATGGACTGCAGTGAGATGTATTCGACTGTCTGACATCAGCGAATGCAAGATCTCGTTCTTGATTGAGTCCAAGGCCTAACGAAGGTTCAAAGGTTTGCACGAATTGACTTTGTTTTAACTTGCCATGGTGGAGAGCCTAAGTAACGTGCTCGTATATCCGCATCTTGGGTAACAGCAGTTCGTGTAGTACTGCCTAAGACTGGGTTTAGGTAACCATATCCAAGTTATAGGACGGGGACGTTCCCTGAGGAGCTCAATGACATTCATCGTGCCAAGTCTTGCAGGCTGATTAAGTTCAGGCACGAGTGATAAGGTTTGAGTGGTACTGCTCAGGAATAATAAGATATTAATTAATTGTAGATAGAGCTTGTCAGAAGCTCCGATTAATTAATGAATGTCCGATAACCTTAAATATGGGGATTCTCAATAAATGCAGCTCGTTCTCATAATGTGGTAACAAAGGGGTAGGTCAGTATTAATTATGTAGTGAAAATGAATTAATATTATTTAATTAATTGTGTCCTGGGTTGTGGACATGAGAATTAATTAATTTATAGGCCCATTTACTATTTGCATTAGATCCCAGGTCTGGCCCAATATAAATATGCTGAATTGAGCCCAGCAGCTCATTATGGTTTAAACCCTAGGTCTATAAATAGACAGCTCTCCCTCAAAAGTTGTAACACAATTCAAATCAGTGAAACCCTAAGAGAGAGAGAGGGGCGGCGGCTTCTGTGCAAAGGGAGGAGAATTTTGATTCTGGCCTGCACAACTACAGATCTGTGGAATCCTCACCAGTAGCAGATCTGAACAACATTGGGATACAGCCCTGAAGATCTAATTTGCAGAACATATTTCTCTTTTTCTCTTGTCTTTAAATAAATCTTGAAATTAGAATCTGTCTAATTTTTGTTTCTGCAGATTTGATTAATATTGCGTGGTTGATTCAAGTATTGGAATTCAAACGCGAAAGATCGGTACAGAGATTACGGAATTAAGGTAATCTCTATTATCCACGCATTAAATTCGTAGGAGCATGCTAGGGTCTCTGAATTGGTATTGTAAATTATAAACCATAAATTGATCCGGCTTATTTGGATTTTGTGATTCGGTTCACGGATAAAACCCTACAACAACTGGGCCAGTTAACCAAATTGCGGGCTGGGCACACATTGCAAGCCCAGGATCCATCGAGAACTCGGCGCGACAGGCCACCACCGGCGAGCCACTGCCGCCGGCTGATGGATTTATATACTGAAAGCATTATGATTGGTATATTATGTACAAGGTTTATTGGTTAATATACTGGTAATCATAATTATTGTATGTTCATCTCCTGTCTGAATTAACAAACATGTGTCGCAAACACAATTATCCTCTTATCTCGTCGATAGGGAGATCAAACGGTGTGTAGAAGATCACAGAAGATCGTATGGATCGTTTGACCTAGCGAGATATAAATAGTCATCACAGCTTAGACAGTTCCAGGATAAACTGTCGGTGTAGGCTGTAGCATATGCGGATAAGCATCTTATCTTGGATGTCTTGGTATGCTGGTGTGGGGCACACATTGATGAGGACCTAAGTCGAGATCGATTCTTTTATCTGAGATTAAAAGAATCTAGATCTCTATGACTCGATGGAATCTTAAGCCTACATGAAGATACAGAAGTGTACATATATTGTCTATCACTTTGAGTTGCAGAGATGGTTCTAGTTGAACCTGTATATCTGTTGTCTTGGGTGATAGCAATTTATGTATGACTGTCTGGTATCTGAACTAGGCAACCACATCCAGTATAGGATGGTGACATTCCCTGAACAGCTCAAAAGGTTCATTATGCTAAAGTCCTGCAGGCTGATTAAGTTCAAGCATAAGTGAAAA
>JAPKLW010000693.1:295144-328277 GCA_026898455.1 Plectranthus barbatus
AATTAATTGATAGGCCTTATTTGCTATTTGCATTCTGGTCCCTGGTCGAGTCTAGAATTTCCTATAAATAGGCCTCAGTTCTTCAGATCTCAACACACCTACACCACACAAGATCATAAGTTGCACACAGCAAACCAGTATTTGGGAGCTGTAAGTGATCGACCAAGATCTAAGAACGAGGAGGAAATTCTGCTTCTCAACCGGGCAAGGGATCTGATAGATAATCTTCACCAGATTTTCAGATCGAGTTGGGATACAGATCAGAAGATCAGATCAGGAGGATTTCTCTTCTTCTCTCTCCTCTATATTTTCGAAAATATTTATTTATTTTCTATAGATTAATTTCCTCAATCTGTTAGGAAATTAATTCTTGGTGCGTGGGAAAGATCAAAGGGTATCTCCGCGCATGCGTTCTTCAGAGTTCATCAATCTAGGTATTCCGCATAACCTTCTAATGCATAATAATATAGGAGCATGCTAGGATTGTTCATAGGCATAGCAATTTATTTTTGATATTCCAATTAACGATCCTTGGCAAATGGACTCCGTGATTAAGTTCACGAATCCCTTCAATTGGTATCAGAGCCAGGTTTAATTAATTGGCTCTATCGGAAAAATAATATTGCCTATGAACATGCATGATTATTATTATTGATTGCATGCAATGGATAGTTATGGATTGATTGTATGTTTTTCGTCCTCGTGGTTCCTCGGGTTAATCCCCCTATTTATATGGATTCGTTTTTCACCCACGAGATAAATCCGTGGTTAGATTTAGATTTTTAGATTGTAATTAGAATTATTCAATGTAATTTTATTTCAAAATTAAATCTGTAAAACGAAGAACGAAGGACCGCGCGACAACACACGACAGTGCCATGCTGGTCGATGGCAGGGCACGGCGGACCGGCGCGCGGTGCATAGCGGCGGCGAGGCACGGCGGCGGCGGCGCTGAAACCTTAGGGTTTTGCGCGCGCCGCGCGCGCATGCACGCGAGTAGCTGGCCGCGCGGCCAACGGCCGGCAGGGCCGGTGCGCGGGGCCCAGGTCTAGGCACCGGCAGTGCGAGGGAGAGGACGGCGGCCGGCCAGGCAGCGGCGGCACGTGGCGAAGGGGGCGAGCACGCGCGATCGCGGCGGAACCCTAGGGTTCGCGCGCGCGCGCGGCAGGCTCGGGCCCTTACGCGCTCGCCGGCGGCGGCCCCTCCTCCCTTGGTCATCGTCGGCTGGGGGCAAGGTGGTGGCGGCGGTGGCTCGGTCTCGGATCGCGGGCTGGACGTGAGCCGGACGCGAAAACCCTAGGTTTTTGCGTGGTTCGCGCGAGCCTCCGATTTCGATCTTGCGCGATTCTGGTGAGTCACGGAGGCCGATGAAAGAGAAGAAGAGTGAACGGCGGTTTGGGCTACGGTCGGGGCAAGCCGGGGCGGCGGCATGCGAAACGGGCAACGACCGGAGGAGGCAGATCACGGGCTACAACCATGCGCGTACGTGCATGGCTGTTGCGCGACTCCGGGAGCCCTCACGGCGGCGGCGAGTCGCCGGCAGCGATAGTTCGCCGGTGTTGACTCGTCGGGCTAAGTTCTCGTGGGCTATTGGGCTTACAATGTGTGCCTAGGCCTGCGATTTGGTTAACTGGCCCAGTTGTCCAATTTTCTGATGGATCAAATCTTGGAGGCCCAGTTTCAGAAAATAAATCAAGATCTCAGTCCAAGTAGTGGGAGCCCAGTCGAAGATCTTTATTATTAATTCCAACTTGTAATAGTTAGAATTATTTTATTTTGTATCATGGGGCCACGAGGACAATTTTTTATTTGTTTTATTATTTGTCTTCGCATGATATATGTGTTTAAATTAATTGCGCAACATATAAGCATGTTGTAGATAATAGAGAGCACGTTTACTGCTTTTATTTACAGCTTTAAAGCATGCTATGTGATTTATTTTATGTAATTAATTATAACTATAAATTCGGGGTTCATTCTATGCATGATAGAATTTTAGCAGTGTTATAATTATGGCTACGTAAAATAATCTGTGCTTATATTTTAATAAGACATCCACAAAGCAATCCTTTATTGGAAGTGGGTAATTTATTAGGTAAACGTCTACATGTGTAGCTTACTTAATTTATTATTCATAAGTTCTAATAGATAGGATTTCTTAAAACAAACATTTATTTCATGTGAGAAGTGGGAGTTCATGCGTAAACGTCTACATGTGTAGCTTGCGTATTGAATTTTCATAAGTTCTCTAGGGATTGAATTAAATGAGACAACCTTATTATAGGGATCGGGTGTGTTCTAATAGATCCTTATATGGGAGGGTTGGCTTTGGTGGTAAGCTAGCTTAGATATTGTCCAGAGTATAACTCATATGTGAAGTCCCTGCTCAGTAGGATAATATGGTCTTAAGTTAGTCTCCGATTATTAATTCCATTTGTCTAAGGAATCGGGGCATGGATTGGAATTAAAGGACTAGAATTGAAAGATGCAGTCTGGTTAAGTGTTTTGTTGTAAACGTCCACATGTGTGGCTTGCAATAGTAATACTTAGGCAAATTGGAGGAAACATTAATATTGTTTCATCATAAGGTTTCAATATTTAATTGTTTCAATAGTTTGCGACTATGTTTTAATTTCTGTTTAATTTATTGTTTTCAGATATGTCTATTCATCATATCATTTATCTCTTGACATCAAATCCTTTAACCGGTCCGAATTTTCCTGAGTGGAAGTTTTGCTTCATGGAAATACTCCACATTGCAAATCATTCTCGTATACTCTATATGGATCCTTTATCTCCCAAGTATTGGAATTGCACTGGTTATGAGCGAGTGTTCTATGAAAGATGGAGGACTTCTGATGAGTTTGCCCGCATTCTCATTAAGAAAACTCTGTCCAGAGAACTAAGGCTCAAATACGATCAGTACCAATCTTTTTTTGAGATATAGAGGGATCTAATAAGGGTATATGGGAAGGTGAGACGAACTGTCAGTTACAGTCTTGTGGAAGACCTGGTCTGCAAGAAGATGACTGATGGGAGTTCGTTATCTCTGCATTTTGACAGCATGATGGAAATTATGAGAAGGTACAGAAAGAGAGGTGGACGAATCACTAGACGGGCTAAAGTCAATATCTTCCTGCACTCTCTCTCTGATTCTTATAGTGATTTCATCGAGTCCCTCGGTACCAAGTGCAAGTACACTCTTCCAGAGTTACTCTTGGCACTAGAGCGATGGGAATCTGACCAGAAAGCTTCAGAATTTGCTCAATTCATGAAGGTCTTTGATAAGACTATGATTGAAGCAAAGGAAGTGCTTAAGCGGTTAGAAAAGGCTGATCAGGCAGAGGCTATCACGAGGCCATGCAAACGCAAGTGAAGTGAAGTAGATTGTCTAGTGCCTAGCACGGGTAAACAAGGTACGTCATGTGCATTTATAACGGAAACATGTTTAGCATCAGTTTCTACCCATTCTTGGGTAGTGGATACTGGAGCTACTGACCATGTTTGTTATACTCTGCAGGGGTTCAGGCCGACAAGGCAGCTGAAGCATGAAGAAGTTACCATCTCAATGGGCAGCGGAGAGCGAGTCTCAGCAGTAGCCGTTGGAGATTTTACTTTATGCTTTGAAAATAATGTATTGATTTTGAGAGATGTTTTATATGTGCCGGTATTTCGGCGGAACCTAGTTTCAATTTCCATGTTATTTCAAGAAGGATATTCAGTTATTTTTGATAGTGGAGTTTCTATTATTGGTAATAACGGTGTTATCTGTCATGGCAAACTGATTGACTCTCTCTATATCATATTGTATGCATAAATCTTCCGTGAATGTTGCAAACTCATCCAATAATAATAATCATTTAAAGAGAAAGTTTTCTTCCGATGAGGATCAAACATATCTCTGGCACTTGAGACTAGGTCACATCAATCTAAAGAGGATCAAGAGATTAGCATGCGATGGACTCTTGGATTCTTTCCAAGTGGTACCGCATCAAATCTGTGAGTCCTGTATAGAAGGAAAGATGACGAGCAGGCCTTTTAAGGCAAGTCAGTCTCGAGCGGAGGATGTGTTGCAACTGATCCATTCTGACTTATGTGGACCAATGTCCACGCAAGCTCGTGGTGGTTATGAGTATTTCGCCACATTCATTGACGATTACTCAAGATTCGGATACGTCTATTTGCTTCGCCATAAGTCTGAATGCTTTGAGAAATTCAAAGAATTCCGGACTGAGGTAGAAAAGAAGCTAGGTAAGACTATCAAGACACTACGATCTGATCGTGGTGGGGAATACCTCATCAACGAGTTCTTGCAGTACTTTTCAGATAACGGGATTACATCTCAGTGGACTGCACCGGGAAACCCTCAACAAAATGGTGTAGCGGAAAGAAGAAATAGAACTCTCTTGGAAATGGTCAGGTCGATGATGAGTTGTGCAAGCTTGCCGATTTCGTTTTGGGGATATGCCTTGGAAACAGCGGCCTATTTGCTTAACCTGGTACCTTCTAAATCAGTTCCTAAAACACCTCTGGAACTCTGGTATGGGCGAAAGCCAAGTTTGAACAGAGTGAGGGTTTGGGTTGTCCAGCATATGTGCTGACAAAGGAACCTGATAAGTTAGAAAATAGGTGTAAGCTGATGCTGTTTGTAGGATATCCCAGGCAAACGAAAGGTGGTTTCTTTTACTGTCCTGAGGATCAAAAGGTCGTTGTCAGTACTAACTCGAGATTCTTGGAGGACGAGTATGTAAGAAACCACAGATCCAAGAGTGAAATTATCCTCCACGAGCTTGAGGGTAAAGAAGCAATTCCATCAGGAAAGCCCAGTGTAGTGGTAGATCCACCTGTAACAGGTGAGAATATACCAACACTGCCACTAATGCAAGGTGTGGGACCAACGCGTACTGTGCCAACTACTGACACAGCTCAGATGCCTCGTCGCAGTGGGAGGGTTAGTCACCAACCCGAGAGGTATATGTTCGTGGGAGAGTCTTCTGACTTGATCCCGGAAAACGGACTAGATGATACCGATCCCTGGACATATGACGAGGCGGTATCTGATAAAGATGCGGACAAATGGCTGATCGCCATGGATTCTGAAATAGAATCCATTACTGCTACGGATGTATACCAGAAAACTGATTTGCCGGATGGCCATCGAGCCATAGGGTGCAAATGGGTATACAAAAGAAAGAAATGATCGAATGGGGAAATTACAGCTTTCAAAGCAAGGCTGGTGGCGAAAGGTAATAGTCAGAAAGAGGGTGTAGACTATGACGAGACTTTCTCACCGGTAGCCATGCTTAAGTCCATTCGAATACTCCTGGCCATAGCAGCACATAAGAACCTAGAAATCTGGCAGATGGATGTCAAAACCGCGTTTCTAAACGGGTACCTTGAGGAAGGTAGGGATATCTATATGCAACAGCCAGAAGGTTATGTGCAGAAGGGCGAAGAACATTTGGTCTGGAAGCTAAGGAAGTCGATGTACGGACTTAAACAAGCTTCGCGGTCATGGAATCTCCGTTTTGATGAGGTGATTAAATCCTATGGATTTTCACAGTGTTCAAACGAGAGTTGCGTGTACCGTCTGTGTGTCAGCGGAAGCGTGGTATTACTTGCACTGTATGTAGATGATATTCTCCTATTTGGCGACAATGTGGAAGTATTGTCAGGCATAAAGGGGTGGTTATCCGAGCAGTTTCATATGAAGGACCTTGGGGAGGTAGGATACATCCTAGGGGTAAAAGTATTGCGGGAGCGCAATAAGAGGATGCTGACCTTGTCTCAAGGGTCATATGTTGATACTGTAATTGCCCGTTTCAACATGCATAATGCCAAGAAAGGTCTGTTACCCTTCAGACATGGCATACATCTTTCCAAGGATCAGTATCCGGTGACACAAAGGGAGAAAGATGAGATGAGCAACGTGCCGTATGCATCGGCCGTGGGGAGCCTCATGTATGCAATGTTATGTACGAGGCCTGATATCTACTTTGCTGTAGGCATGGTAGTGAGATACCAGTCTAACCCTGGACAGGCGCATTGGGCCGCGGTAAAGCACATACTCAAATACTTGAAAAGGACAAGGGACTATTTTCTTGTTTATCAGTGTGATGAGTTGTGCCCTGTGGGTTATACTGATTCGGATTTCCAGGCAGACCGAGACGAAAAGAAGTCCACCTCTGGCTATGTGTTTACATTGGGAGGTGGGGCCATATCATGGAGGAGTGCAAAGCAGAAGTGCATTGCGGACTCCACCATGGAAGCAGAGTATGTGGCAGCTTCTGAAGCTTCGAAAGAAGCAGTATGGTTTCGAAACTTCCTTCTGGAGTTGGACGTGATTCCTAAGCTACCCAGAACTATCACGGTATATTATGATAACTCGGGAGCTGTGGCTAATTCTAAGGAACCACGAACTCAAAAAGCAACAAAACACATTGAACGGAAGTTCCATATTGTACGAGAAATCGTAGCAAGGGGTGATGTGCTGATAGAGAAAATTGATACGAAAGATAATCTAGCAGATCCATTCACAAAAGCTCTGCCTCAGAAGGTTTACGAGATGCATGTACGTAGCCTTGGGCTGAGGGCAAAGCCAGCCACGTAGAATGCTTGATGTAATAGCTAGATTAGTTTAGAAGCGTTATACTCTGGAAAGCAAATGTATAATGCTTTGAGTATAAGTGGGAGATTGATGGATTTATATACTGAAAGCATTATGATTGGTATATTATGTACAAGGTTTATTGGTTAATATACTGGTAATCATAATTGTTGTATGCTCATCTCCTGTCTGAATTAACAAACATGTGTCGCAAACACAATTATCCTCTTATCTCATCGATAGGGAGATCAAACGGTGTGTAGAAGATCACGGAAGATCGTATGGATCGTTTGACCTAGCGAGATATAAATAGTCATCACAGCTGAGACATTTCCAGGGTAAACTGTCGGTGTAGGCTGCAGCATATGCGGATAAGCATCTTCTCTTGGATGTCTTGGTATGCTGGTGTGGGGCACACATTGATGAGGACCTAAGTCGAGATCGATTCTTTTATCTGATATTAAAAGAATCTAGATCTCTATGACTCGATGGAATCTTAAGCCTACATGAAGATACAGAAGTGTACATATATTGTCTATCACTTTGAGTTGCAGAGAAGGTTCTAGTTGAACCTGTATATCTGTTGTCTTGGGTGATAGCAATTTATGTATGACTGTCTGGTATCTGAACTAGGCAACCACATCCAGTATAGCATGGTTACATTCCCTGAACAGCTCAAAAGGTTCATTACGCTAAAGTCCTGCAGGCTGATTAAGTTCAAGCATAAGTGAAAAGGTTTTAGTGGATTGATTCAGGAATTAAAGATGTTAATTAATTAAATAGCTTGTCAGAGCTAAAATTAATTAACGAATGTCTGTAACCTTAAATGTGGGGATAAACCGAGTCCAATGCAACCCGTTCCTCAAAACGTGGTAGCAAATAGGTAGGACAGTATTGATTCTCTGGTGGCATGAATCAATATTAATTAATTAATTATATTCTGGGTTGAATATGGGAATTAATTAATTGATAGGCCTTATTTGCTATTTGCATTCTGGTCCCTGGTCTGGCCCATGATAACTCAAGCCCAGTAGAGTCTAGAATTTCCTATAAATAGGCCTCAGTTCTTCAGATCTCAACACACCTAAACACACAAGATCATAAGTTGCACACAGCAAACCAGTATTTGGGAGCTGTAAGTGATCGACCAAGATCTACGAACGAGGAGGAAATTCTGCTTCTCAACCGGGCAAGGGATCTGATAGATAATCTTCACCAGATTTAAAGATCAAGTTGGGATACAAATCTGAAGATCAGATCAGGAGGATTTCTCTTCTTCTCTCTCCTCTTTATTTTTGAAAATATTTATTTATTTTCTATAAATTAATTTCCTCAATCTGTTAGGAAATTAATTCTTGGTGCGTGGAAAAGATCAAAGGGTATCTCCGCGCACGCGTTCTTCAGAGTTCATCAATCCAGGTATTCCGCATAACCTTCTTATGCATAATAATATAGGATCATGCTAGGATTGTTCATAGGCATAGCAATTTATTTTTGATATTCCAATTAACGATCCTTGGCAAACGGACTTCGTGATTCAGTTCACGAATCCCTTCACCGGCGACCCGCCGCCGCCGCGAGGGCATGCTAGAATCGTGCAGCAGCCATGCACGCACGTGCATGGCTGCAACCTGCGATTCCATCTCCTCCGGCCGTTGCCCGCTTTGCATGCTGCTGCCACGACTTGCCCCGACCGTCGTCCGAACCACCATCGCCAGCCACCACGGCTCATCGGAAAAAGACACAGGAGACGCGGTCTGAAGCTCGCACGAACCGCGCAAAAACCATAGGGTTTGCAGCGCCGCCATTCGCGCCCAGCGCCGCCACCGGTCGGCCCCATCCCGCTGTCGAGCGCGCGCAGGGCTGCGTGGGTACCGCGCATGCATGCGGAACCTAGGGTTCCGGCGTGTCGCACGCGCCCCTTGCGTCCAGCCTGCCACTGCTCGATGACCTGGCTAGACCTCCGCCCCTCCGCGTCACCGTCCCGGAGCCCCGCACGCCTGCTACCGGCTGTGGTCGTGCGACCCTCGCCCTGTGCGCGCGCATGTGTAGAAACCCTAGGGTTTCACACGCAGCGCCGCCGCCGTCGTGGGCTTGCCGCACGCCTCTCTCCGCCGTGCCTACCGTCGCCAATTACCGTGCATGGCCTACTGCATGCCGGCGCCGTCGTGTACTCTTGTGCGGTCCTTCGTTCTTCATGTTCTTCATTTGTTCTTCGCGTTCTTCGTTTTCTATTTTACAGATTTAATTTTAAATTTGAAAAATTACATTGAATTGCATCCTAATAAAATTTGGAATTTAAATCTAACC
Organism: Plectranthus barbatus; assembly: GCA_026898455.1. Lineage (NCBI taxonomy): Eukaryota > Viridiplantae > Streptophyta > Magnoliopsida > Lamiales > Lamiaceae > Plectranthus > Plectranthus barbatus. Next base: position 304,062 of record JAPKLW010000693.1, read on the forward strand.
ACGTATTTATCTCGTGGGTGAAAAATGAATCCTTATAAAAGGGCGGATTAACCCGAGAACCACAAGGACGAAAAAACACAAACATACAATCCAAAACCCATACATACAATCATTCAATAATAATCATCATGAAAATCATAGGCAATATTATTTTTTCCGATAGAGCCAATTAATTTACATGGCTCTGATACCAATTGAAGGGATTCGTGAACTAAATCAAGAAGTTCGTTTGCCAAAGATTGTTAATTGGAATATCAAAAAATAAATTGCTATGCCTATGATTATTCCTAGCATGCACCTATTGATTATGCATAAGGGGGTTTATGCGGAATACCTGGATTGTAGAACCTTGAAGAACGAGTGCGTAGAGATTTGATCCTCGATCGTTTTCCCACGCACGAAGATTTATTCCTGACAGATCAAGGAATTAAATCTTATGAAAACAAATAAATATTTTTGAAAACAAAAAGGGAGAGAAGAAAGAAGATCTTCCTGATCTGATCTTCTGATCTGTATCCCAACTCCGATCCGAATATCTGGTGAAGATTCACTTTAGATTCCTTGCCCGGTTGAGAAGCAGAATTTCCTCCTCGTTTCTAAGATCAGTCGATCACCACAGCTCCCAAAATATAGTTTACTGTGTGCAACATATGATCTTGTGGTGTGTTGAGATCTGAGGAACTGAGGCCTATTTATAGGAAAATATTGGACTTCTATTGGGCCTGAATTTCATGGGCCAGACCAGGGACCAGAATGCAAATAGCAAATAAGGCCTATCAATTAATTAATTTCCATATTCAACTCAGAATATAATTAATTAATTAATATTGATTCATTCCACCAGAGAATCAATATTGTCCTACATATTTGCTACCACGTTTTGAGGTACGGGTTGCATGGGCTCGATTTATCCCCACACTTAAGGTTACAGACATTCGTTAATAAATTTAAGTTTTGACAAGCTATTTAATTAATTAACATCTTATATTCCTGAGTCAATCCACTCAAACCTTTTCAGTTATGCTTGAACTTAATCAGCCTGTAGGACTTTAGCATAACGAACCTTTTGAGCTGCTCAGGGAATGTCACCATCCTATACTGTATGTGGTTACCTAGTTCCAGTACCAGACAGTCATACACAAACTATTATCACCCAAGATACTGATATACAAGCTCAACTAGAGCCTTTCACTGTAACTTAAAGTGACACACAATCTGTGTATACTTCTGTACCTTCATGTAGGCTTAGGATCTCATCAAGCCATAGAGATCTAGATTCTTTTAATGTCAGATAAAAGAATCGATCTCGACTTAGGTCCTTATCAATGTGTGCCCCACACCAGCATACCAAGCCATCCAAGATAAGATGCTTATTTCCGCGTATGCTGCAGCCTACACCGACAGTTTATCCTGGAACTGTCTCAGCTGTGATAACTATGTATATCTCGCTAGGTCAAATGATCCATACGATCTTCCGTGATCTACTACACACCGTATGATCTCCCTATTGACGAGATAAGAGGAAAATTGTGTTTGCGACACATGTTTGTTAATTCAGACAGGAGATGAACATACAACATTTATGATTCTCAGTATATTAACCAATCGACCTTGTACATAATATACCAATCAGAATGCTTTTAGTATATAAATTCATCAACACAAAATTGTTTGGAATAAAATATTCATATTGGTCGACACGAGTTGCATATCGATCGACACTTATACATCGATCGACACACCTTTATTTCTGTCGACGTGAGCATGTCAATAGACACACTCTTGTGTTGATCGACACAGAGCACATTATAGAAACTTTTGTTTCTTTCTTTGATCGATTCGACTTATCTTTTGTATCGTTCGATATCCCCTATATTAATCGATGTTGAGAGCTATTCTTATCTCTCATGCTCTCTCTAAAAACCCTTTCGATTCAAAATAAGTTGATTGATTGAACTGAACTCTTGTAACTTAAACTTTCTTTGAAGCCAATTGTTAAATCAACTTGTTAAACCTTGACCGTTGAGATCATATTGAAATTCAATCTGCATCCAAGATCTAAAATCTTCTTGATTACGTTTGTTGAAACAACATTGAAACCTGTTTGATGAATTCTTCAACTCTTGATCAATAACACCTTGATTCGTAATTGACCATGTAACTTCTTTCAATCACGATTTGTTAAGAGGTATTTTGTCATTTGATGATGTCCCGCACTTGTTCAGTTCAATTGAACTCGTTAAACCTCAAACATTTGAATTCAATTCGCATTCGAAATTTCAAGTCCTTTCTATTGTATTCTTGACATGACTTGAAACTACTTGATGAGTTCTTTTACTCTCAAGCTATTGCACGTCAATTCAAATTGATTGTGAATCTTCTTACAATCATAAATCTTAGAAGAAATGCTTAGCCACTTGACGAAGCCATTTGTTTGTTCAGTTAAAATGAACTACGAACCTTGTTCTTGAATAAACGCTCGATATTGAATCACGAGCCTAATGATTTATGTTTGACTCCCTTGTTCGTCAAACCAAATTGATCAGATAATTCTTTCACATCCTCTTATCCGATGGCTCATTATTGGAAAAGTCCATGATATATTAGGAGTCTAGAATTTATGTGTTATGTCATATTATATATTCCAACTTGTATCCCTCGAGAATTTACTCGTATTCCTTATGTCATAGGAAATGGCAAGAAAAGTATTGTCAGCTAGAGCAATCAATTGTGACCACACCAACTAAGGTGGGCTTTCTTTTACCCCTATATCGTGGGCCAAAATAAAATCAAAAATAAATGTTTTCTTTTCAAAAGCATATCAATCATGAAATGAAATGTTTTGTTTTCAATTGTTTTGTCATTGCCTACTGTTTTGTGTTTGCTATCTGTCCTCTCTGTGGGGGAACCCCACTTAGAGAAAAACATCAAACGTATTCAACGTGGATGTTGACTACGCGTATTGCGAGTCTTAACGATCTTGCCCGGACATTATAAAAGAAATTACGGGTTAGTGCACTGTGATGCTGACTTGTTAGGGGTCGCGCCTTACTCGAACTAGCATCGTGACTGTGGTAGAAGGTCACCTCCCAGTCACATGATTTTGCAGATAGTTTAACGGTGTAAAAGAGCTAGCTCATTCATAAAATGTTTTGGTGCCATGGGAGGATTTCAAAGTTAAAACCCCATGTGCGACCCGATGAAAATTGCATGACAAAATTATATATGTATGTTTTCGGGCATGTATTCACTAAGTACAATTTGTACTTAGCCCCTTGCATTATTTTTAAAATGCACAAGTTAAAAAGAAGATTTGAAGCAGAGTACGAGGTAGCAGATGAGTGGAGCTGAAGATTCTTTTTGTAATAGTTAGATGTTGAAGTATGTATCTTCATATACATACTTTATTGATAACTTTTCGCTGCTAAACTCATTGTCTTTTGTTAGACTTTTGATATCATCAAACATGTTAAACTCTGATTATTTATTCACTCAAGAAGCCAAGATTCCTTCTTGAGGAGACACTTTATTATCTTTTGAATTGCTTGGTATATGCGTGTTGATTTTCATCTTATTCGGTTAATCTTTTCTTATCAATTGATATTTCAAATGTATATCTCGTACCCGATGTGCCTCAATTCCTTGATTTAAGCCTTACTTATAAATCGGGGCGTGACAACTTCAAGAGTTAGATATGTTTCTAACTCGGATCTTGATCCGATTTCAACTCGTTTCCGCCACTTCATGACCACACAATTTCTAACCCGGTTCTTGACCCAACTAGATCTCAATATTTTTTGAGTTATTTTCTAAATCTTCGTATCCCAACCTCCATAGATTTTAAAATACTTTTTAGTTTTAAACTATAGAGCAATGGGAACTATCCAAGACGACGACTACTACCACTAATAATAATAATAATAAATTGTAACAAACAATTCTAATGATACTCATGTAAGTAAATGAATGTATGTCATGTCTATTTATTTGGAATGATTAAACAGAAAATCCTTGTAAATAAACTCATCACCATTGGCAAGACAACCTCAAAAAAAAAAATCAATATTTATCTTTCTCAAACATAAAATACTAAAAGCCAATAAAATACATAAAGCTCATTCTAAAAATTCATATCCCAATAAAAAAATAAATTTACACCTCGAAATTGAGAGCAGAGACAAATAACTATACCATGACATGAGAGCTGAGAGATTTTACAACTAATCTCCCTACTAAAATTTTGATATGATTTATAATGACTAATGATGATATAAGAAAGGAAACGTTTATGTATTTAATATGTTAATTATATGATTAATGTTATTAACGTTAATTAAGCAAAAACTTAGGTATTTATAGAATTATTCCTACTTTTAAATTATTTCTCCAACCGTTGATTGTTCTACGCTAATTACTTTAATTTCAAATCTGATTTTATGTTTTGCCTTATTTTCATCAAATGATTGATCTAATTATATAGATAATGCTATAAATTGGTCATATCTATAATTATGATTACTTAATTTTCTAATTGAGATATAAATTGGTCATATTTCAAGATATATATTATATAGAAACTTGATTAAATGAATATAATATATTCCAAATGTTTTACTAAATGTGTTCTGATTTCATACATAAAATCAGTATATATTATGTTAACAACACCAAACTTAGTTATTGATTATTATTGTATTTTTTGATTATTTTATTTTTAATAATATATACAATACATATTTATATATATATATATATATTTTTATAATTCGTTATTAATATGAACAAATAATTTAGCCAATAAATCTATTAGTAATATTAATTATTATTTACAATCAGTAATAATTAATATTTGTTCATAATTAGTAATAGAAATTATTTATATGTATCCAACAAAATAAGTTGTAATATTTAATTATAAATTATAATAATTACAAATTTATCATATTTATTATCAATTACCTAATATATTATATGTTTATATATAGTAGGTGATTCATAAATTTTTTTCACATGATCTCATCTCTCTCTCTATATATATATATAGATTATAGGTCTAATATAAATTATCAAATTTCTTGGGCTGACAATTTCTAACATGACACAAACCAACACGATAATAATGAATACGAATACGACACGATTGGTTAAGCTCTAAATACGAACACGACATGAACAAAGATAACATCTGACACTATAATGATACGGGACACATAAATTTTCAGTTGTACATTTAGGGCTAAGATTTTTTGACAAGACACTGACCCGCAAAATAATAATGGGCACGAACACGACATGAAACTGTGAAGCGCAAACACGAATACGATAACCTTCGACAAGATAACGATGTGACACGCACGAATTATCAGCACAAATAATTTCTATATATGATGCTACTTTCATGTCATCAATCAAGACCGGTGTTTTTCCAACTCTACATTAATGTTCGAAATGGCCTATTAGTTAGTATTAATTACATGTTTAGATGTGCTAATTGTGTAGTTCATGAATTAGCTATATTTGGTGGGGGAATCTTTTGAGTTTATAGTTTGGACGAAGAGTTTTACTGAGTGGTTGGAGTTGATTGTAGACAAAAATATTTATTAAAAAATATTCCTTGTTTAAAAAAGATATATTGAAGGAGTTATATATATAACAAAAACTCTACATTAATGTCCCTACATAGAACTGTCAAAGCTTATATATTTCCATTGATTTTTCAATTTAGGTATGTATGCATGTTCACTCACCGGGTTGAAAACTATAATAATTTGACTATGGATTTGTGGTTTTAAATTTTTTTGAATGCAATATTTGGATTAAAAACTCGGTCAATAACAAAATATCATGAGCTAGTGAAAGAAACATTATGCCATCCAATTTAGAAAATTCCATCATTTATTCTGGTTACTCATCAAAAACTGAGGTCAACATAAATTTTATTGAGACTATTAAAGCACCCACAATTGATGGGATCTTAAATAAAATTGTACCATATTAACAATTATTATTATTTTATATTATATAAATCCATAAACACGGAAACGAAACAAAGTTCGTCTCTTCCCCTCTGCGCCTTGAACAGAAGAAAAAGTGCACGAAGACCAATATATATATATATAATTTTTTATGAGTAATAATAAACAATATAGCCAATAAATCTATTAGTAATATTAATAATCATTAACAATCAGTAATAATTAATATTTGTTCATAATTAGTAATACAAATTATTTATATGTATGAAACAAAATAAATTGTAATAGTTAATTTTAAATTATAATAAATACAAACTTAACATATTTATTGCCAATTACCTTATATATTACATGTTCATATATCGTAGGTAATTTTGGGTGATATATTACATGTTCATATATCGTAGGTAATTTTGGGTGATTTTTTTTTGGTAGAGGTTGTGCTTATATATATATATATATAGGGAGCGGATTAGGTGAGAAAAATTCCCCTGGAAAAAAAAGAATTATGTCCATTAAATTTGAAAAGATCAATGGTTGATATGCAATCAAACAACAACTGAAACACTATCAAGCAATAATTAAAACGCAATCGAGCAACATTAATATATTGCTTGATCATGTTTTAGTTGTTGTTTCATTACATAATAACCATTGATTTATTTAGATCTAATGGATATGATTCATTCTTTTTTCTCACAGGAAATTTTTTTTTCTCACATGATCTCATCTCTCTCTCTCAATGTAGGTGTGTGTGTGTGTATATATATATATATATATATATATATATATATATATAGGGATGTGATCCAGTGAGAACAGTTGTTACCATAAGAAATAAGAACCATTCTCGACCGTAGATCACGCTCAATCAAGGATCCAGATCTCATGAAAAAACACGGGCATTTTTTCCCCAAAAACCTGCATTATAGGGCAATTTAGTATTTTCGCCTATAATTAAAATTCGCCCTTAAATTATTACTTTCTTAATACACATACCACGTACATGCATTATACAGTTCACAAACTATCATTATAGAGAGAAGATACTATCATTATATATTTCCCCTCGAATTTCACACGAATACACAAATATTACTAACATGTGTAATAATTCAAAGCAGTGGATTTCATCAAACAAAGCAGACCTGCATTATATAGTTTATGTACTATCATTATATACTACAAATATTATCATTACGTAAAAAATATGTTAATATAATTTCAATGTGTTTTTTCTTCTTTAATTAATTAAAAATGAATGTGCAAAAGCAACGTAAATTGTGGCTTGCAAATAAAATTGTAATTAAATCTGAATTTAAAACAAGTTACAATCACTCATTGAACCTCTTCTAGAAACATCACAAGTTGCAAGAATGAGGATTGACAAATAACAATACAATACAATAGTAGAAATACAATCCATTGTGGAACAAACAAGGGATAGAACATCCTCAATCATCATCAATCATCAATCTCAACATAGCTAGCTTTCAATCTTATACAGAGTTGATGTAAAGAGTTAGTTGAGGTCAATGAAGGCTTTGGCCAAGGGATGCTTAGTCTGTGAGAGATGGTGAGCCTCCATAATCTCAACAATCTCACCATTATCAACAAGGCACACCACATCAGCTATCCTCTGCATCTGCTTGAATGTTATGTTATCACACTTTGAAACAAACAAATCTGTACAGAAAAAATCATGAATTAAATTTGAAACTTATAACATATAATGCAACATTCATAACTATATAATGAATTCTCATAACGGAACAGAACCTCCATAAACTAAGTATAACCGACTCACATATAATGCAACTAGTACAAAACAATAATGCATGCCATAACATTATATAATGCAGAGTTAAAACAAATTTGAAAGTAAGTAAACTAATAACCACTCTTTCAGATATAACATAAGTACTACAAATATATAATGCAAGATTCATAACTATATAATGCATGTATTTACACTATATAATGAATTCTCATAACGGAACAGAACCTCCATAAACTAATTATAATTGACTCACATATAATGCAACTATTGCAAAACAATAATGCAAGTCATAACATTATATAATGCAGTTATAAAACAAATTTGAAAGTACGTAAACTAATAGTCACTCTTTCAGATATAACATAAGTACTACAAATATATAACGCAATTCATAGCGATATATAATGCACGTCTTCAAATAAAATAATTAAGAGTGAAAACACCAAACATAAAACAATAATCTATGAAACCTAATTCAATATCTGCAAACAAATCATCAATAACCTATACAATGAAACTTCGATTCTATCACCATAATTTGATAACTAATGATCGAACACATATCAGAAAACAACTGCTATGACGAACACAGACGATGACTAACACAGACGATGATGAACGCAGACGATGACGAACGCAAACAATAACGAATCCAGATGATGGCGAGCAGATTTCACGGAGAGAATGAGTGAAAAAAATATATAATCACAGAAGGAATGAAGATCGTAAATCGCAAATCGCAAAGGAAAGAAGGATCGCAAGATTTAAATTAAGATTCTAAAAAGAATGAATCATGTAAGTACAAAATTACCCCTCATTTTACAATAATGCAGGTCAATACAAATAATAATGAAACGCGGACGAAATTAAATCTGAGCTGTTGATTTCATATTTTGGATGGACGAGATTTGTTCTTATTTTCACATGGTAACTTCCGTTCTCATATGATCATTCCCCTATATATATATATATATATATATATCAAACTTCTTGGGCTGGCAATTTTTAACATTACATGAACCAACACAATGATAATGAATACGAATACGATATGATCGGTTAAGTTATAAATACGAACACGACAAGAACAAGATAACATCTGACACGATAATGATACGGGACACTAAGATTTTCAATTGTACATTTAGGGCTAAAGTTTTTTGATAAGACACGGAAGCGTAAAATTATAATGGACACGAACACGATATGAACCTGTGAAGCTCAAACACAAATAAGATAACCTTCGACAAGATAACGGTCCGACACGCACGAATTATGAGTCCAACTAATTTCTATCGTGTTACTTTCATGTCATCAATCAAGACTATTGCTTTTTCAACTCTACATTAATGTCCGAAATGTCCTATTGATTGGTATTAATCACATGTTTGAACTATCAAACCTTATAGATTTCCATTGATTTTTCAACTTAGGTATGTATGCATGTTCACTCACCGGGTTGAAAACTATAATGATTTGACTATGGATTTGTGGTTTTTAATTTTTTGCATGCTATATTTGGATTAAAAATTTGGTCAATAACAAAATATCTAGTGAAACATTATGCCATCCGATTTGGGAAATTTAATCACTTATTTTCGTTATTCGTAAAAAACTGAGGTTAACAAAAATTTTATTGAGATTATTAGAGCAATCACAGTAGATGGGATCTTAAATAAAATAAAATTCTGCAACGTATGCACCAGATTAATAATTATTATTATTATTTTATATTGAATAAACATTCATATATATATATATATATATATATATATATATATATATATATATATACGGGAGCGTTATAGTATCAACCACCTCCCAGATAAGAAATAAGACCAAATCTGGATCATTAATTAATTAAATAAACGGATCAGATTTTAAAAAAAAATTTAAAAAATTCGCTGCATATATAGACACAAAAAGTTGCATATAAGGGTATTTCAGTCTTTAAGCCATAAATTAAATCTTCCCACGATTTTTATTTCGAAAATCAAGGAAGGCAGTTGCTGCATTTAAAATTTAAAATTTAATCGAATTCGCTGCAGTATTAATAGAAAAAAGTTGCATGATTAAGAGGAATAAGTTGCATAACGTGGTTTTTTTAAAAAAAAAAAATCAGAATATATATGCACGAATTTCACTCCTAATTTTGTGGGATTTGAGTTTTAAAATAATAAATTTCAAAATTATATTATATTTGCTTCCTAATTTAATGGGATTGGTTCTGTCTTACCCACAATTTTTTTAGCTTGAATTTAGGAGCAGTTATGCATTAAACAACCATATCTTACCCACAATTTTTTTAACTTGAATTTAGGTGGTAAATTTGCAAATAACCATATTTTTTTACTTCCTAATTTTATGGGATTAGATCACTAAATTTTCGAATTTCCAATTAATTTTTATGTTCTTTGGGAATTCAAATATTAAGCAATTTTAAAAGACCATAAATAAAATTTAACTTGTTTATCAATAAAAAAATGCATTTTTTATACAATTTAGTTGCAATAAATGATATAATTATTTGCAGTAATTAAATATCTAATGCACAAATCCATACAACTACACAAAAAAGCAAATTTAAATTTTTAAAAAACAAATTACTATAATTGCTATTATTATGAAAATCATGTGCAGTATCACAGGCGTAATTACTGCATATTTCGTGATAGTAACAACTTTACTCATAAAATATTGCAATAAATATGCTCTATTTATGCATGTTTACAGGTGGAATAACTGCATATTTTTTAATGAAATTACACACTAAATCCACGTGAATAAAAAGAAGCTTGCAAAAAAATCACTGCGTCGCGGCCCCAAAACCACCGCATTGCCGCTGTTCATGCTAGAAAAAAAAAACACATTCTATTGCAGTAAATATGCTCTATTTATGCATGTTTACAGGCGGAACAACTGCATATTTTTTAATAAAATTATATACTAAAACCACATGAAAAAACCACATTCTATTGCAATAAATATGCTCTATTTATGCATGTTTACAGGCGGAATAACTGTAATTCCGCAAATAGAGCCTACAATTGGTCGCATGTACAAATTGTTGGGGGAAAAATAACAACAAATTAGAGCTTTCGATTCCGATCTTCTCAACCAGGAAGCTAATCCAAAATCTCCACCATTCCCAAATTCCACTCCTTCAAAATTGTTTATTTGCTTTGCATCTCCTGATGTGTTGCCTACAAGAACAAATTGAAGACCTATGAGAGCGACGAAGGTATGATGATAAAAAAACACTCACACTACGGTATGAACAAAAATGTTATTAACGACGAGAAAGATGATGTCAATCTCGGCTAAAAGAACAGGAAGATAGAATGTAAGATTGTCGTGAATGATGAACTTATGATCGATGAAAATCTTGGCAAGCACCGTGGAATATTTGTCTATTTGTCATGGATGCACACTCGTATGTCAGTTTCATTCTCCACCAGCGGCTAACATAAAAAAACAAAAATATAAACCACAATCACGTTGTGAAAATTTAGGATTGGTATAAAATTATGAATGAGAGATATTAGGAATTAGTTATGGTATGATTTAAACTGTCAATTTTTTCTTACTATATTACCCTTCGATTCTTAAAATATGAAAAATAAAAAGCAAAAAATAAATATTGCGAATTAATCATAACCATTAAATCTAAAAAATCAATGGATCAAATTTGGTCTTATATCTCATCTGGGAGGTGGTTCACATATGATTACAACTCTATATATATATATATAATTCGTTATTAGAAATGATAAATAATATAGCTAATTAATTTATTAGTAATATTAATAATAATTTATAATCTGTAATAATCAATATCTGTTCATAATTAGTAATACAAATTATTCATATGTATCCAACAAAATAAATTGTAATAGTTAATTATAAGTTATAATAATTACAAACTTACCATATTTATTACAAATTACCTCATATATTACAGGTTTATATATAGTAGGTGATTTTTGGGGAATTTTTTTTAGCGAGAGGTTGTGCTTTTATATATATATATATATAGATATAGATTATAGGTCTAATATAAATCATCAAATTTCTTGGGCTGACAATTTTTAATACAACACGAACCAACACGATAATAATGAATACAAACACGACACGATTGGTTTAGCTCTAAATACAAACACAACATGAACTAGATAACATCTGACACGATAATGAAACGGGACACATAATTTTCAATTGTACATTTAAGGCTAAAATTTATTAACAAGACACGGATCTGCAAAATAATAATGGGCACGAACATGACATGAACATGTGAAACTCAAACACGAACACGATAACCTTGGACAAGATAATGAAATATTATGCAATATTTTGATTAAAGATTCGGCTTATAACAAAATATCATCAACTAGTAAAAGAAATATTATGTCGTCCAATTTGGAAAATTCCATCACTTATTTTGGTTACTCGTCAAAAACTGACGCCAACAGGAATTTTATTGAGATTATTAGTGTAACACCCCTCATAAAATTTGAATGTAATTATCGGATTTCCGAAGTTTTTATTTTGCTATCGAATTAATTCGAGATATCGCGATCAATTTATTTTGGGAAATTATTATTGTGGCCTCATTTGTTTGCCACCTTATTCATTGAGAAAATAAATTATTATTAATTAGTCTAATTAATCTTGATTAATTATTCGGTGATCGACATTTTCGTATCGGGATAATATCGATCGATAAATACTCGTGTATCGACGAAATATCACGGTCTCCCGTGCAATGACGCGAAGAGATGTGGAGTTGACGTGAGGTGATGTTAAAGTAACCGATGTGACAATCGAATGACAACCACTTTAACCTTTTTTACTTTCGGTAATTACAAAGTTACCCCTCACCTCCCTCTATAAATATAACCTTCTATCTCACTCCACCACTTTCACTTTCTCTCCCAAAACTCTCTAGAGTTTTTCCGGCGAGATTTCCGGCGAGATTCCGGCGAGCTCCGACGAAGCTCCGGCGAGGAGATTTTAAGGTAAAGCTATACCTTTTCGGAACCCTCTCTCCGTTTCCCTTCCATTTCCGAACTTAGTTTTCCATTCCTTTGTGTTTTGAAGTGGCAAATCGACGAACTAAGGGTTGATCAAGCTTACGAAGGCTTAAGAACGTCAAGGAGGTATAGATCGAACCTCCCTCTAGCTATTTTATCGATTTAAACATGTTATGATTTTTTCCCTAGTTGATAAATGTCATGATCTAGGCTTGATATTGAGTTTATGAGTACGTATGCATGTTTAGCATGTTATATCATGAGCCTAGAAACGATATATTGACGTAGGAATCGAGTTGTGTGGATTTTGGAGTATTTTTGGTATATTTGCCCCATATTGAAATATTATGGTTAAATCTCGATTCCAATATGTTTTGATAGTTTAGATCATGTCTAGACTCATTATGTATGTTTAGAAACCATTTGGTGTTGTTAGAAATCGATTGGACGAGTCCGGATAACCGTTTGAGCCAAAACACAAAAATTCCGCCGAAAGCTTCAAGCCTCTGTTTCGACCGACACAGATTGTGTCGACCGAAACAGAGCCAAAATTTCGATCGACACAGATTGTGTCGACCAAAACAGAGCCTAAATTTCGATCGACACAATTTGTGTCGATCGACACAGATGTTATTCCTTGAGATTTTGTTGTCCATCATTCGTATCGATCGACACACTTCATTTCGATCGACATTCTAAACATAACAAGCCGTTTCGATCGACACACTTGGTGTCGGTCGACAAACACTTGAATTCGGTCAACATTTCTTCATATCGACCGACACAAACCAAACCGGTCGACACATGCTTCGGTCGACACGCATACGTATGTCAAACATCCATATCGATCGACACTACTTATGTCGATCGACACAGACACATAATTTGAAATTTTCAACTTTCATTCTTCGATCGATTCGACTTATCATCTATTTATACCTTTTGATATCCTTTCGATTGATCGATTAATACAACCATACCTCAATTCTAAATTCATCATTCGATTAATTGAATTCCAATTTTGTTTGATATTTCTTGTATCAATTGACAATGAGATGTTATCTTCCATAACTTCTCCGATAACCTTTTCAATTCAAATCAATTTGATTTGCTTAACCAAACTCTAGTAACTCGAACTTCCTTGAAGCTTATTGTTAAATCAAACTTGTTGAACCTTAACTTTCGAAATCTTAATTGATCTTCATCTAAGATCAATAATCTCCTCGATTATTTCGTTGAAACAACTTGTTGAGTTCTTATACTCTCAAGCAATGTACGATGATTCACAATGAAACTTCTTTCAATCTTAAACTCTTGAAAGTGCATAGTCACTTGACGAAGTCATTTGTTTCGCTCAATCACATGGATTTATTATTCATGTTCCTTGAATTAATACTCGTTGTTGAACCACGAACTATTGAAGAAATGTTTGACTACCTTGTCCGTCAAACTAAATTGACAAAATCATTCTTCTATATCCTTATCCGATGGCTCAAACGTGAGAAGTCCAAGATCGATTAAGAGTCTAGAACTATTTTGATGAAATTAGATTTAAATAAATCTATTATCCCTTGAGGATTTACTCGTATTCCTTATGCAATAGGAAAAGGAAAGAAGAAGATCCATTTCTAGATCAACCAATCACGTGACCGCACCTACTCAAGGTGGGCTTTCTCTTACCCCTATATAGTGGGCCAAATTAAATGCATGAAAATGATGTTTTCTTTTCAAAGCATATCAAGCATGAAATGAAATGTTTTGTTTTAAACTGTTTTGTCATTGCCTACTGTTTTGTGTTTGTTATCTGTCCTCTCAGTGGGGGAACCCCACTCAGAGAAGAACATCAAACGTAATCAACGTGGATGTTGACTCTGCGTATTGCGAGTCTTATCGATCGTACCCAGGTAGTGAAAGAGATACCTCGGGTTAGTGCACTATGATGCTGACATGTTAGGGGTCATGCCCTACTCGGACTAGCTTCGTGACTGTGGTAGGTGGCCACCTCCCAGTCACATATTCATTTGCAGATAGTTTAACTAAGTAAAAAGGAGCATGCTCATTCATGAAATGTTTTGGTGCAATGGGAGGAATTCAAATTTAAAACCCCATGTGCGACCCGATAAAAAGGCATGACAAACTTATATGTATGTATGTTTTCGGGCATGTGTTCACTAAGTACAATTTGTACTTAGCCCCTCGCATTATTTCTAAAATGCGCAGGTTAAAATAAGCTTTTGGGAGTAAGAGTACGAGGCAGCAGCCGAAGTGGAGCTGAAGATTCCTTTTGTAATAGTTAGATACTGAAGTATGTATCTTCATATACATACTTCATTGATAACTTTCCGCTGCTAAAACTCTTTATCTTTTGTTAGCCTTTTGATAACATACTACAAACTCTGATATTTGATTTACTCAAGAAGCTACGATCCCTTCTTGAGGAGGCACCCCCTTTAATATCTTTTGCTTAACTTGGGAGAAGTGTGATGGTTTCTTTCTTATCTACTTGAACTCTTCTTATTGATTGATATCCCAAGTGCAAGTCTCGTTCCCGATGTGCCTCAATTGTCTTATTTAAGTCTTGTTTATAAATCGGGGCGTGACAATTAGAGCACCCACAACCGATAGATCTTAAATAAAACAAAAATTCGTTAAATAAAATATAACTATGTTATGTATGCTCCCATCAATAATTATTATTATTTTATATTTCATAAATATTCACATCAACATTCAGTATCATTTTTTAATCATCTACCTTTTTGTTGGCTCTCTTGTCCAAAAATAATAAATAATCGATGGAAAATACGAAGATAGAAGAAGAAACAAAAGAAAGAAGTTTTAGAGTTTTATTTTTTTGCAAAACAATTGTTGCAAAACTCTATGAAAAATTGAATTAAATATTCCATATAATGAAAACTACTTATCCCATTTATAAGAAAACTAGGATAGATAAAAAAACCAAAATAAGATAATATAGGATATATTTATATCTTCTTAATTAGATTAGATTCCTATCGGGTTAATTTCTTAAAACATTACTAAACTTTGTTGTTTGCATCAAAATGGTTACTAGAGTTTAATTTTGTGATAATCAAAGAAATTTTATTTCACTTGATTAAAAAGAGATGTACATGTACATATTTATAGAGTACATAAGGAAAAGAAAGAAGTAAAAATTCTAGAGATTTTCAAAGATATAAGTATATCTAATCTTATGAATCTATCTAAGGATATATTGATATCTAATAATATCTAACACCCCCTCAAGCTAAGACGTGTCGGAAACCGTAACGTGAATCTTGGATCGAAAATAGTCGAAAAGCCCGTGTGATAAACTTTTAGTGAAGATGTCCGCCACTTGGTTTTCTGAGTCGATGAACTTTGTAAAAAGTCGTCCTGATTCCACAAGCTCTCGTACAAAGTGATAGTCTATATCATTATGTTTAGCCGCTTATGTGACACTGGATTCTGTGTGAGGAAAATAGCGTTGGTGTTATTAGAATAGACCGTGGGAGGAGAAGGAGGTACATCAAGTAAATCTTGGAGGAGATTCAAAACCCAAAGAAGTTCAGAAATCGTATAGGCGATAGCCCTATATTCGGACTCACAACTGGAGCGAGCGACTGTAGGCTGCTTCTTCGCGCTCCAGGAAACTAGATTGCCGCCGAGATAGATGGCATATCCATAGGTCGAAAGGCGAGTGTCAATGCATCGGGCCCAGTTAGCATCGGAATAACCAATAAGAGAATAAGGACCAGGAGAGTAAGAGAGGCCGAAATTCAAAGTTCCTTTTATATAGCGAAGAATCCGCTTGATGATGCACAATAAAAACTCATACAAATTCTCAATGCACACACAATGTTTAATTATTTATCCAGGTCCTTCTTCCCTTCGCCTGCTAGATTACCGGGATACTATAGCAAAGTCTAATAGCTAGGCAAAATAAAATCGTGGAGTGATTCCTATCAAACTAGGCAATCAATTTAAACCTATGCTAACAACATATAACAAGAAATGAATTAAACCAAAAATCACCATCCAATCTCAATCAATTAAATCAATTCTCACCACACTTTGGTAAACCGAGACAAACAAATACTCAAATGAGGTAGATAGGATGTTGAAATAAATGTAGATGTAATCCAATTAGGTTAATCACTGATGTAAACACGTTTTATTCCCTAGATGGATGATCAATTTTCTCTAATATAGCTAATCCCTTGTCAAGGTGAATTGGCCGTTGATGATGCTAGAAACTACAAACAGTCACGTTATAAGTTCCTAACTCACTCCTAAAAGCTCGCAAATTATGGACCTATGAAGACATATGAAGACATGTTATTCACGACACGCCTATCCGCGTATTGGCTGCAATGATTGTGTCAATTATCACCTAGATTGGCTCTTACCTACATCTAGATGAATAGGAACAAGCTCTAGCATGCTTCAATCACAAAGAGGGAGGTAAACAAACAATTATTAAACCTAATCTTCATACATCCTTGTTCAAATCAACATCCAAATGAAATTAGAAGAACATACCTCTCAATTGTAACAATACAGAGTTGAAATGAAATAAATCCATTACAATTGATAAGTAGAAAATGAAATCTTCCCCAATTGGATTTGCTTGGTCTTGATCTACCCCCTTTGATCTTCAATTCTTCTCCAAGGTTGATGGATTAGCTCCTGGATACCCTTGGGTGAGGTTTTGGAAGGGATGGAAATGAAATTATAGTGAGGATTTAGGAGGATTTGGTGTAGATTTTGTAAAAAGTATCAAAAGTCCCTTCCAATTTCGAGTTTCCCCCTTTTTATAATGAGTTGGCAGAGCCTTGGATCGCCTGGGCCAAGATCAGATCGGCCGGGATGACTTGAAACAGAGAAAACTGCCAAAAATTTCCGATCAGGATTGCTCGGGATGGATTTGGCTCGACCGGGATTTGCCTCTGTTCTGCCAGGATTGGTCGAGCCAAATTAGGCTCGGTCTGGCTCAGGATCGATCGAGCCAAATCTGCCCGGCCGAGCCGTTCTGGATCCTCACAGCTTTTTCCTCCAAAACTTAGCCGAAAATGCAGATTTATGCTCAAAACCTAACCTACATCATCCAAAACACACAAAACACGAAAACACAACAAATGAACAACAAAAACGTATGATATGAGAGTAAAATATCCACAAACATGCATGCTCACACATCGAAATATAAGTCATTTTACGCACATATCATAATCCCTCAAACTTGAACCTTTGATTGTCCTCAATCAAAACAAAGTAAAGTCGTTAATCTACCTCGTGAAATACCTCGTAGCTCATCAAGATAATCTTAGCATGCTCAAGTAAAACGAGATTATCACCCAATTTTGTGACAAATTTTATGCTAAGGACATGAACCACTCATCAAATTTGGGTACAAGAAAAGAAAGCACTCCCTCACGTGTATAGGGACGATGAGATTCACTCAATCACAAGATATCGAGCTTGATTTCCATAAGCTTGCCTCCATTCTCACCACTATACTACAATGAGTTAGTTTCTAGAATCAAAAAGGTCTTTTCAAGGGTTATAACGTGGCTAACTAATAGGTGGGTGGTTTTGGCCAAAGTGACTAAACTTCTCAATTTCTCAAGAACCCCCCAAACTTGTTCTCTTCGAACCACTTCAAACCCGAGGGTTATTCATTTCACGACACTTTTTTTCTTTTCTCTTCTTTTTTTTTTCTTTTTTCTTTTCTTTTTTTTATTTCCTAGCACCATCATTCATTCATTTCATGGGTGCCTCTTTTTTTTTTTCAAACACTTGCACCAAAAATTGTTGTTGGTGCCTCATTTTCTAGGATTCAAAACAATCCTTTATTTCATGTCTTTCATGCCTCATCATTTTCAATCAACACAAATCCAATCAATTCCCAACCCAACTCTCATCACCGTATTCACCCTCATACACTCTTCCCCCCCCCCCCAAACATGGTCCTAATCATATCAAATAAAATTCACTAATAAGGCTCAATCACGGGGGTCAAAGATATGAAAGACAAATTAATGATAACAACTACCTTATACTCCCGGTGTGAGAGGTAGGACTAAGAATCGATGGCCTAATATCATTTTCTAGTTACACACTCATGCCAATAGATTGAGAACGGATGCAAGTTCTAGATTTCGTACTCTCAATCTTGCCACTCACAATCGATATAGATATGACAATATCATAGCTCAAGTCTCACAGCTTGTTGTCAAGTCCTATGCATTAACCAAACACATAACTCGGCAATTCAAAAGTTAAACTTAAGACATGCTTCGAAAACTAGATTCCGCCCTATCATTGATTAAGGTAAACATCAAGCTTCACCAAGTAAATCATGATTAAATCTCAAGTCTCGTTTGGGTTCATCACACACACACACAAACACACAAACATTCCACAAAACAAAGACAACATGCAATGCAATAAATCTAATTGGCAAGAGAGCGATAAAAATGTGTTACCCATCGGTAGCCACGATCAAACCGCTTCTCCCATGCCTTATTTGTACCTACTCAAAATCACACAAACACCATCAAACTATTGAGCATAAAACAAACCAATAAAGCTCTCATTTCCACCAAACTTTCCACAAACCAATAATCAACAATAATAAGACAATATCCACTAGCTCCACCATACAAATCAAACCATTCAACATATCCACATACCAAGCAAAATAGGAAGTATAAAATCATGCAAGCTCGCTAATAATTCCATCAAAGCATCAAATTCAAACAATAACAATCATAAACCATATTCACTTCCAAAACCTCTTTCCACCATCATTCCACTATCCAAAATCTCTACAAATAAATCATTTTTCCACTAGCTCCAGAAAACATTCCATCAAAACCCATGTTCAACAAACAAATCCATTCAACAAACTCAAACCCATGAAAATATCCATACATATCATCAAAATGAGCATAATCCAAAACATCCATCCAAAGTAGAATATCAATATAGGTACAACCAAATTGAATTACTCTAATTCAAGGAAGAAATCATCCATCAACTAAACTAAACACAAGATAAAGGAGATAGGAGAGAGAGAAGAATAAACTGAATCACCGGCTACTGGCACATCCCCCCAAACTTAGTCAAGTGAGACTAAGTTTGAAAATAGGTGGACGGTGCTCGTCACTCCTCTCGGGTTTCCCTATCAAACACAAACAAAACAAACTAAACATTTATTCAAAATCAAATCAACTAAAAGCAACTAAACAAAAGAAAGAAACTTGGTTGGGTTGCCTCCCAACAAGCGCTTCGGTTAACGTCGGTAGCTCGACGACCTTACCACATCATCCATTGTCAAAAATCTTGTGGATTTTTACAATAACTTTCTCTATCAATCGAACCTTCCTTGGAATCAACTTGTTTAATATGTTCTTTCTTATTCCCCTCTCATCCTTCCAATAGGGTTTGAGAATCTTCACAATCTTGAATAATAATTGTGAGGCTTCTTCTTCCAAGAAGTGTGCCAAAGACGGAAGTGTTTGAATTTCCTCAAGTAAAGGCACCTCAATTTCACCTTTCTTCAATTCATCACAAAATTGCACCAACTCCTTGGTGCCTTTGTCCTCATCATCTTCATAAGGTAACACTTCACTTTCATTCTTGAATTCTTCTCCTTGAATCCCATGTACTTTCGGATCTTTAAACACAACTTCCTTAATCACCATTACCGCCTCCTCACATTCATCTTCCTCAATTCCATCAATCTCCTCACAATTTCCTTTGAGACCTATGTCCGTGTCAATGGGATGATCTTCCACATGAGGCTTCTCACTCACCTTCTTCAAGATTTTGGATAATTGCATTTTTAACTCCAATAGGCTTTCCTCGAGCTTATCCTGTCTCCTCTCCAAAACTTCCCGAGATGATCTCGCTTCTCTAATTCTTTCAGGATCATGGCTACCCCATTCATCACCATGAACTCTTGTTGTCATGGAAGGATTCCAAGTATGGTTTTGGCTTGCATATGAACTATGAGTAGAGTAGCCATAACATGGGGAACGGTACACGCTATTTTGGAAATCACAATTCCCCCATTGATCTCCATATCCTTCATCTCTAAGCTCCACATCTTCATATCCCCAACTTGACCTCACAATGTGGTCAAGTCTCATCTCTTCCATCCATGGATAGCTACTATTCGACATTTCTTCAAATACCGACCGGAGTGGTCTCCGTGGTCGTTGTCTCTCTAACATCTTTGTTCTCATCTCATCCAATTCCCTTTGGAGATTGTTAAGCTTCTCCGAGTGAATTCCTCGATGATTCTCCATTTGACACTTACAAAAGTCCAACAAACTCCAAGCAATAACAAAAACAACTTTAAACAACAAATTTAGTCACAAACAAATACACAAACACCTAGCCTACAAACTTCACTTTTCCCCCAATATCTAGCAACCTACTAAATGAATTCCCCGGCAACGGCGCCAAAAACTTGATGCACAATAAAAACTCATACAAATTCTCAATTCACACACAATGTTTAATTATCAATCCAGGTCCTTCTTCCCTTCGCCTGCTAGATTACCGGGATACTATTGCAAAGTCTAATAGCTAGGCAAAATAAAATCATTGAGTGATTCCAATCAAACTAGGCAATCAATTTAAACCTATGCTAACACCATATAACAAGCAATAAATTTGCTAACACCATATAACAAGCAATAAATTAAACCAAAAATCAACATCCAATCTCAATCAATCAAATCAATTCTCTCCACACTTTGGTAAACCAAGACAAACAAATACTCAAATGAGGTAGATAGGATGTTGAAATAAACGTAGATGTAATCCAATTAGGTTAATCATTGATGTAAACACGTTTTAATACCTAGATGGATGATCAATTTGCTCTAATATAGTTAATCCCTTGTCACGGTGAATTGGACGTTGATGATGCTAGAAACTACAAACAGTCACGTTATAAGTTCCTAACTCACTCCTAAAAGCTCGCCAATTATGGACATATGCACTTTCTCCGCACAGGGATTGGATCGAGATACATATGAAGACATGCTATTCACGACATGCATATCCGCGTATCGGCTGCAATGATTGTGTCAATTATCACTTAGATTGGCTCTTACCTACATCTAGATGAATAGGAACAAGCTCTAGCATGCTTCAATCACAAAGAGGGAGGTAAACAAACAATTATTAAACCTAATCTTCATACATCCTTGTTCAAATCAACATCCAAATGGAATTAGAAGAACATACCTCTCAATTGTAACAATACAAAGTTGAAATGAAATAAATCCATTACAATTGATAAGTAGAAAATGAAATCTTCCCCAATTGGATTTGCTTGGTCTTGATCTACCCCATTTGATCTTCAATTCTTCTCCAAGGATGATGGATTAGCTCCTGGATACCCTTGGGTGAGGTTTTGGAAGGGATGGAAATGAAATTGTAGTGAGGATTTAGGAGGATTTGGTGTAGATTTTGTAAAACGTATCAAAAGTCCCTTCCAATTTCGAGTTTCCATCTTTTTATAATGAGTTGGCAGAGCCTCGGATCGCCTGGGATGACTTGAAATAGAGAAAACAGCCAAAAATTCTCGATCAGGATCACCCGGGATAGATTTAGCTCGACCAGGATTTGCCTCTGTTCTACTAGTATCGATCGAGCCAAATTAGGCTCGGTCTGGCTTTGGATTAGTCGAGCCAAATCTGCCCGGCCGAGCCGTTCTGGATCCTCACAGCTTTTTCCTCCAAAACTTAGCCGAAAATGCAGATTTATGCTCAAAACCTAACCTACATCATCCGAAACACACAAAACACAAAAACACAACAAAAGAACAACAAAAACATATGATATGAGAGTAAAATAGCCACAATCATGCATGCTCACACATCGAAATATAGGTCATTTTACGCACATATCACTTGACAGATTGGAAGTGATCAACGGTGGGTAGCTGTTGAAATTAGCTAACTGTGTTTACTGAGTAAGAAATATCAGGGCGCGTAATTGTCAAGTGCTGCAGCACACCGACGAGTGATCGATATAGCGTTGGGTCGGCAAATGGCTCACCGTCTTTAGACATAGATGAGTTGGGCGGGAGAGAAGTACTAACAGGCTTGGTATGTTGAAGTTATGCACGCTGAAGAATATCTAATGCGTATTTTGTTTGACTCAGAAATAAACCAGAGGAAGAATGAGTGACCTGTAGCCCAAAGAGCCCATATCTGTAATAGCAAACTCTCGATTCATTCGAGTAATTACAGCAGCGAGAGCCAAGGTAGCATTGCCGGTGATGATTATATCATCAACATAGACCAAAAGATAGACTAAAACTTCCCCTATTTTGTAAACAAAAAGAGAAGTATCTGAAGCACTGCAAAGAAAACCACGGAAGCGTTGGTACCAAGAAAGAGGAGCTTGCTTTAGACCATATATAGCCTTATTCAACTGACAGACATGATCCGGAAAACGAGGATCAGTGAAGCTGGGAGGTTGTTCCATAAAGATTAGATAAGCGAGAACACCATTTAAGAAGGTGTTCTTGACATCCAGCTGGTGAAGAGGCCAAGAGTTCATGACTGCAAGAGAAAGAACAATACGAATGGTGGATGCCTCAACAACCGAACTGAAGGTATGAGTGAAATCAAAACCAATAATTTGACTAAACCCTTGGGCAACCAACCGAGCCTTATAACGATCGACGGAGCCGTCGGCTCGAAGCTTAGTACGAAAAACCCACCGTGAGCCAACAATATTCGTTGAAGAAGGGCAAGGCACGAGAGACCAAGTCTTGTTTGCCTTTAAAGCCGATAATTCTTCATGCATCGTGCGCACCCATTCAGGAGATTTAAGAGCGATTTTGATACCGCGGGGCTCCGGAATAGCTGTAAGAGCAGTGAGAAGAGATGCATAGTTGATGGTGGCAGGATATCGAGGTTTGAAGATACCTGACTTTGCCCGAGTCTGCATCAAATATGTTGAAGCAGCTCGAGGTGCATCCGCTAGCGGGGAACGAGGTTGCTCGGTGATAAGTTAGGATTTTCACCAACTTATCTTGCAGTTCTTTGACTGATTGTGTAGTGTTTAGATCGTTTTTGTACTTGTTTTTGTGCATGAGTTAGTTTTTGTACTTGGAATGCCGTGTTTGATGAATCGTGCAAATTTCTAGTCGAAAAACAGAAGAATCAGGACCCAGTGTTCGAGACTTCGTCGATCGACGAAGACCCTTAATCGATCGACGAAGCAAAGGAGACCTCGTCGACCGATTCCATTCAGACGCGATCGACAAGCCAAAATGTTGAGACGCGATCGACGAGGATCAGAAGCGGTCGACGCGCATGCGGGAATCCTGTTTCTCATCTGATTTAGAGATAGATGCATATCTAATCCTAGATAATGCTAGATACATCTTTCA
>JAPKLW010000693.1:338277-353938 GCA_026898455.1 Plectranthus barbatus
TGTATTATTAGCTTTGCTAAGTCGCAGTTAAATAATTCTAGCGATCACTCGGGCGGTGGCTGGTGCGGCGGTTCATCAGCCGGGGCAGCTGGAATGATATGAGGAGAAACAGTCGTCTAAGCTGCCAAGTCTGGTGAAGGACAAAGTCGGCATGGAGAAGAAGTCGTCGGCGGAGAAGATGGTGGCGAGACCGAATCAGCAGCTGGAGTGATAAAGTCGTCGATATATTCAGAGAGGAAGGAAAAGTCGATATCGGTGCTGCAGAGAAAGGAAAACAAGATTCATCAAAACGAGCATTGCAAGTAATATAAACCTTTGAGGTCACCGGATCAAGACAGCAAAAACCCTTGTGAGAAGGGCTATAGCCGATAAAAATACAAGATCGAATGCAAGGTTGAAGCTTGTTCTGAACATAGTCACGTAAGCATGGGAAAACCCGACATCCGAACACACAAAATGATTCAAAATTGGGACGTTGATTATAAACATATTCAAAGGGCGAAGTATTCTGAAGTACCGAAGAGGGCAGCCGATTGATAATGAAGAGAGCGGTACTGAAGGCTTCGACCCAGAGATGGAGAGGAGCGGAACCCATCTCCGTTACGTGTCGATGTTTACGTTCGGCCCTCCCATTCTATTCCGGTGTATATGGACAAGATAATAAGTGATGAATGCCACGGTTAGAGAAGTGATGCTTGACGCGATTGTTGACAAATTCAGAACCACCGTCACTTTGAAAACGTTTAATTGTGCAACCAAATTGGTTTTCTACAAACGCCTGAAAACTGAGAAAAGTGTCATAGAAATCCGATTTCGCGTGAAGTGGATAGAACAAGGTAAAATGAGAGTAATCATAAATAAAAATAACATAATAGCGAAAACCAGCAGTAGAAGTAACAGGGGAAGGTCCCCACAAATCACAGTGTATTAAATCTAACAAAGCAAACGTTTTGTCGAAACAGGAAAGGTCAAACGTTTGCTTTTAGCTAAATGACACGAAGTACATGAAATAGACGGAGAAATACGAGAAGTAACAGAAAGCAACTTCGAATCTACTAAATAAGATAAGATAGCTGAGGAAGAGTGACCAAGTCTAGAATGCCAAATATTAGCGGAAGCTCGTGGAGACCGAGAAGTGTGAGCCGCAAAAGCCTTGACCGCGGCCTCTAGACGATATAAACCACTGTCACGCACGCCGGTTGCTATTATTTTTTCGCTGTCCTTGTGCTGAATACGAAGGGAAGAGTCAGTGAAGATAACGTGAATAGGTAAATCCCTGGTCAACTTACTTACAGATAAAATATTTTTAGTCATGCCGGGCACAACAAGGACATTTCGTAAATAAAGAATATTAGAAAAATAAAAGAGATGTACATGTACATATTTATAGAGTATAGAAGGAAAAGATAGAAGTAGATATTCTAGAGATTTACAAAGATATAAGTATATCTAATCTTATGAATCTATCTAAGCAGAGGCGTAGGCACATTTGGGGGGGGGGCTAATTACATATAAGGTTAGTTGATCGCTTTTAGAGTTAGCCCCCGACTATGGTTTTGGAAATTGGAAATTTGGTGGCTCATGGTTGAATTGTTGTTGTAAACTTGTAGTCGCAGCCTTGCAGACATGAGAGAAAATGGAAGAGCAGGGTTTTTTTGTTGTTGAAGAAGAAAACACTTTTCCAATTTCAAAGAGAAAAATTTTTTTAAAAAAAGTTACATCTTTTAAAAGATAAAAGTGTTAAACACTTTTATAAGTTAAATGACACTTTTATGAATTATAATTATATATTAGAAGTTGACTTCAGTTTTTTTTTTATTAATCCTATTGACTTTTTTCCTTTCCTTCCCTTTCATTTCTTCTTCCCCAAAATCACAATAGAGCAATAGAAATAAGAAAAAAAAAAGGAAAGTGAAGAGAAAAGTATGGAAACATGTTTAGCATCTACTTCTAACCATTCATGGGTAATGGATACTGGAGCTACTGATCATGTTTGTTACACATTGCAGGGGTTCAGGCCAACAAGGCAGCTGAATAATGATAAGGTGACGCTCTCCATGGGTAATGTTGCTCGTGTGTTTGTAGCAGCAGTTGAAGATGTTACATTATGCTTTGAAGACAATATTTTGGTTTTAAAAGATGTTTTGTATGTGCTGGATTTTCGGCAAAACCTTATTTCTATTTCCTGTTTAAAAAATGATTGATTTTTAGTTATTTTTTATAGTCATGTTTCAATCAATGGCAATAACGGTGTTATCGATCGTGGAATACAGAAAAATTCTCTTTATATCATAACTTGTTTGCATGAATCTTTTGTAAATGTTGCATATAACTCATTCAATCATAAGAAGAGAAAGTTTTCATCTTTTGATGAGGATCATAAATATCTATGGCATCCGAGACTAAGTCATATCAGTCTAAAGAAGATCAATAGACTCGTGGATGATGGAACGTTGTATTCTATCCAGGTAGTTCCTCATCAAGTTTGTGAATCATGTACAGAGGGAAAGAAGACGATCAGACCTTTCACTGCAAGTCAGTCTCGAGCAAGTGATGTGTTAGAAAGAAATCATGAGATACTATGAGTTCAACAGGTTTCAAGCTCATCAAAAAAAGAGAGAGAGAGAAAGCCCAGCATTTTGGCCTAGCAAGAATAATAAATCCAACAATTCTAGCCCATCAATCAAAAAGAGAAGCCCGATATATTGGCCCAATAACAAATAAAGAGAAGAGTTCAATAATTCTTAAAAAAAATGGAGAAGTCCATTATCATTCAACCCAAAAAAAAAAAGTCCAATAGCACTATTAGAGGTCCAACAACAATTAAAAGAGGCATACAAAAAAAAAAAGCCAAACCATGATACTAAGAGGAAAACTTCCCAAAAAGTAGAAAATTAAGAGCATTTGTTCTCAAATCAAATATCAGGAAACACAAATAACAAAATTTCTATCGACAAGAGAAGATGTAGCAAGAGATGTTCATGTCTATTAAAGAAAAACTCCATTCCTTTATTGCGAAAGCCGGAAATAGGAAGGTTGATAAATCTTCAAAGTTCGCAATAAAAGGGATCAGCAAAGGCAGTAAGGAATCCGACAAGTCAAAGTCCGTTGAACTATGAAAAAACCCAAGATTGTGAGTTAGTCTTTGCGAACCGGGTAACCATGAGATAGCCCCCAACTCACATAAAATTTTCATTGCATTTGCAGCATAAGCACGAGCCTAATATCGCAGCAGAGAAATCGAGACTATGGGATGGTCTCTCTGAAACCGGTAGACTATAGGATAGTCCCCGACCCACATGAGTCCATTAAAATAAGACAATGAAAGAGTCAAGACTGTGGGATAGTTTTTACGAACTGGGTAATCGTGAGATAGCCCCCGATTCACATGAAACTTTCATCGTATTTCCAACATAAATACCGAGACTGTGGGATAGTCTCTGTGAAATGGGTAGATGGTGGGATAGCCCCTGACTCACATGAAATCTTCATCATAACAGAGAAGATACCAAAAACAGGGAACTGGGGAATAGTTTCTGATTCACATTCATTGCACTTTTAGCAGCTGCATAGGCGAATCCTTGAAGTAACTACAAGAGCTATATAATGATCTCAACTTGACATACAACTTGTAGTTGCAAAAAGTTGTAATGTAGTTGCAGGTATCACAAAACATTAAAAAAAAATGAATCCAATATTGTTGTGAAGAAAGCGGGGTTCACTGATAAAAAAACCAAGATCAGTGAACTTCCCTCAACCAGCAGATATAATAAATATTAAGGACAAAAATAGGATCAGACATAGAATTGCAGGGACAGATTCAGTTAGAGATGACAAAATAATAGACTGTTATTTCAGCTATTAAAAAAGTAAAAATAAAAAACATAAAAAAAAAGTGAGAGAGAAAAGATACATGAGAAGGTTACTAAGAGGTAGATAAAGACAGGCTCGAGGAAGGATATTTGCAAAAGGCCTCTCAATATGCAATTGTTGCCTAACTCCAGCAAAATAAGAAAACTGTCATGATAAAAAAAAAAAAAAAAAAAGGAGAATTGTACTAGTCAGTGAAAATGAGGAACAAAAACAAGCATCAAACAATAGAACCAAAGTGAAGCAAAAGTCCAAGACAAATAGAAAAGCAAATGGAAAACATGAATGAAAAGTGGGCGTTACTCACCTGAAAATAAAGGAATATGCCTGAAAATGAGCAGCTTTAGCTTCTGATTTAACGCCCGCTACTCGCTGACGCACTTCGAGGGGCTAATTCTCGCAGCCATCAAAGTAAAAAAAAAAAAAAAAAAGCGCTCCTAAAAATTTTAAAATCAAAAAGGGGCGGTTTGTTAGGGTTTGAAAAGAGCGAGCAAAAACCTTTAGTCCTTAAAAATAAATTGTCTTGCATCTCTCACAGCTTTCCCTTTCCTTCTCATCTGAAATTGCCATAGAGATATCTATTTAATGGCAAAAACTTGCGTTAGGTAGGCCTAAACGGTTTAAGCGGGTTTTATCCTATTCAAATGGGTTGACCCATCCTAAATAGGGTTTATTAATCCCAATTAGGGTATATTATATGGGTTTGGGCTTGGATTAATGGATAAAACCCGCCTAAATCGTTTAGGTCTACCTAACCCAAGACCTTCCCCTACTTAATATACTTAAACACGATAGTCATTTACTATAGCTTTTGTGGGACAAAGTCCGCCCATTCTCAATAAATCATGTACATGTTATGGCACAAAATCATCCACGTCATCACTATTTCAAGCAAATTTTTTCATCATAAATTTTAGACAGTATTTTCAAATTTTAAATTCAATTCAAAATTTGAAATTTAAACTTACCTCATTACTTTGGTAATATATATATATATATATATATATATATATAGGAGTGGATCACATACTAAAAATTAGTTTGTGTTAAATAGGAATGGATCTACACCACTCATACAAAAAAATTAATGGTTGAGATTAAGACATTTCCTAGATTTTATGTTTTTTTCCTTTATAAATCATACTTAATCGAATTAAGCACGATTTATAAAGCAATTAAGCACGAACGAAAATTATGCTTAATTTTTTAATCTTTATGCTTTAATCTCAACCATTGATGCTATCAATCCAATGACAGAGATTCATTCATATTTAGCACAAATTTTAATTTAGCACTTGAGTGGATCTCTCTCTCCTCTCTCTCTTTCTATATATATATATATATATATATATATATAGGGGTGCATTCTAGGCTGAACTCATCTTCCTGAATGAACTATGAACTTTCATTGTTGTATGTGTAATTGATCATTATTGTATGTATAATATCTCATTACAGTATCATATACACTACAATGATCAATTACACACACACCAATGAAGTATCATAATTAAGTATTGGGTTTTTTTTTTAACTCTACAAATTCACAGTGTTGTATGATTGTGAGTGGAATTAAGTCATTAACAACGGCTTCCCACTCAAAATTAATATCGTGGCTTGCTTAACTCTGAAATTCAAAATAGAGAAAAGCATGTATATTAGAGAAAGAAACTTTGAGTTTTTTAAGCAATATGTAAGACAATTTAATTTGTCCTCCGATCAAATCTTATTTCCTATATTTTCTTTGTATCCTTATCATTATATGTTAAAATTGTTATAGATCTAATCATATTTTATGCATAATTAAGTTGCTCAAATAATGCCCTCCAAGGCAGGAAAAGGAGAAGAAAAGTTAGTGTATAATGTTACTTTTTGTTTAGCAAAATACAAACTTCCAACTTTTCAATCAACAATATAGTTGAAAAATGTGATATGCTTTAAATATTTGTTTGATCTAAGTTGAGTGTAGTATTGTTTAACATAGTATTGCTACTTAAATTTATGATGGTAGGTTTCATTCTTGGAAATTGAAACAGAAAAAAGGTGGAACCAGTGTGCAGTCAAAAATGAACAAAACATTAAAATGCATAAGTATGTTTGATGGAAATTGAAAGAGGAAAAAAAATGTTCTACTTTTTGTTTGTATGGAAAATGGAAAAACAAAGTGTTATGACTTATACATACTAACGTTTACAAACAATCTTATTTTTTATTTTTACAGTAGGTTATTCTTGGAAAAAGTGTTTAATAAGTAATAAAATAATGGAATTTTATCGATTCAGGACCCAAACGATAGTTTAATTGTCAATTCAGGACCTGAAAGATCACAAAAATTCTCAATCCAGGACCCGAAAGATCATACAATTCTCAATCCAGGACTTCAATATCAGGTCCTGGATTGAGAATTGTTTGATCTTTCGGGTCCTGGATTGACAAATCATCTTTCGAGTCCTGAATTGACAATTTAACTATCTTTTGAGTCCTGGATCGACAATTCTCCTAAAATAATTAATTTTGACTCCAAATATACATTATAATACCTCTCTCTTATCCACCAGGTTCGGCGGAGCGCGGAGGCCGTTATGGCTGTGGCGGACGAACTTGCGGAGGTAAGGAAGCCACCACATTCGACGACTCTTACGGTTTTACCACCATCACCACCGAAGGATGATCATTATAGTTTTGCATTGTTGATTTGGGCCCTTAGTTTTCTTTTTAAACTATGAATTTCTATTATTTTCTTATTTATGAAACTATGAAAAGTTTTTTAAATGAACACCAATAGTAAACTAAGATATGTAATTAATTCTCAAATCATTAATATTTGTCATTTTTATCATAATCTTCTTTATTGATATGCAAAAGATTTTTGGCAATTGATCCTGATATTATAAATCTTATCATATTTTTATAGATTGTATTATATTTATTTCACATTGTTGTTTATACTATATTTTTTAAATAAAATAGGTTATTTATTGTTAATAATACTATTCACAATATATTTGTTAATTTGAGATAGTTACAGTAACCTTAAAAATAAAAGTTAATCAAAACATAATAATTATAAAACTCCATTAAAAATGGAAGGTGGAAGGTCTAACTAAGGTGTAGTCTGCATTTGATTCTCATATTTACATCCAACATAAGTTTCGTCTACTTCAAATATATAAACAATCAAAATTGGTTCTTAAAAGCCATATAAAAAGAACAAACTTTAAATAATGGAAAAAAATTAAATAAACCTTACAATAAAATAGTTGATGAAAAACAAAATAACAATCCTCAAATTCTAATTGTGAGGGCTCCAACTTTGTGGAGAACAGAATATTAAATGGAAATGAAAATAAGAAATTGACAACACAAAAAAAATGTATGTAATTTATAATTTTTTTTATATTTATAACATAGAGTTTTATTTAGTTATATAACACCTTTTTACTGTGATCTATTATAATCATAAATAGCATTCTATATGATCATATAAAATAAAACATACTAATATTGTGTTTTTCTTAATATTTAATTAATAATTCCGTGCATCGCACGGATGAAAAATTAGTATCAGATATACACTATAAATAAAATGGGCATGAGCAATGGGCCTCATAAATTTATTCTTTTTGGATAAAGAAAGAATTTAGTTGGGCTGCATCGATTTGGATAGCAAGCAATTTTTAATTTTTTTTAAGCCCGTTCATTTGTGATTAATTAATGAAATTAAATTTCATAGACTCAACAAAACAAATCTTTATGGCTAAAAGAAAAAGAAATGAAAATTAAATAATATGGGCTTTAATAAGTTTTGCTGGGCTGCAAATAAAATAGACTTGTTGACTCTTGTTGGGCTGCAACAAATAAAATGGAAAGAAAGATACACAAGTTGTACGTACAAATCAAATTCAAGAACTACTTGATACTAGTATAAAATAGCTAATAAATTCAAGTCAAGTTCAAGAACTCTTTGATATGAGTGTAAACTAACGAAATGATTGAGACTCGTCTTCTCTGATTCAGGCCGTTCAAAGACGAGTCTCAAGGGGACAATTTGAAGACACATAAAAATTCACGGCCAATTAAAATGTGCCGCATGGATTTAAAATATTAAATACTAATTTATTTATAGGAACTTATTTAAAAAAAATTCCTAAAGTAAATGAATAAGAAGGGATATTTAATATATAAAAGCAATTGCCGAATAAAAAGCCAACAAATGTCAAGCTCACCAAATATGAGAAGCGTGAGATCACAACTCAATGGACGAATGAGATTGCGACACCTAAGCCCTAAATCTCTCCATTTTGCCTAAAAATACTAGGCACAATTGAAGTGAAAATCACAGGTAAAGAAGGCATAATTTGAAGAGCTCAAGGTTGAGGGAAGAATTCTCTCCAATATTTAATTCGTTTAAATACTTGAAGGTGTTCTTCATCATCTCCAATGTGTTCTTCATCAAAAGTCAAGCAATTCCTACGTTTGATTCGGAATCAAGGCTCGTAGACCCCGAAAAAACGTTAGCAACCCTCCAAATTGTTGAAGAAAATGATCAAACAGTGAAATCAAGAAGAATAAGAAGATTAATTAAATACAATTATCGTGATTACAAAATAATTTTATTTTTATGCTAAAAATTACTCCCTCTTTGTCGCATTATTAGTCCCACTTTGATCGAATATGATCATCAATATTTATGAGTGTAGTGAAATTAATATTTTATTGTTGAGTATGGATTAATTTCTATTTTGAGAAATGAGACTAATCTAACAAGACAGACAAAAATAAAAAATAAGACTAATCTAACGAGGAAGAGGGAGTATTATCGATTAAATTTATAGATGGAGTGTTCTTTACAACTCCAATTCAGCCATCCATTGTCTCAACATCAAATATGTAAAATCTATTTTGTTAGAAACGGAGTTTCAGTTTACCCTTTATTTTGATGTTTTGGTGTGTCAAAACTGACTTTAAGTTTCTAGTTTGTTTCTTCATGTAATCCTTGTATAGGATTTATTGAGTTGTAATACAAACTAGAAACTTAGAAGCTGAAGATCGAGCAGACAGAAACTTAGTTTCTGAAGAATGAAGTCAAAGAAGCCATAGCTCGAGAAGTCCGGTAATCAAGTTTCAGAACATAAGTTTGAAGATATGAAGAAACTTGAAATGTCCAGAAACTTAATTTCTGGAAACTGAGTTTTCACCAAAGAAGAGGAGCAACTTAAAACTTGAAATGTGGAGAGTTTCAATTTTTAGTTTCAATGCTAAAGAGAGCACGTGAAACTCAAGCAGACAAAAGGAATCCGAGTGGAGTTCAAAGTCATATCAAAGATTCCTTAAAGTGTCAAGCAATCATTCAGTACGAGGAACTTAAGTTTAAGTTTCTCGGACTGAAACTGAGTCTTACAAGGACAGATGAAAAGTACACTGACAAAAGTCAAAAGTAGTTCAAACCAGAGCAGAGAGCAGGCTGCAACAGCAGATAAAGAATGGGTGATGATTGGATGACATTCCAATTGTCTCTAACGGCTGAATCTTTGTGTCTAACGGACACAATTCAAATCATCGATCAAGCTGCCTATAAATAGGAGCCAACCTCGACAAAAACACACACCTGAATTTTGCGAAAAGCTTAGCAGAAACTCTATCAAACTGAAATCTCAAAAACTCTTAAAATCTCTCTGAATTTTCATGTTATCTGAACACGAGGCTTAACATCTTAGTTCTAGCTATTCTATCCGTGTATCGGTCTAAGTACACGAGGCTAAAGCTTTCAAGCTTAAGTTACTCTCTTGGTGTTTATTACTTTTCAAGTAATAAACACAACGGTCAGTATTCTACTATGGAATACTAATTTTGATGGGCTTTGTCAACCTACTAAAGTTCTGGGAAGAACAACAAACATCCAACCATCCAGATTGAAGGTTGTGGGGTGCGTCCTCACTTCAATTTTGAAGAAGGAGCAGATCGAGTTTCTGGGCAAGTAACCTAGCAAACCGAAGGACGGAGGTTTCTAACGGGCTAGCATAGATCATGAGAAGCTTTGTAATCTATTACTTAGTATATTCTCGATTAAGTTCAGAAGAGTGGACGTAGGACTTAAGGTTCCGAACCACTATAAAATATCATGAGTTTATTTATGTTTTACTTAAGTTTGTGCATATTATTTTTCCATACTCTCTAAGTATTGAAGTGTATAATTGAAACTTGAACTTAAACCAACCTTGAGCTAAACTAAATTTTTTGAAAAATTAAAATTGAAAACTGACTTTCAGTTTTCAGAAAGTGCAATCATATTTAAACTTCTGCTGCATACAAAAGAACTCTGATTTTGGGACCAACAAGTGGTATCAGCGCCGGTCAGTCCTTACAGGCTGGTCATTGTTGAGTCGCTTAGGACCTGATCCCTTTTCCTTGCACTTGTTTTTTTCTATTTCTGTGATCTAGCTCAGGTACTTAAAGATGATGAACATTGTCAAACTTCCCAAGTACTCAGCTGAGAAGTACAATGTTTGGAAGAAAAGATCTCTTATTGTGCTGAAAAACATCCATCCGGAGATGGCGGACGTAATAACCAATGGACCTCTGAAGATAACCAAAGTCAATACTCAGCTTGGAGGAGCAGACGGTCCAGAGACCGTGGACAAGTCGTACGCAGTGTACACCACTGAAGACAATGCTCGCGCTCACCTGGATCCAATGGCGCATGAGCTGATCTTGCAAGCCCAACCAGAGGCCCTGGTTGAAGAGGCCCTCGAATATGATAATGCTAACCAAGTGTGGGATTTTCTTGGCACTCTTTGCCAAGAGACGGACGAGATGAAATGCAATAAAATACAAATTTGCGTTGACAAATATGAATCCTTTCATATGCTTCCCAGTGAAAACATCAAATCCATGGAAGCCAAATTCAACGCAATAGTCTGCGAGCTGAAGAACCTTGGGAGAGAGTACACAGTTGCTAATCTCAACGCAAAAATTATCTCGAAGATGCCCAAGGAGGATTGGTTTGTTAAAATGAGAAGCTTGAAAGAGAAGGACTTGTCAAAGATGACCACCAAGGATGTCCTTGCCCAACTGCAATCACACGATTGGGACATCTAGACGGTGGATAGAAATGAAGTTGTTCGTGCAGCAGGATCACCAGCTTCTAATGTTGTGGATGCGGCCTTCTTTGTGTAGAGAGATTTTCAGAAAAGACCAAAGAAGCTGTATCAATTCGAGAGACTAAGTGGTCAATCATTTGCAACAAAGGAGGCTCCTACAACATAGTACTCCCAGAAGAAGGAAGAGGAGACCTCAGTTGCTGAACTCGATGACCAAATGTGAAAGCTCACCAAACTGATCAAGAAGGCTAGATCAAAAGCCGAAGGCTCTAAAGGAGGTGACCAAAAGTTCATAGAAAGAGCACCAAAGGCTTGCTTTGAGTGCAATTCCCCAAATCACCTCAAATACGAGTGCCCTCTTGTTTCTAAAGAAGAGAGAGAGCAATTAAAGGGGAATTTTTTTTAAAAAGGCACCCAAAACAGTAGCAAAGTCCACGCTATCTAGAACCAAAGTTCCAGACATCTCAGACCACGATGATGGCTATTATACGTCAGATGAAGAAGTGGAACAAGAAGCCTTCTTGGTGTTCATGGATGTTTTGGAGTGGATGTCTCAGATGCTGAAGTTGAAGAACAAAAAACTGAAACTGAGAAACTGGTAATTAACTCTAACCTAATTTCTAGTTCTTCTACATGCATTCCAGAGACACTGAATCTATTTGCTCAGATTCAGATGATGTCACTTTTAAAATCCTTTCAAAAGAGTTTTCAAGGTTTTATGAATTGAAAAATATTTTAGTCAGTGAAAAATCCTCACTGAAACTCCAAGTTTCCAATTTGACTGTTGAGATTAAAAGATCTAGGTCACTCAGTGAAGAATTGACAAAATTTAAAGAAGAACATTCCCTTCTGCTTAAAAATTTTTAAAAAATTTCTAAGGAATGTGATTCTTCAAAACTAAAAGTTGTTAGTGGCCAAAAACTGATTTGCTCACTTTATTCGAGCACTAGCAAAGTTACAGATGCCCTAAGTATTCAAAGAGATCCCAGCAATAAATCAGGGTTAGATTTTTCTGAAAATGTTTTGAGCAATCATGTATCTACTTCAGAAACTGGAAAAATTAATGATAGTCATTTCAAAGGAAATTCCAGCTTCGAAGTAAAGTTGTTAGGTAAAGAAGTAGTTCAAAACTCTAGTTTGATAAATCATTTTTAAGGGGAAAGGTCAATTCTCAAACTAAACTCAGTTCCCAAACTGAATAACCTAAGATGAAGTCGAACATGCCTAAGAAGTTGGTTAAGCAATATGTTCCTATTGCGAGGAAACTAACTTCAGCAATTGAAACTGAGTTTAAGAAAAAGTCAAGTTCACATCCAAATTTCAAAAATCCAAGGTCCTTCAATCATAACTCGTATGAGAAAATGATTCATCCAAGTAGGGGGAACACCTACTTAAGGTCTGAGCCCAATCAAATCTCTTTTTCAAGGGCTAGGAAGACTACACATCCGGGACTAAGATTCCAATACTCCTATAGGAATTCAGTTTCCAGAAAGAGTTTGCACACACCTACCATTCCTTCTACATTGCATCCAGACATTATACATTGTTTCAAAAGGAAGAGTAAGGTGAAGCAAGTTTGGATTCCCAAAGGGTGGATCCAAAAGACTAACGCAGCAGGGCCCGCAGAAGCTCGGGTACCTAAAGTCTAACTTTCTCTGTGTTGCAGGTACAAGGACATCAGAATCAGCTCAAAAAAGAAGAAGAGAGCTTGGATTCTAGATAGTGGATGTTCCGCCCATATGACAGAAGAAAGAGACTTACTCTCGAATTCGGAAATGGGGAGAGGACCCCCTGTGGTATTTGGAAATGATTCAAAGGGGAGAGTCATAGGCAAAGGATGCGTGGAATACAATGGAATCACCATCAAGAATGTATCCTTGGTCACCAACCTCAACTATAATCTACTGAGTATTAGTCATCTTATTCAAAATGGATACGAGGTGACCTTTGCTGAAGCTGGGTGCCATATCAAAGACAAAGACTCGAAGGAAATCATACTGAAAGGAGTCAGAAAAGGGAATCTTTATGTCGTGGATTGGGAGAGTGGTCAAGCTGACACTTGCCTTCTCGCAACAAACTCCCAAGAAGGCACAAATTGGCTCTGGCATAAGAGATTGAGCCACCTCAACTTTCAATCGATCATACATCTTGCGAAGAACAATCGAATTGAAGGTTTGCCCAAAACTGGATTCAAGAAAGGCAAAGTCTGAAGAGCATGCCAAATGGAAAAGCAAGCCAAAGCTTTATTTAAGAACAGTTCTATTACAGCGAGCACAGATTAGATACTGGAGCTGATGCACATGGATCTTTTTTTACCTGTCAAACCATCCACGATCGGAGGAAAGAGACATACTCTTGTAGTCGTTGATGACTACTCGTGGTACACTTGGGTGAGGTTGCTGAAGACTAAGGACGAGACCAATCTCCAGCTTCCAGAACTGATTATGCGGGTTAAAAGCAACAAGGGAGTGACTGTGAAGTGGATAAGGTCCGACAATGGAACTAAGTTCTGCAATGGACCCTTGATGGATTTTTGCGCAGACATTGGAATAGCTCACGAGAAGCCAGCTCCAAGAACTCCTCAACAGAATGGCCTTGCTGAAAGAAGAAATCGCACACTCAAAGAAGCAGGAAGGACCATGCTCGCTGAAGCCAGCTTAAGCGAAAGGTATTGGGGAGAAGCTTTGATGATGGCATGCTATTCTTATAATAGAAGTGCCATCAACAGCCAAGGTCTACAATGGTCGTAAGCCTTCTATAACTCTTCTTCGTGCATTCGGTTCTCCATGTTTCATTCATAATAATAGAAAGTCAAAACTGAATACTTTTAGTCCCAAAGCTGAATAAGGGGTGTTCCTTGGTTATGTACATCCTTCATACAAGGGATATAGGGTACTCAACAAGACTACGAGACTTTTGGAGGTAACATGTAATGTTGAATTTGATGAGTTTGTTATAGTGCACAGGACCTTGAAAGAACTAGAACTTGAAACTTGTGAGATCAAGGATGTCAATGAGAAATTGAGTTCTGAAAAAGAAGATACTAATCCAGTTTCTCAAATTAGATCTATGAACGAAATATCAAGTAATCCAGATGGCTCGGCTGGAGTACAACCTGCCGAAGGGGCCGGTAATGCTATTGTACTTTGTTGTGTGCAAAATGCACCAGTGCAAGAGAACACTATCACAAGTAATATAAGACGGAGTAATTCCGAATATCGATCAACAGGGAAGGCGGGTAAGGTACAGAATCACTCAAACTCGGTTTGGTTGATGAAAGAAAATAGAGTTGGTTTTTTTTATTAAGCTAGGCATGAATTAAATGGACAAGTAACAGAGATCATATGAACACGGTATTTTTGAAACACAACGGTGAAATGATGAAACAACTTAAAAAATTCCTTAATTAATTGATAAGGTCGACCTAGGCTATGGATTCATCTTGCTTCAGGGGATCATGCTACAGCACCGCAACAACACAGAGTTAAATTTGCTTCCCAAATTAATGTTCTCAACTAAATTTCCCAAAATAGGTGAGATGACTTTTCCTAATTTAAATCAATATATTCCTATGCCCAATTTAAATAAGGACAACGCTAATGTAACTCTCATAGGGATTTTACCAAACACAACATCCACATATTCCTATGCATATATGGTTTAGCATTCAAGGTCCTTTCCCTTGATCCTAATTTTCCCAAATCAAGATTAAGCATAAATAAGCAACTATAAGTTTCCACAAAAGCTGCGAATTAGAAAACCAAACCTCAAAATGCTCAAGAACTTCATACTAACAACAAGTGTTTCACATGTAATTTCAGCATAAACAAGAATCATCCATAGCCAAGTCGAAAAGTAATTAGCTCATATTTACAAAGAGGTGAGCTGAAAATAGTCGAAGAACATTAATCCTCATAATTCAAGCTATAAATCTAATGATAAAATGGAAGAAGGTTGAATCCCCTCGGTTGATCAACGGATGTGAAATGATTCCTCGATCCCACGTCGATCTCTCTATGGTGGTTGAGCTATAGCTTGGCTCCTCTCATCTCTTCTCTCCTCCTTCGATTTTTCTCTCGAGCTCACTCTCCTTTCCCAACTAATTTTCTCTTTCTTCCATAATGAGAGTGGTGGTGTATTTCTCTCTCCTTCACCATTTTATACTTTTTTCCTCAATTAGGTTTTTCTCCCTTTTGCACTTTTCCATTCTTGCCCTTGAGAGATTGTGAGTGTAGGAACTGAGTCTACAATAGGCGACACAAATCGCCATTTATTTTAACTCCGGATTAGATTTATGGATATCAAAATAAAGATCATGACAAACAGTGAATGCCCTATGCATGCTCCTATTTAATTTAATTCGTAGATTCAAAGGAATACCTGAGACTCCAGCGACTGATCTACAGATCTAGATCGGTGATGGCAATGATGATGGTGTAGATCTGGATCTGGAATCGATCAAAGCGATGGTATTCCTACAGATCTGATCTTCTGATCTGTTCCCTTGCTCGATCCGGAAATCTGGTGAGGATACGCTACCGGATCTACAGCCGCCCACTCTCTCTCAATCTCTCTAGGGTTTCTGATTTTGAAACTTCAAACTTATGTGGGAAAATGAGAGATTTATCTATTTATATAGATCTGGAGAATGGGCTATTAGGGTTTAATAAACCCTAATGGGCTCTGAGCAG